>JARYHS010008075.1:49677836-50106120 GCA_031002005.1 Vandiemenella viatica
AGTGAAGAATAATACGCTATTTCCTTACTTAGAACTTTCTTACACTGTAAATTGTAAACTGTTATGTTTTCCGCCAGAGAACAGGTTTGGTCTGCCTCCTCGCGGGGACGGCTATCGGGCTACCCACACTACTGAGAGGCCAGATTGATTAGTAATGAATACAGCGACAAACGATGGCGGAACCTCTAATCAGTAATAAGCAAATGAATGTAATACAGCCTAATTAGTATTTAGATATTAGGCTGTATAAATGTGAAATAAAAAAAATTAGCAAAAGCGAAAGGCGTCACAGAGTAATAAGTTACTGTTGAAGTTGTTCTTCAAAATTTCTGCTGCCTTCTTCAGTCATCTTCTCTCCACGTGTCTTCAAATTTTATTGCGTGCCCGGTGTAGATCGCATGGCGAACTACGGCGGATTAGTCGCTTTTGTTTTGTTTACAGTGGTGGATATGTTCTTTAAGTTTATCCGCCACATAACGACCAGTCTCACCGATGTAAACACCACCACAGTAGCAGAGGATTTCATAAACTCCCGTAAGATGGTGTGAGTGTAAATGGTCTTTCTCCCTGGTTAATGATCGGCCACATTATTGTAACGTGGATGTTATAAATCGTTAACGAATTGTGCGCTGGCAGCTGACCAGCGGAGCGGCCTGTTTGTGTGCTGATTGCGTCCTGCAGGCGGGGCGTGGCCGTCCCGTTTTCTTGCGGTCGCGCTGACTGCCTGGTGCTCTCCCAGAGGAGAGGAGAGGCGACAAGTGTCGACCATCTATCACGTGGAGGGCGGTCAGCCGCTCTGGCACCGCCAGCCCTCCATTAATTGAGGCTGCGCCTGCAGAACGGGAATACTGAGAGGAAGGGCCCGGCAGGAGCGTGCTCATTACACCGGCTGCATGTCGCTACTTTCATCCATCTGAATTGGAAAGGCCTGTATAGAGTACCAACACGTTCTATCACGTACACTCTGCTGGGTGTTTTGTTTGTTTATAACAAGTGATTTTGTGACGGAAAGTAGAAGACACCCAATAAACAGTAAAATTATACTGACCTATGGGTCAGCTAATTGTCATATCTGCACTTTCTGTTGCTAAACCTCATTAAGTAAGGGAAAAAGTGCTTACATTCCAGATGAAATGTTCCTATATCACAATAGTAGGTAGAAAACGTAATTGTGGCAGTTTTCAACCGTTTAACAAATAATGACAGTGTGTGGCCCAGTGCACTGAGCCGCCGCAGACTGGTTCGGATAGGTACAATGCAACCGGAAACTAGCGCATGCCACCGCGTACCGGCCGTCCTGACTGAGGTTTTCGGCGGTTCTCTGCAGCTATACAGATAAATTCCAGGACAGTCCCTAATCTCCGCCTTAGAAACTACACATTTTACAAATAATAAATACACCAATCATACAGAATACATAAGGTTACACGTTTCGAAGACAGATTTATTTTTTAACTTCTTAATGTCTCTTAACAGAGAGGTCTTTAGAGACGGGAAAGGATGGGGGGCAAGGAATGGGAAGGAATTTGACCATGGCCTTTTGAAGGAAGCATCTCGGCATTTGCCTGGAGTGATTTGGGAAACCATGGAAAACCCAAATCTGGATGCCCGGACGGGGATTCGAACCGGCGTCCTCCCGAATGCGAGGCCAGAACGCTAACAGTTACACCAAAATGCTCAGTCCGGAGACAGGTGACAACGCGGGCTTTCTTCCGATAGATTAATTACGCCGGGCTTAACAAGCAACGTTAGGCTTCGGGCAGGAGTTCAGTTCCTACCACCTCTCATGATTCACACTGGTAATCCGTGTAAACAGGTGGCCAGTGTCCACTGGGGCCGAGTCGGAGGGGGGGGGGGGGAATTAAAGAAGACGCCAAATATAAAATCATGTAAGAAGAATACTTTTCATCACCGGTTACATCTATGAGACCCGAAAAAAAACTGCTGCCGTGAAGGCATTAAGAAATGATAAGTTATCTCCTCCGATCGGCGATAGTGAGAGTGAAGTTTGCATAGGCAGAGTGCCGAATACCTTTTAATATGGGACACACCTGGACGTTATAAGGATTTGGCACATAGAAAGAAGACAGCAGTATGAAACTGAAATTCAGCTACTTGATGTTGGATGGACCCTGAATTACACTGACGATATATTCACGCCAGCACTATTCCAATGACGACAGGACTGATGATTGGTTTAGAAAATTCCCCTAGATAAAGACTCCTTAAAGATTTCAGAACGGTCTTTTTTTTCCTGGCTCTATGCCTCGGCGACGTCGAGATCATCAGAGGTCAGAAATAACTGGAGGCAAGGAACAGGAAACAGCCTTTTAAGGAATCATCCCGGCATTCACCTGGAGTGATTTGGAGGTACCATTGGAAACCCAAATCAAGATGTCCATATGGGTATTCGAACTGGCACCCTGCCGAATGTGATGCCAGAGCGTTGCTGCTGAGCCATGACACCTAGTCTCTTATTTTGAATAGTTAATCGTTGCTCTTGCAATTTAAATCATCAGCATTAGTGACAACGGTGGTATTACCGCTGGGCAATAGCGACCAGAGATGGTGATGACGGAAGGCAATTCACGGTAGGGCAACATGGTTCAGAGCTAGAATAGTACGAGTAGAGTTAAGTTTTGGTCAAATAGACGGGTATGTAAAATACTAACTTGTCACTTAAACTAATGAACTTACGTTTTAAGGATCAAACGGTCTATTTCTCTTGAATATCCCATATTCCCATCTCGACTACTCAAATCCGAAACGTGGTTGTCTTATCAGCGCTACCCCGGTTCCAACCACTCCGCTGTTAAGCATCCCATGCAGCTCCTACCACTTGGTCACCGCAGACGTGAAGTATCCTCGAACCACTGACCCACAGTGACAAAGGACTCAATGATCAGTGAGACGTCGACTAAACATCACCAAATTATATCAGCGACAGTGAAAATAATCATACCTGGTACAGGAAAACAGGCTACGAAAGCTATTACATCAGAAGCTTATGCAAATGCTAGTTGTAATGACATAAGGCTCAGAAAGTACATTATTCCTGCAGACAGATGTATCAGGGATGGGCCACCTAGCGCTGTAGATGGAACATCTGATTACGGCCAGAGCGCGCGGTATTCGATCTCCCATGAAGGCAACGGTTTGTCTTCGCTGAACGTCCGAAACAGTCTGTTATCCAACGAGCACCGAGACTGAAACTTCTCAGGGAATTTGCTTGGTACTGACTAGCGTATGGTTTCTCAAACTTGTAGCTCCACGTAGCCACAAAAAATTTCCCAAGCAAAGGCGAATCCCTTTAAAAAAATGATTTTTTTTTTTTTTTTTTTTTTTTTTTTTTTTTTTTTTTTTTTTAAAAGATATAAGCATTTTTTTTTACAAAAGTAATACAGCCACAAAAAACAAAATGTCATTAAAAATTGTTTCTCGCAGCAGGTTGAGCCGATTTGAGGATAATTTTGCTCGTGCTGACGCTTCAGACAGCCAGTCAGCCGCCATAACGTAAGTCTTGGGGCGAACCCAAAGGGGTTTACCTATTCCACTTTCAGAAACCCTGCTCTATTGGCTCAGTGTCAATGAACGGAATACGTATAACCACGTTAGCGAATCTGCTCTAAGCTCCATATAGAATTCAAAAGAATATTGCTAAATGTATTGGTAAGTAATATAATGGCAATGCTTACCGTATAAGCACCAAAGAACAGAGAATCAAAGAACCATGATTTGCCAAGTATGCAACATAGGAATATGAAATATTATTGTCTGATGAAAGCGAAATGGTCATCACAATAAAATGCAGAAAAATCCTCACATTCACTGCTTACCGGTGAAGCCACCAACACAAATTCTTCTCGTGATCGCTCTGATCTTATTCGGGAGGACGCCGGTTCAAATCGTGTCCGGGCATCCAGATTGGATTTTCCATGGTTTCCCCAAATCACTCCAAGCGAATGCTGGGATGCTTCCTTCAAAAGGCCATGGCCGAATTCCTTCCAGCTCCTCGTCCCCAGTCCCAAGCCCCATCCCACCTCTAATAACCTCGTCGTCGACGAAGCATAAAGCTAAAAGTAAAAAAAAAGGACTTCTTGTAATTATTACCAACATAAATTCTTCTTATGATACCATACCCGATCCCGGGCGTTGGCGGCTCGCATAGAAATGTACGTCCGTCCTCCATGGGAACTCTCTATGGAAGATGAAAAAGGGTGATTTCCTGTGGACTGCGTATGTTGGAATGTGTTATGGTAGATGTGGGTAGGAGTGTATGACTGTGATAGTATGATCCGTGTAGAGTGTTGTTTGTGTTGTTTGAAATGAGAGATGAAGAAACTAGAGGGTGAAACCGGGTGCCGGCTCATCCAGGCCTACTCTTCCTAAAGACAACAAGAGGACGCCAGGCTTAACGTCCCCATCTGACTGATGAATTACCATCAACAGAGCCGTATGCCCTCATTCAACAGGCACTGCGGAGAGGTTTGGTACGTAACCTATGAATTTAGTGCACTATCTGGTGATTAGGAATTATTCACCACCACCTCTCCTACCCTACCGGTGAATCCCGATGATGAATGTTTCTTCCACCCCTGGAACTATAGGAACTATAACCTTCTAACCCTGAGAAAGTGCCGGACGCCATCACGGTGTCGAAACCATGTGAGCCAACAGGATGGACGATTAACATATAATGCTGGTGAAAATACAGAAACGAGAAGGGTACAGCAGTTGGTTCAGGTCGCTGGATACGGCGAGCGCCAGCCGGAAGTGGTGAGGAGACCTCAGAAAGGTGGCTGTGCTGTTCCCCGGTAACGAATACTGTGTTCCCTCTCTCTGGTCGCTAATTAAAGCCGGTCCATAATTGATGCGGACGGCAGCGCGCCTTGCGGCAACAGCTAGCTACGTCGGCCGAGGAATCACTAATGTCTGTGGCGAACCCGGCTCATCCGGCTATACCAGGTAAAGTCTGCCCAGCAAACTGATTGCTGTAAACAAAGCGTCGACTCCCTTGTGCCTGAAATCGAGTGCCAGCTTGTGGTCATGGTCATCTTTTCCCTTCCATGTAATACTTTTAATTCTCCCACCAATATCCTTTCATGCCTCATCACCAATATACGACTTGTACACTCCCGTGACCCTCTTCACACTCCTCCTGTCTTCCAATGAATTCCATTCCAGCTCTTTTATCATATCTGTTACAGATTGCATTCTGCGGTAATTTTCAGAAACAAATCTAGCAGCTCTTTTTTGTGCCCTCTCCAACTTCTGTATTTTATACTCAAAATATGGGTCCCATACTACAATACCAAATTCAAGCAATGGTCTGACCAAAGTTTTGTAACCCATTTCCTGTACTTCTCTCGTACATTCACTCATCACTCTCTCCAACAAGTGCAGAATTTTGAAACCTTTTCCTACTAACTGACCAATGCTGCCCAGTTAAGCTTGTTATAAAATATAGTGCCAAGATATTTACATTTAAAGTCTTCAACAAGCAATTCTTTCGCCACCTTATAATCGTAATCAACCTTTTGTTTTTATTTGTGTACTTAATAAGCTGACTCTTCTTTGCATTTATCTTCATCCCATGTCTACCAACCCAACTAGATATCCTGTCCAATCACCCTGCAACTGTTTACAGTCCTCTATGGTTTGATCCTTTTATATAGCATTTTATCATCTGCAAACAATCTAATTTCTGATAGTAAACAATCAACACAATTATTCATTAGAATAATGAATAGCAATGGTCCCAATCCTATACGTTGAAGTACCTAGCTCTAATGGCATTATCTTTTATTCCTTACTTATTTACTATTTACTCATCATGGAGAGGCGAATATTACTCTATAACTCTATATCTCTTATTATGTATTGGAAACACTGATAAGCGATGATACAGCGAGCTATGTAGAAGTATCGTGTTATGCTGAATCGTGTTCTGCTATCTTTTGGCGCCAAACTTAACCGAAAGTGTTGGAAAAAATAAAGAAAAAACATTTTTTTGGGATGGTCTGGTTTCTTGTAAACAAGCAACATTCAATTTGCCTTGTAGGACTAGTTCACTTGTAACTTGATCTTTTGAACCATTGGTTACTAGGATATCAGTTTATAGCCTTTCGTTTAAAAAACAGCAAATGATGTTTGAATTGCATGCCCTTCTGATCAGTGATAACACCGACAACACGGCAGCATCGAAGTAACTTTCAAACATTCCTCCGTGACTCAGAGACCGTAATTCCAACATTCATAGTCCATTATTAATCTGACAGGGCGGTTCTTTTAACAGTTAGTACTGTCCATCAAACATGGCTGTTGACACTGTACTGCCGGATGTTTTTCGAGCACTTCAACCTCCATGGCTGTGATGTTGTGCTGCTCGTCCAGACTCCGATGGTTCCCAGTCGATAGTTTTTGATAATCGTCGAGTCTAAAATAACCGTTATAAGACTTCTGACCCAGATATAAAAAATAGCATTAGAGGAAGCGGCGGCTGGATTAGCAATAGCGTTAAAAATTGTCAGTAATGTGAAAAACATGTAGAATCTCAGTGATGGAGATTTTCCCGGCATGCCACGGTGTGTCAGTGATAAATATTCTTGACTGCATGGCAATGGATAGCGTATTGAGCCAGCTGACTGTAACAGTAATGACTTTAAATAAGCCGTCCGTATTAATGTCTATCTCTGGTCAGATAAATAGATGATGAAGACGACAAGACTCGTCAACGAAACGTGATAATAAGTTTGTTTTGCTGATGGCTCCATGAAATCAGACTGTCCAGGCTCTTTACTTTTTTAATTTTATGATTAATATTATTATTATTTTGCTTCTCGCTTTACGCCTCGTCGACGTTGAGGTCATTAGAGGTGGGAAAGGACTAGGAACAAAGAATGGAAGGAATTCTGCCCTCGTCTTTTGGAGAAACAATCCTGGAATATCCCTAGAGTGATTGGGGAAACCATGAAAAACCCAAATTCGGATGGCCAAACGGGGATTCGAACTAACGTCCTCCAGAATGCGAGGCCTGTGTTGCTGCTCACCCACCACACTCGGTTCCAGAATGTCACAGACTTTGGTGCATTTCCTGGTTGTGGAATATATTACACTGATTTTTTTATCAGTTTCAGCAGTAATGATCTTGAAATCTAAAAAAAATAGTTGTTTATTCTCTGACATGATGGTATTGATAATACGCAAAAACAATTACCTATTAAGAAAATGTGGATTATGTTCAATTATTTGGATGATATTTTCAGTTGGAATGACATACATTGATTAATTCTGTCAGCTCGATTGAAAAAGAGCTGTGAGTAATTTATAAACAAAAATTCAAACCTTACGATATTTGTTTATTCTGAAACCATCCTGATCAGTCATCACTTTTCACTACTGTATTTCTTTAACCCCATTATGATAAAATCCACACCGCAGTCACGAGACTACTCCAATGGAGCTTGAGCTGCACAGAATACATAAGCTTTAATTAATCGGACAACGCTGTTACATATTCAGAAGCCTTAACAAGCGCTAATAACGAATATAAAGCAGTGACTCATTACAATAAAATTGTCACAAACTTTGGATCAGACGAACATGTTTCAAGTCTCACAGAACTCTCGAGTATTTCATCAGGCTTTTACTATATATCTCAGGAGAAAACATATATAATACAGTGTTCAACATACATACAAAATCTGTATCAGGATATTTAGTGTTTGTAAAACTATAACGGTTATAAAGAAATGAAACTGATATAAAACAAGGTGATTCATGAAAAACACGACTGAAATTTTGTGATGATATTATAGTTGAATTTATCGCAAGGCTATATATGAACAATCGATTTTTAACCACCTGATTGCTTATTTCTAGAGTTGAGTTTAGAATTGGTTTAAAATATAGCGCGTCATAATTCCTAATACAATATGTATCTCAATGGTAAAATAGCTAAGTGATGGGTTCTAAGACATCGATGGTACTAACATTTTAACTCACTCTTCAATTTGTTATTATTCTGACCCCTTTCAGAGGGAAGCACTGAAATCATTCTTTGTTTTTAGGCAACGATATGTGCTCACAGCATGAAACTGCTGGCAATAAGAAGGCGGAAATCATTTCCTAGTTACAATTCTGTGCGGCAGCTTTGTATTTTGATCTAATTACAATCCGATTTCACACATTCCCTTCTTAATTTCTTTGGTTTTCATGTTTTTTTTTTTTTTTTTTTTTTTTTTTTTTTTTTTTTTTTTTTTTTTTTTTTTTATTAACAACAGCTTGATCTCATATTTTTATGAACGATAAATGGAACATTCGTGAAACCAGGAGTAACACTATCTAGATTCTGTGTTTAGGACCAAAGAGCAATGTTATATAATGTATGTATTGGTGGATCTAGATTCAATGGCTTAGCTCATCTCTGAATTCTTAAAGAATTCTGAACAATTAATTGCAGCAACGCTATATGAAAAATTCTGCATAGGAGCGTATAAGGATCTCAGCCGAGCACCAGTCTATAGTAACACGATTATATGTAATTTTCTTGTGTCGAACGAAAAAACGATGTACCGAATGTTTAAATGGAGGCTTACCTGGCAAATTGCTGCAATCTAATCGTCAAGGGCGTTCAGCCGGATGGTGTTATTAAAAAACATAGCGTTTCTACAGTTAATTCTGTTATCTTTATCACGTGTCGCGGACATTCGAAGACTGTAAACCCTGCATCGACTACTGTGTCAGTCCCCACCATCGGAAGCCATGCGACACCTCATAAAACAGCAGTGTTTTCTTGAAAACGATCGGTTGGACACCCGTGATGATCACATGTCAATCTTTCCACTGGCTAGCATTGGTCACTATTTCATCTTAATTCTAATATCAAGGAAGCATATGTGACTCTTTAATGGGGTTTCCCTGTTGTAACCCCACCATATCTGATCTACAGTATGGTTCATCCCCCTGAGGGCAACAAGAAGCTCTGGGTCTGCCCGATAAACCGCCCTCAGAGGATATTGTTAACACGTGGTAGCAAACGGATGATGGAAATCACTCAGATGATAGAGCTTTGCCCCTTCATCAGGAAGGGAGAATGAGAATAAAAGGTTTTTCACTTCTTGGACGCTAGTAAGTTTGAGCTATTTGCACAAGGGTATATGCAGTCTTATATCACGACGCTATACAGAAAATTGGTGGATCGAAGAGGTTCTTTCTGTAGGAAACTCATGGTTTGTTAAAGTTGACATCATTAGAGCTGAGACAGAACTTTGAGCAACGAGTATGGCTACGGCCTCTTGACTGAATCAACTCAGCAGTGAACTGGAGCAATTGCGTAGAAAAATAAAAAATGAGATTTTCTGGGCCGAGTATCAAATTCTCAAATTCATCCCCCCCCCCCCTCCCAATGGGTGGTGAAAATGCATATCACTCACACATTATACTCTGCGTCTGTGCTGCGTGGGATAGAAGCAATGCTGTTGTGAAATTGTCGTACTATTTCACGTCATCAGAAAAAATTTCTGATACAAATTTTCACCAAGAAATAAGCTATTCATATAAAATAATTTTCCTGCTATCATTACGTTGATAAATTTTTAGCCGTGTGTGGATATATCTTCTATGGTATCACGCACAAAGTATCGAACAGTTTTGATTGTTTTGACAGCATTCAACTTAAAATCAGCGGTATGCCTTAAGACTCTAGGTGACAGGATCAAGAAATGATAACATGTTCTTAACCATGCATGACCTGCACCAAAGATTCTCCGAGGCTGCATAGTACATCGAAAAAAATCAAAGATTCTTTATAATATTCAGAGGTCGTTCACCACTGGAATTATTAACACTGAAATAGAGTAAACATTAAGAAAGTTTATTCAGTGCTACAAATCGCCATTTTGTGGCAAAAGAAGATTAATTTCATAAAAAAATTATCAGATGCAACTTTGGCTTTAGATGAAAAAGGACTTTCGGTTTTGATATTTGGATTCTGTAAATATGTATACTACTATTACTATTAGTATTACTACTGTATTACTAAAAGTGTATGGCGGAGGATGCGTTGCACCTATGCTATTGTCTTATGGTTTATGCATCGGATGGGATATACGGGATATGGCACAAAACACCCATAGGCTATTTTGAGGAGTGATCAAGGAAAACCATGGAAAAACCAGATCAGAATGGCCAGAGCGGTTTCTTCAGACCTACTTCCGACAGATTCTAAGTTTTCTCTCTTGATAAATCTTCCTTATCCCATTACCTAAGCACTCTTGTAAAAAAATGAATAAAGAAAATCATCGGTTCTGGCCCTGATTTCTCGTATCTATTTCTTTCGTTAATCCTGGATATGAACATTGCTGGAAGTAAAACATGTTTTGCTGTAATCCTGAAATAGATGTGTCATTAAATTTTCAGTTATCTTCTGACGATAGCAACGCCTACGTTTTTCCAGATTTTTACAACCTAACTCTTTCAAAATCGCTTTCCCTTCAGCTGTATATACTTCTCACGAATCGGGAGGCTCTTCTTTGGACCTTCTCCATTGCATTCATTAACCCCTTTTGATGCGGGCCACGTACAGATGAACAATATTCTACGTGAGATCGCACTAGTGCTTTGCATGCAATGAATAAGGTTGTTTTTAACATTTGCCTCTTTGTGTTATGTATAGGAGGATTGTTACAGTTTTAAATTCTGACAGCAGTTTAAAGGTAAACCATCTAAGTTCAGCTATGAAGCTCTGAAATGATCTACTGAAAACTATGACTCTGGGGAAGAGAACTAAATAATAATAATACAAAAAGCGAAAAATTTACATGATTTACGGACAAATGGAGGGAAGCACTTTACTAAATTGTGGATACAATAAATAATTCTGGCCCACTCTGAATTTCAACATATCTACAGACACCACTAAAGTCATTATTTTAAAATGCAAACATCTTCCGTACCATACATGTAAACATTTGTCGACGTAGAGAAACAGATTGTTATCAAACAGTACAGTAGGAAGGTAAAGGAAGCGCTCTTATTCTACAGTGGCAACTTTGAAAATGATTGATTGCGTAGCTAATGACCCGGCGCCCCCGACACAGAGCCAGGAACACACGAGAACATCAATCACACCTCTCGTATGAGAGCACCTGCTCGCTGCATAACGAGCCAAGGAGACTTGTAAGCCGAGGAGACCACCCCGGCACTGGTAAAGATTGTTCGGTACACAGCTGGTGCTGGTGTAACCGATAGAGCAACACGATACTGCTGAGTGCCTTGTGGAAGCCGCGTGCTGGTCTCTGGCTGTTAGCGGTATACGGTGTCACCACTGTAAATTAAACCGCCTCTGGCCGTAATATCGCCACCGCTCGTGTCCTGGCCCTGTATCAGTATTATTTACCGCCAACAACTAGTTTTCAACCCGACACCAATCTGGTGGCGCGACATGAAACAACTGTGCCACCAAAACTGGATTTAAACGATCGTCGACGCCATCTCTTTATTTTCTGTTAATGCACACTTTGACTGACATATCCAAATAATTCCGACACTACTTACATCGTGTAATACGTTCTGCCAACTTTTCAAATTGGAACACTTAATAAAATTAATATTGGACGTCTGCATTTCAACTAAGCTTATAATGTCGTATATCATGAAGTAATAAAAACCAGACTATTTGAAATGACTGAAATTTAGTATTGTTAATGACAATAGAGAAATTTTGTATCACTCTTTCCGTCATAGCCTTCATTTAATCGCTCACTAATCGAGTGAACAGACTTATTTCCACTCTGCGATGAGATGTTCAACTCTTTTACACAGTTCATCGTACCAGCTTTCAAGTATTGCAAGAAATTTATACAGACCGGAATAATCCAAAAGCAATAAAAAGCCGAATGTATTGACTAGCCTTTCCTAAAGTGAAATATTGATGACAGTTATATTGAAACATTATTTTCAAACACCAGTTCAAAAGTTAAAATTATTTCCGAATATACAGCGATTATTGTAACCACCCAGACTGTCTTCATTACATTACACTTTAAATGAAAAACAACTGTGATACATTAAACAATAGTGGTTGTTAATGAATAAGAAATGCTATAATGCGAGATGTTAAAAAGAAATTTCCTCAGTGAAGTTAACTATCTCCTATGTCCTTCATAACGTTTTCGATGTTGTGATAAAATAATGAAAGAATTACAGTGATTCCTGCGGGATTCCTGAAGTCGTACGACATTACAATTAGCGTTTCGCTTGACGTTATATCCCTGCGCCTTTGGATCTCTTAAAGTAACATGATTTTCGACATGCAGTCAGAATTCTGGACTTCAATAAATGTGCGTGGTCAAAAGAATGAAGGCGAATTATCCTCTGCATCTAGAGACAGTTTTAGAACTGACGTCAATGTTACCACACGAGTGGTGTAACACATTAAATAGTAGTAACTTTATAATAAGAGAAATCAATTATTAGAACTTGTTAAAAGTTACCTGGAATCAGAAACCATATTATTTCATTTCTGCGGAAGAAAAGCTTTTCGCTATAAAATTCAAACAATTAACCAACGATCAGCTCTCTGACGCAATAGAACACACAGCATTTCACAAATCGCTCTCTCTCTCTCTCTCTTTTTTATACTATGAAAGCAGCTTGAACCCCGTAATTAAATCTGGATTATTATTAAACTTCGTAAAGTACCTAAGTAGAAGATGTAAAATGAAAATTAATGTCGAGAAATTTGGTTATTACTAATTTGAAGAAATTAAGAGCTATTCGCAATCAGAGATTTTGAAACTCGAAGAGAGAACGAAAGATTACTCACACTCCATGAGAACTTGCAGCTTAAATAAACAATACGTATCTGCGTACGTTCTAAGTTCTTCTGACGAGAAACCACTGCCGTCATCTGATGGGGTTGTGGGTTGGGAGAAGGGCGGAAACGATCTTGCTCACTCCTCTCTTGCTTGCCCTTCCATTTTGGAGTGTTCATTTAATTTCCGCACCGAGTGATGTTGGCAGAAGGGTTGGGAGGGTGGTGTTGACAATGGAAAGTTGTGTTCCCAAATGTGAGTGGAAAAAGAATTCCGCCAGTAGTTACAAAAATTACACTCATGATTGAAAAATCGCGATCCAAAAAAGCAACATGTTCGCCACAGATACCACGGAAAACATGGCCACATATTTTTGAATCATAAATGTGTTGTTGTTGTTGTTGATGGTTATTTTTTTTTTTTTTTTTTTGCATATATTTTTACGCCTTGTCGACGTCGAGATGGACGGGGGGCAAGGAACGGAAAGGAATTCGGCCCTGAACTTTTCAAAGGAAGAATCCAGAAATTCGACTGGAGTCATTTTGAAAAGTTGAAAACTCATATCTGGAAACCCTGTAGGAGATTCGAACCCACGTCCTCCCGAATGCGAGACCATAGCGTTATCCGCTCATCCACCACGCTCGGTATAAATCTGTTGGCAGGTTTTACTTAATTATATCCACAGCTCTTTCTGTATTTCTCTCTTCATCCTCACATACGCAGTATAACAACAATTTTATTCAACCAGCTTGCCTGTTAAGTTCTTATTTATTTTTAATTCAGCAGTAACAATTTCTATATGTTTCCATAGAGGACCATCTCCACAGCATCTCTTGTTTTTGTGTGCATTTTATATGAATTCTTGCTTCAGACATCATTTTAGGGCGCCTTCATTCAGTATTTTTTTTCATTCTAGCTGATTTTCGACATCCTGATGTATCATTATTCATTTATTCGATATTTGTTCCTTCCACTTGTAGCTTTCGAAAAATCAATTTTAGTTTTTAATAAGGTTTCGCTGCAGTGTTAGAAATTATTTACTATTTTATACTTTACCATGATTTATAGCTGTGAGTAAATTCCTCCCATGTAATGAAATAGAAGTCGATACTATCTGTGAAATTATATGGGTTAAACTCAATGTTGCTGGGTCAAAACTCGTCATAGGCGCCTTCTACCGTCCACCCGATTCTGACATAGCTATCGCCGAGGAATTAAGAAGTAATTTTAACAGTATAGCTAGCCGTTTTCAGGATCATGCTATGATTCTGGGAGGCGACTTCAATCTACCTTATATCGACTGGCGAAATTATGTTCGCATTACTGGTAGCAGGGATAAGGCAGCTTCTGAAGTAATTCTCGATTTATTCTCCGATAATCATCTCGAGCAGCTAGTGAATGAACCTACGCGGTGTCATAACGGTAGCGAAAACATTTTAGATTTGCTAGTTACTAACAGGCCAGAATTATTCACCGACATTTCAACGACCACTGGAATAAGCGATCACAAAGCGGTAATTGCGACTATAAAATTAATGACCAAGCGAAAAAGGGGAAATGGACGGATTGTATACAGATTCAGTAAGGCCTCAAAGGAGTGTTTTAGAACCTACCTGAGGAATAATTACCATAACTTTAAGTTAACAATGGACACCGTTGAAGAGATGTGGCATCGATTTATACATATAGTCAAGGAAGGTATGGAAGTACATATACCGAAGCGGAAAATAAATGGGGAGAATGATCCACCGTGGTACACATGCGAAGTCAAAAGATTACTCAAAAAACAAAGAAGGATACACGCACGCTACAGAAGGAAGAGGTCTCGCAGCGATTTAGAAACCTTGGCTGAGTTAAGACTACGTGTGAAGAATGTGAAGCGTGAGGCCTTCAACAATTTTCATTCAAACACTCTCTCTAAGACTCTCGCAGAAAACCCAAAGAAATTTTGGTCGTATGTTCGTAAAGTCAGTTGTACCAACAGCAATATTCCAGCACTAGTTCGCGAAGGGTCCGAGGTTATTGAAAGCCGCGATAAAGCTAATGTACTAAATACTGTATTCAAAAATTCATTTACTGACGAAAATAAGGATAGCATTCCCGTTTTCCTACGTCGTGTCGAGTTGGAGATGGAATCATTACGAATAGATACTGCAGGTATCATAAAGCAATTAGAGCTCCTAAAGTGGGGAAAAGCACCTGGCCCGGATGGTATTCCAGTAAGAGTATTTTCAGAGTATGCGGCGGAAATCGGGCCATTTCTGTCTGATATATTCAGTAAATCCCTAGAAGAGCGAAAAGTACCTTCAGACTGGAAAATAGCGCAAGTAACTCCGATTTTCAAGAAAGGTGATCGAAGCGATGCTGGAAACTATCGTCCCATATCTATAACATCTGTTTGTAGTAGAGTTATGGAGCATATTATATGCTCTAACATTATGAATTTCCTAGATGAAAATAATTTGCTTACAACAAATCAACACGGATTTCGGAAGAAAAGATCATGTGAAACACAGCTGGCCCTATTTACACACGATGTAATGAAAGTTATTGATGCAGGTTCACAAGTAGATGCAATTTTTTTAGATTTTCAGAAAGCCTTTGACTCTGTGCCACACAACCGCCTTTTAGCGAAACTACGAGCGTACGGTATATCGGATCAGCTTTGCGAATGGATAAAGGATTTTCTAACTTGTCGATCGCAGTATGTCGTTGTTGAAGGAGAAAGTTCTTCTAATCTAGATGTAACATCGGGTGTACCTCAAGGAAGTGTAATAGGACCACTTCTTTTTTTAATTTTTATAAACGATCTCGGAGACAAAGTGAAAAGCCTTTTTAGATTGTTTGCTGATGATGCGGTTATTTACAGGGAAGTAAGGAATTTTGCCGATTGTTTAGCAATTCAGCGTGATCTGGATGTTATTTTGGCATGGTGCGCTGAGTGGCAACTCACACTAAATTGTAAAAAGTGTAAGACAATGAGCATAACTAACAAAAAGAATCCAATTATTCAGAAATACGAGGTAAACAGTTCAGTTATTGATGTGGTCGATTCTATGAAATATTTGGGAGTAACAGTACAAAGGAACATGAAATGGGACTTACATATTAATACGTTGGTAGGTAGAGCTAATTCTAGGCTGCGGTTCATAGGTCGAATTTTTAAAAATTGTAATGAACAAACAAAGGAGATAGCGTACAAATCTCTTGTGCGTCCACATTTGGACTATTGTTGTGCCATTTGGGATCCGTTTCGTAAGGGGCTGATTGAGAGTACAGAGAAAGTACAGAGAAGAGCCGCTCGATTCGTGACCGCTTGCTACAGTCCTTATGAAAGCGTTACAGAACTGATTAGTAAACTAGGCTGGGAGTCTCTGGTAGATAGACGACGCACGTTTCGTATAAACTTATTGGTAAACATGCGTACTCCCACTTTCACTTACGAGTGTAGTGAAATACTTCGTACACCAACCTATTTGGATCGGCATGACAGGAAAGATAAAATTAGAGAAATAAGGTGCCGCACTGATTCTTATATGAATTCCTTTTTTCCTCGTACCATTAGAGATTGGAATGCACAACAAAGAGATTAGGTTTGGTGCTGAGCACCCTCTGCCACCCACAGTTTTGTGATTTGCAGAGTATATATGTAGATGTAGATGTAGATGACGAAAGCCGTTTTTGCAAGTTATATTCTGCTTTTGATGCGACCTTTACTATGCCTGTTCGAATCGCTTCTCCAAATAACAACCTTCTTTATTTTAAATATTATTTACTTCTTTAAGTAGATCCCTCTGAGATTATTTTTTCTATCGTTTTTATGATCTCCATGACTTTTTTATTCCACTAATCACATAAATCAGTAATTACTCCATTGCTACACATAGGAGAATATCAGATATAATGTGTAAATTAATAATTCCCTCTTCCTATTTGTTCATTACACAATCAGCGTTTTCTTGAAGGGTAAGTTCGCGTAGCTCCGGATGGCAGGTGACCCCTGCCATTTAAAGTTCTAACAAACCAACCACGCCGCGTCGGTAACATTTTATTGCAAATATACACCCTGCAGTGTAAAATCAAAGGCAATTGAAATGCGGCTTGGGCAATAAATGAGTTCCACACCACTGTGTGATTCGTTCCTGGCGAAAGTTTTTCGTCGTTCCTGTCAAAAATCGTTGGATATTATTGAATATGATGCGGCAAATAAACGCATAGCAACGCGTACTCGAAAAATCCAAAAAGGAGAGCTTTTAACATCTTCTCTAAATAAAATTTGTGCAGAGGACGGGCTAAAAAGGAAAGGTAGTTAAAAGGACAAAGCGAAAATATAAAAAAGTAAAGGCGCTATATAGGTATTGAATACAAAGAAAACTATTAAAGTCTTTCCGAATCAAACAAATAAAACACACCGAATTCATCTTACATTTTTAAAGATGACTGCAGTCAGTGCTATGAATCAAAGACAAAACCCACGAATATTGTGTTTATATAGAGTCTTCAGATATTCAGTATTATTGTGATTTGTAACACCAAAAAGCGATTAGTCTACCTTTTACTACTAGCCCCTACCCGACAACTTTTATGTTACAAAAAAATTAAGGCAAATCTGTTTTCAATTTAATTCAATGAAAAAAATGATGATTACTAACTTCTAATTAATATGACTACAAAATTTCCCAGTTTAATTTTAAAATTAAAACAAACACAGAATATGTGTTTATTTTATTTTTTTATTTGCAATCAGTTTTAAATGTCCGGGCTTATTCAAAGTTGCCATATTCTGATTGTGCAAATTGAATATCAGTGGAAATAGATTTCAATTTCGTCACGTCTTTTCTATTTTAAAATTTCTTCTCACAAATAACAATTTTCGTATGTACATTATAATTCTATCCACTGTTTTAGACTTTCTTTGTTTAATATTTTAAGCGATGTCCCATTAAACAGATTGAAAGGGACTTTACATATGTACTAAATGCGTCAATGTTTCCTCATTCTTTCGACTGATACTAAATGTAACAAATATACTTTTTTTTCAAGTACCACCATTTAAATTTTCTATGTTTTCAGCCTGTGTGATGTTCATGACTGTTAAGTGAATGGCTTTATTAAAAATTATCTGTTCTGCATTGGTTATTTGCAAGAAAATTTCATAAATAACTAGTGTACTGTTGAAGTATAAATAGTTTAAGGATCTCTCAGCATAAGTGGTTTCAATTGGATTTCTATATCAGCATCTTATTCTTTTTAAACATACGCTATTTGACATATTTTACCTCTCATTCAACGTTACTTTGTATTCTATTCATTAGCTTACTCTTTTTTGTGTGGCAAAAGAAATATATGCGGAATATAATAGAGCGGACTAGTTTTAATACACTAAGGAAGAAAGCTGCTTGTCTTCACTACTCTTTATCAGAATTATGCCGACCCCGGTAGCGCGGGGCTAGCGAGCTGGCTTCACGTTGCAGGGGTCGCCGGTTCGAGTCCGGCCCAGGGCATGGGTGGTTTTAATTACGTGTTGCGTCCGTCCTGTGTTGTCCTGTCACTTGTGACCGTCAATAACACTAGAACATTCTATGTACACAGTTGATAAATAATAGAAACACAGTTGCTGGCTGAATGGCTACAAGGCCGAATGCCATTAAAAAAAAAAAAAAAATTATCAGAATTATGGTTGAAATGATCGAGATCGTGGAAGAGATAAACATGAACAATAACGCATTGTCGATGATGTTATGGCTTAGGGAGAGAGTGAAGAATAACTACTACAGTTTGTAGATCGATCTAAAGAAAGATTGTCAGGTTTGATTTAAAGTAAAAGAGTCGAAAACAGTATGCTTCATGGTAAGCAGTAAAGGTAACTACTCAAAATTATATTATGACGCCATGAAATATTAAGCTGATGAGTACTTCCATTACCAACGCATTCAGTCGATAAGATAAATATTTCAGATACAGAATATTCAACTGAAAACTACTGTACTTCTGTTTCGTATATACTATGGTGAATAAGCTTTCAACCTTCAGCAAAAGAATCTTCGTACGAAGTCTACTTGCTCTCCCCAAAAATGATTCAATTGAATTCAACTAGAAGTTAACACTCTAATTAGAAGGTACATACAGAAACCATATTCAATCAAATTTCTTATAATAGATTGAAATAAGTCTGTAATTAATCATTTAGACTGCAAATATATGAACAGGCCTTCAAGTGATGCCGGGAGAATCGACACTAAAATATTTTGTCACATAATGAGAATGATAATAAACTGCCCGCCAAAGGTAAGGGGAGAAGATCAAGAGGCAGAGTGAGAGATAACTGGATGAAGGAAGTAGTATAACATCTGTACAGTGTCAGTCAAAAGGAGGAGATAATGCTGGAAGAGAAGAGGTGGCAAGAAGGGAGGTTATTAGAATGTCCGGACCGCTGGATTGTAAGACAGAGGATGGTGATGACCAAATTTATTGTTTGCGTTAAGTAGTCCGCCTCGTTGGACGAGTACGTTGATGGTTTCTGACTCCCGTCGCAGAAAGAGATGGTTCAAGCTCCGCCGGATTAATGAATTTTCATAATTCGGTACTTTAACAGCGGTGAAGGGGACGTGGTACACAATTCATCATAACCAGATAGTGTATCAAAACTCTTCTCAGTGTGCTTGGAGAGAGCCAAAACCTTCTTTCATGTGTTATCCACCACACACCACACTGAACACTCACTTCGGCACTGTCATCTACCCAAACATTAACACTTACATTCACACATAGTGAAACCACCCCAGTTACAGTTATCTGTAGTCGCCTACTTCCGGACACTTGATGCGGCACGAACTGAATGTTGAGTAAATGCCACCTTTCTCCTTTAGCGTCCAACGCCAATATTTCACGATTCTGTGAGAATTACGATATGAATCCTCCCCCTTATAATGGCGAGTTATCTTTTTCTTACTATGAATCTGAAGTGAAACTTGTTTACTCTATTCTCATCAATAAAATAATCACAAAATATTTTTCCTGCATAATTTGATCTAAAATTTTAGTGATACTCACTAACATTATGACGTTTTACTCACTAATATACTGTTCTTCCGTCACTTATAGAAGGGGGAATTCTAGTGTATAAACGAAATAGAACTGACTGCTTATCAAAAACACAATTAGTAATTTGATAATAAAATCATTAAGGTAGGATACGTTGGCCAGGTGGTAGGCAGAGGATACAAAGCCTTACTTTTAGTAGGGAGGGTGAAGAGGGAAGTGTCAGATAAGTGAGGGAAGTAGGATACAAATTTGGTCAGACCATAGACTGTGTTCAGTGGAGTAGTACGGGTCCTACTTTATGGGTATCAAATACTGGTGTTTAACGGGATGAAAGCAGAGCAGGTAGATTTGTTCGTAAAAATCACTATGAAACACAATCAGTAACTAACCGTATGATAAAAGAGTTTGGCATAATTGAAATTTAGGAGGCCGGTGAAGATATTGCTGGTTGTGTAAAAGGGTATATTGACGATGAGGCCTGGAGAAGAATTAGGAGTACCGATAGTGCATGAAGGAACGAGATGTCTCAGAGTTGCAAATCAGATTTTATAATTGAAATATAATAAGTAACTTACTTAATTCTGACTGATGATGAAACAAACGACAGATATTCCTGTATAATTTTCACTAGTTTACAAAGAGAGTGAATTAAGAATTTTAGATTTATAATTACAGTTTCACATTTCGAGTGAACACTAAGTAGAGCTTTTTTGTGTATAATTATACTAATGGCAGAATCTCACTTTTTGAAGTTGAAGAATTTCTGAAAGAGTCAAAAGGAGTATGGGCGAGGGTGGGTGGGGAGAGTTTAACGTCGGCCCGTGTGTTGTCATTCAGCAGGACACGGCGCGCGATGCAGGCCCCAGCGGATTCCTAAGCCGTCGCCTGCGCAAAGTGAAAGCCACTCCCGCACCTCTGCTTTCTCTCACGGGCCTTTATGCCCTGCTTTAAATGCAGCATCTGCCTTCCAATTTACTCCTATTTCCTGACGGCGTACAAAACTCGCATTTTGCGAAGAGGCGCGGTGGCAGTGATATTACAGGAAATGGGCGCCAGTAAGCACGAGGCTGCAGTGGTGTCTCCGATGCAGACGTGTTCTGCAAAACAGGCGAAGTGATTCGTTCCCAGTGGATTAGAGCAACAAACAAGTGTAAGACAAGTGGGTTTGTTGCGTTCTTGACAATAGGTTGACCAATTTTATTGATTTGCCTCTTAATGAATTTTCCTGCCCATTATTTAGCCTGCGATCAAGTTAGCTGTACACGATGGCAAAAATCCACCAAATCTTACATTCAGTTTTTGTTTTTTGTTTTTTTTGTTTTTTTTTTAACAGTTTAACGTCTCTTAACGGGAAATGATGGGGGGGGGGCAAGGAATGGGAAGGAATTCGGGCATGGCCTTTTGAAGGAAGCATCCCGCCATTTGCCTGGAGTGATTTGGGAAACCACAAATCTGGATGCCCGGACGGGGATTCGAACCGCCGTCCTCCCGAATGCGAGACCAGAACGCTAACCGTTACACCACCACGTTCGGTCTTACATACAGATTTTATCAACCTGTAGAGAACACACTTCACATATATCGCATTGTTGAAATTTTCACTAATATTCAACACACTTATTACTCTTGATATACTATTTATTCTCCTTTAACGAGTACTGATTCTCATAGAATATTGATCCAGGAATAAAGATTTTTTTTTAAAAAAAAACTCTGTGTGTGTAGCACAACACTTGATGATAGTGACGCGTGGACTTCCGTAAAACCAGAAAGACAGAGAATTGAATCACTGTGATGCTGTAGAAGGATGTTAAAAATTAAATGGACAGTTAAAGTACGAAATAAACTTGTTTTGGAGATGATAGGTGAAGAGAGAAGGTTGTGGAAGAGTCTCACAGAAAGAAGATACAGGATGGTAGGTCACATTTTGAGCTATGCGGGATTCGCCAATTAGTGGGGGAAAAGGTAACAACTGTAGAGATATAAAAAGATTAGAATATATGAATCATATGATTGAAGACGTTGGTTGTAAGGGTGCTTGAGCGATGGTTTCATAATGTCCTGTCGACTGAACCGCCCGTACCAGAGTGGCCAAAATGGCTGCTTCCTCGTCTTCCAAACTTTAATATCCCGATTTCCCTCCTAAACAGCTCATCGTTCATATACACCCGCACCTTGGGGACGTTTCATTGGCTGAGAACGACCTTGAATTTTAGAGGGAACTATTTTCTGAGCTGACCATCACAGATCACTGCGCACCAGGTGAAACACTTTCTCCTCTTAACAAAGAACTTATCCCGTGACGCTCTACCTGTACATCTGAATTTTCCTACTGTCGCTTCTTCGATATCTCACGAATTTTTTTTGAATATTACTTACGCATTGATTCGTAATTAATTTATTCTTAACAAATATAAATTCTCGTTATTATTGGTTCTAGGACCATTAAACCTGACATCCGCAGGATTTCTCTGTCTCCTTTATACATCAACGATATCACACTTATCACAGGAATAAGGTAAACTGAGAAAACTCCGGAAAAAATTCTAACTATAATTACTACATTATCATGACAGTAACTATTATTATAACATTTATACATGGGTACGTCCCATGTAACATACACACGATGCTCATAACCGATGCAATGAATCACTTCATCTATGAATATGGTGTGTTGGCAGTCTTGTGTATAATTTTAATATTCTGATACCTTACACTGTTAAACAGTTACAAATAAATAAATCCTAGATAACCAAGGGAGGAAAAAATCATCCTGTAAGGTGGTGCTGAACAGGTATTCAAAAACACAATCAATGTGTTCTACAGATATTTTTCATTCATTCTTTGTTTCTTGAGGTAGTAAACTAACTTTATAACTCTAAGACCTAAAAGTCTGGCCTCGCATTCGGGAGGATGGCGGTTCCAATCCAGATTTGGGTTTTCCATGGTTTACCAAATCACTCCAGGTAAATGCCGGGATGCTTCCTTCAAAAGGCCATGGCCGAATTCCTTCCCATTACTTGCCCCCCATACTTTCCCGTCTCTAAAGACCTAGCTGTTAGAGAGACGTTAAGCAGATTAAAAAAAAGACTAAAAATCTGAAAACATTTGAGATGACAGTTCTAATTAAGTGGATTCAGCAATAATTTTTATAAATTAGTTACATCAACAAAGCTTTACAAATTTTTAATTGTTATGTAAACAACAAACTTAATTTTAAAATTCAGAAAACTAATCTTTTGATTAAAACAACAAGGCTGATTTATTACATAAAATATATCAAACGGAACTAGAAAGATATATTGTATCTATGTTACGCTCAAAGAACGAAAACGCTTATTGAGAGAAAAAATTCACAAAGTGTCGCGTTTTCTTTAAAACAGCCATGGTACTTACAAAAATAACCAGAGTACGTTGTGACTAAATCTAAAAGACCAAAAAAAATGAATTTAGCAATGTGATTCTCAAGATATTTGACCACTACACGTTTTTGTTGATCAGAAAAGCGACAATGCGTTCTGAACGTTAGCTGATTCAAACACAACACGACGGACAGGTTGTAGCTACATCTTCTGGATCTTAATTAATTATCAGGTGATGTTAAGAAAATAATCTCAATTTTTCACTATGGTTTATGTATCTCTAAACATTGTCTGATATAAGATGAAAATAAAATTATTAAAACAAGGAAAGCTGGTAAAAAAATTATCAAGAATGTTGTAGAGTTACACTGGTGGAATTTAAAACCCGAACACACAGACAGAGTTGTGATAAATGAATGAATGAAATTTGGCCCCAAGTTTCCCCATGTTTAGGGTATTAAATTACTAGAAATCGAAAGCTTTACATGTAATGGAATGAAAATTACGGGGCTACTTATTACGCAGAATTGCCATTCTTTTTAGTGTACAAGTGGTGGTGAACAGTGTGGTGTAACATGACACTCTTTTGTCCGCAAGTTCTTGTTGACCAAGTATTCCAGGGCGAAGAGTGACGCCCCTCTAAACCCAAATATCTGGCTGTGAGAGAGGACGGAGAGTTGGCATGTTTGGAATGGGTGCATCATATCGTGAAATATCCTGAGGGATTGGCCGTAGTGTAGTGACAGTATACAAATTTGTTACACAGTGGACAAAAGAACCCTCTAATAGGTACTCATAGAGCAGACATAGTTCCATCCGTGGACAACAGCATGTGAAGACCGCCAAATTGTGTGAGTGGCTGTTGCTACCAGAAGTGTGACTGCAGGCCAGATGTTAGCAATGGTTACAGAGAAATTCACCCCCAGATGATTATAAACCAATTGCTGGAAGCTTGGTTACACGCTCTGGCCTCTAGGAAATGTGTTCCATTAACTTGATTTCATTGCCCGCATCGTTTAAACTGGTGTAATGCAAAACGCATATGGACACGGGAATGGCTCTCATCTGTGTTTAGAGGTCAGTTTCGATTCTGTCTGTGATAAAGTGATAATCAGCAATTTGTACGCAGGCGTAGTGGAGAAACGGCTTACCGTGCTCTGATTTCAGGACGTCACACAGGTCCATCCATTGGTGTCATGGTTTGAGGGCAATTAGTTTGGATAGTAGGACTGAATTGGTTTGTTGTTGAAGGCACAATGACAGCCCACCACTATGTGGACGAAGTGCTGCACCCTATTGTGATACCCTTCATGTACACCATCCAAATAGCATCTTCCAACGGGTTAATACCCGTCTTCATTCTGTAGCCAACACAACACAGGCCTTGCAAGCGGTCACGATCACAATTTGGACCGCACGGTCCCCAGATTTATTCTCAATCGAGCATGTCTGGGATGAAAGTAGTAGACGCATTAGATTAGATGGAGTAGAAGCATTATATCACAAAAACTGTGCAACAATTAAAAGCACAATACATGCAGGCGTAGACGACATACTCCAAGAAGATATCCTAACGCTTATTGATTCAATGCCGGCAAGGAACCACAAATGTATTGGTGGTCAAGGTGGGCGCACTTCTTACCGACAACTGTGTCTAAAGGTAATAGTGTTAGCCTGATACATTTCAATTTGTTATCATTTCTTCTTGGTATGACCCTGGATATACATACAAAGTTTCCCTAAAATTCCAAACATTCTTGTCTGGATGTTAAGATTTTAATTTCCGCCAGCGTATTTATTTTTACAAGAACTATTAGCATAACATTTTGAGTTACATTCTACGTTCTTTGAGGGACATTTGCATCTTTTATCGATACAGTATCATTAACAGTGACACATTATTTTAGAAAAACTTGAAAATTTAATAAAGGTTGTGTTATTTGTGAAAATGATAGCTCAAGAGCTCACAAGTGTTCAGAGAGTTGAATATGTTGGCCTTATCAATGTGGAAAATTGAACGAGAATCAGGTAGGAAGTCGTCAAGTTTCTATAATGTGCCACTGTAAAATATAAAACTTAACTTAGTCCACAACCCGAAGGTCGGTTGGATCCTCCCGAAGGGGGCATACTAAGTCATTGTGTCAGAGGTAGGACGGCCAGTTCCTTTCCTCTGGGACCTACAGTTCAACGTGGAATCCGAACCACGGAGCGTCCTGGCATAGCTCATATGATCAAACACAACTCTCAAAATTCCTGCGCCTACCGGGATTCGAACCCGGGAGCGGAGCAGCGAATGTTTTAAAAAAGCTAGCGCCTTAACCAATAAGCTACCAGAACGCTCCTGTAAAATATACTGTATAATAAAAAATCATCGAGCTACACGAGAAAAATTCCCTATTGTTCAATCGAAATCTTTTCTGTAATGAAACCTGGATGCTGTTACGTTTCTGTCTAAGAAGTTTCACTATTAATTTCGAACCTTGTGTACT
The DNA here is from genome assembly GCA_031002005.1 of Vandiemenella viatica. Lineage (NCBI taxonomy): Eukaryota > Metazoa > Arthropoda > Insecta > Orthoptera > Morabidae > Vandiemenella > Vandiemenella viatica. The sequence continues at coordinate 49,703,550 of JARYHS010008075.1, forward strand.
GGTGGTTCGGTCGCAGTGCTCGTTTTGCCGCCCCGTTGGCGGCGTTCTGGTCCGCCGCGGTGTTTCGCCTGGATGGCGAATTGGTCATTAATGCGTGGAACGCGAGATAACGCGGGTGGCGCTGGGGTCGCTGCCATTCTTGGCGCCATCATCGCACAGCACTCCGTTATCTGGGCGGCTGGCGGGCCGCGCCAGACGTATGACGCGCGCCACATGTCATTAGCGCCCTCTGGCTGGCCCTCTGCCACGGCAGCTAAGCCCCGCCACGGGCATTAACCTCACCCGCTTATGCACCCTACAGCACGAGCCCGCACATAAAGTCCGCTTTATACTGATGTCTTCGACAGTAAAATACCGAACGGTTTATCGAGGGTATCGATTCGATCTTTCATCACTTCCTTTAATGAGAAGTATGACAAGTTACCTCTGGAGCCACAATGTTGAGATGAAAACTTGATACAAAAGCATGCATTTATTTTCGGCCCTCTGTAGCATTAACATTCAATTTGTATGTATAGGAAGCAATGAAGGAAATGAAAGAAAAAAACTTAATGTAACATAAGAGCTCAATGAGAAATATTCACTTTGCTACAACTTGCTGATGTCGTTGTCACGTTAGCAGAACATATTGAGAATATTCAGAAGTTATTGACTGGCATGAAAAAAAAAATGTTGAAGGCATATAAACTAAAGCAAAACAAAAGTGATAAAATGTAGCAGAAATGTTAGCAATAATAGTATATTATGTATCATATTATGCATGTCATCTGTTCTCGATGAGTGTCAATACCAAGAAGACGGTTGTCATGGTTCAGGGCACAGACCGTCTTCCTAAAATAACATTGGAAGGCATCCCTCTTCAAGTAGTGGAACACTTCCATTATCTCGGCTCCATCACTACATCGAACCAGTCCATTCAAAAGGAGATTGATGCACGAATTGGCAAAGCCGCGACGACCTTTGGCAAGCTGTCCACACGTGTCTGGAGAAACTCCAAGCTAACTCTCTCCACCAAAATTCTAGTATACCAGACGTGTGTCCTGAGAATCTTACTGTACGCAGCTGAGACGTGGTCCACTTATGCCTGGCAAGAGAGACAGCTGAACGCTTTCCATATGCGCTGCCTGCGAATAATACTTGGAGTCACGTGGCAGGACAAAATGAGCAATGAGAGTGTTCTGTCTACCACGAAGTGTCACAGTATTACTGCCACCCTAAAACAAAGACGACTCCGCTGCTTTGGCCACCTCCATAGCATGGACCCTGAGAGACTACCACGGAAAGTCATGCTCTGTCAGATTGCTAATATCAAGAGACCTGTAGGGCGCACGATGTTAAGGTTTAAGGACTCCTGCAAGCGGCATGCGCACTTCTGACTGGGAAGCTTGCGCCAGCACGAGACCCTTATGGCGCCGACATATTACCACCGGCATGTCCAAATATGACAGAACATGGTTGGATAAAATAAAGCTGAAAAAGCTTCGTAACAGGGAGGTACTTCCACCGGATCCCTCTTTCGTGTGCGATAGATGTGGCAAAATTTGTCACGCCGCCATCGGACTATTTAGCCACAAAAGAAGATGTGATGCACTCAACCCTAGCGATAACTGAGTCACTACAACTATCATCTGTGAAGATGCTGTGGCCAATATATATATGTATAAAAATGGGATCGGATACGATAGAAGAAGTAACCGAATTCTGCTACTTGGGAAGTAAAATTACATCTGATGGCAGAAGCAGGAATGACGATAAAAGCAGAATAGTTCTAGCAAAAAGAACTCTCATGAAAAAGAGAAATATTGATATAGGACTCAGCATTTTATGGACTTAGAAAATGCCAGTAAGAAGGAATATTTAAGCGTCTGAAATGTGTTTCTATAGAAGGATGCTGAAATTAAGTGCACAGATAAAGTACGAAATTAATGTGTTTTCGGAATTATGTGTGAGAATAGAAGCTTATGGAAGAGTCTTACAGAGAGAAGAGACAGAACGGTGGATCACATTCTAAGACATGTGGCATATGTTATTTTTGTTAGTTGAGGAAACAGTCGAAGGTGAGAATTGTATAGCAGGGCAGAGATTAGAATATATGAAGCGGAAATGTTGTAAAGGGTATGCTGACATGTTGTTGTCAACGAAAACTGGAAGGGATGGAGTATTGCATCAAACAATGGCACCAAATAAAAAAGCAACACCGAGCTCATCACCAATTATTTACTATTATCCTTTCACCATGATACATTATGTTTTTAAGCCGCATAATATGGTATTAAATTCTACGGATAAATATGCTCATGAAGGAATATCATTTAATAACTACACAAAGATTTTCTGGAATTAAGATGGTATACGTAAAATGGTAGTAATTTTATTAAATCGTATTAACGGTATTAGAGAAAAGAGATTTCTATGAGTATTGTTGTAGTATCATGAAGGACGTCCGTAGGCGGATATAATGCGTGGTAAGCCACCCTAGCTCAGGAGTCAGTGAGTCAGTCAAACCGTGCCTTTCTGTCGCTTCCACGACCTTGGTTTACACGAACCTAGCCAATAGCCTCAGCCTCCTTGTGGTAACGACCATATGGTCTAGAAGTTATCAAACCAGCCACATTCTACGGTTCAACATCATCATAAATGTTTTGGCTTAAGAAAGGTGTTCACATTGCTGCTTTTTATGCTCTCATGTCTTCTGCCCTCCTCTTCATGTCCCTGTAATTTCCCTAGATGTTATTTATGATCTTGTACGACCTTCTTCTTTAAGTTAGTACATCGTAAATTTTAGAAGCAGAATGAAGATCGACCACTGGCTGTAAGTTTTGTGTGTCGTTGATCAACTTCTATAAAATACATTTGAACATGCTAAAAGCCGTTCTTAGCATTTGTCAAAAATTCTGCGTCGTTTTACATCATCCTGACTTTAATCAGGTGGTACTTCTGTACGCCACCATTGGCTTTCAAAACCGGACCGGCAACAGAACGAGCCATCATTGCTATGACTCAAACATAAACAGTAAAGCTTTCATTCTCTTCCAAGTACGTGTTTGAACTGAAAGTACGTGAAACAGTAGATGTAATCGATGGCAGAGCACATGTATACTGACGATGTACTGTACGGTAAATGTGTTAAATCTGCTGTTAACTTGTCAAAGTAGAGTTTAAATACCTATTACAGTCGCAAACTGTAGACTTGGTTGGTAACAGAGCAGAAATATGCTGGAAGTATACTATAAATGTGTGGTATCAGTTGTTAACTTGTAAAAAATATATTTGAGGTATGCTGTAATATGACCTTCCTCACACTGTCCTTATAAATAACGTAGTCCATCATCGTCAAACGGTTCCAATACAAGAAGATATGTGTAGATTATTAGCAGACGTAATATAGTAATTAATGGGGCCAGGCAGACCATAGTATTATAACTAATGGAGGACACATGGGAGAACATTATAGGTTACCGGCAGTACTACTGCAAAAAACATTTGTCTTCTACGTACAGTATATTCAAGATTAATGTTTCTGAACTTATGTTTTTCCCCGAGTAAGCGGGTAATCGTAAAGCCATACTAAATTTATTAACTGAAAATAATTTCACCGTTGGGTCTATAACATGTTGCTTAAATTATAGCCTCATTAACAAATACGACGGATGTTTACATAATTGTTTTGTTTCTCAACACAAGTTAAAACCCCAAGGATGCCTGGTTTAGAGACTTACACCAAGCCAGTTAATAGGTTGTAACAGAATTAAGAGCATTTGGTAAAATTTATTAGAGAAATTGATGATTTTGGGGAAAGTGCCTTAGCTAAAAGTGCAGAACGTATCAACTAGTACTTACAGAGGTGCTGTGTACGAACTGATTGGTTTTATTACCTGAAACAAAAGTAAGGAACACAGTTAAATTTTGTGAAATTAATTACCATAGCAGGATCTATTCTAAAATATTGGAATGGCCTGAGAGAAATACTAAGCAATGTAATGTTTCTTGTGGCATACATTTTGTACCTGCGAATGGAATGTAATCTCACAATTGATTACAAAGAATATTTGCATAAACTGAAAAAACTAAATTACCCAAGATTTATTTACGATTTGAATGTGTGGTACTTATGCAATAGTTTGGGAAAGGACAATTTAAAAATATTTTTTTATTACTGCTAAATCTTTCCTTTTTCGGATTTTTTTTTTTTTTTATCACGGAATCTTAAAGAACAGAGAATAACTTCCAAATTTAATTAGCACTTACATAGAAGAAAGACTTATAAACCCGATGGTAAATTTCTCATGCTTAAGAATATCTTAATAGCATGTTGTAAATAATAGCCGTGTACTTAATAAAGTTAAAGTGGATCAATACGCGCAAGAACTGTAACAGCAGGGGCAGTAAGTTGACTCGCTGACACTGATGGTTAATTAATCTAATATACTTATTTTCTCTTTAAAGTAATGTGCATAAAACGAAGTAAAGAATCGATTTTGGTTCTCTCAAAAATTTGACTGCCTACTGGATCGCATTCTCTTTGAGCAGAGACTACTCTAAACACGAACTGGATCAAGGGCGTGCACAAAGGGCATTCGTTGAACGGAACTCAACTGGATCCAAAAAAAAAACTTGAAAGTCGACGACGAGCAACGTATCCTGGCTCTCAAAGTTGTATGCAAATCGTTTTTAAAAAATATCTTCTTGGTAGCAAAAATAAAATCAGTTTCACCGAAATAATGATAAGAGCATAATTTACCTTTTAATTAACAAAACAAATCTAATCGCTCTACAACTTTTTTTTTTTTTTGGATGGTAAGTGAATTTGTTTGTTGTCTTGTGAGAAAAATAAGTAAGAAATGATCAAACTTCAGAATACTGGTATCTAGGTTTTTAGGGGACAAAAATAGTTATTTAATATTCAACATTAAGTACTTCATAACAACTTACGTGAAGTTTGAAGTTTCCTTGATCCACAACGAAGCTACATGGTGCAACGAAACTATGAAGTTTTTAATTCTGATTATTCCTACTTTAATTTATTAGTTCCATATAAGTAGTTATAATGATTTATTTTGCTGTCATTGATGTAAATTATATGCTTTGAATATTAAGTAATATGTATAAGAATATCTAAAAAAGCTAATAATAATTATTGGTTGACTTTCCTAATGAATATTTCAGTTTAAAAGTACTATTAACTGCACCAGTGATAGCTTTCATCTTGGCCTTGATTTCAATAACTACGAGTTGTTTATTGTGTTTAGATCAATGGCTAAAATCATTAAACTACATCCGTTATTGTTAAAATTATTACCCCGTAATTTTTAGTGAAATAAAGAACTTTTAGATTGCCGAAGTTAACGTAATATAACCGAATGTTTGCGTTGCTTGCTTTCCTGGAACAACTGGAGGCTTCTATGGAGTGTTCGAGAAGCTTTGCTATACGTAAATACGGCAGAGCACTATAAGGACAGGACGCCGTTGCCTGAATATTATTTAGGATGGAGTCGCACAGTACCGTCTAGGAATTAGTTCAGTATGTGCCTTGGTTTTTTTGGACAAATCTATTACTGTATGCAAGGTGATGTCATCTATGGGATATAGTAAAATATAGACCTTTTCTTATGGCTTTACGCCTTGTCGACATCGACCTCGAGATCATTAGTGGCGAGATGGGACTGGGGACAAGGGACGTGAATGAATTCGGCCATGGCCTTTTGAACGAAGCATCCTGGCATTAGCCTGGAGTGATTTGGGGAAACCATGGAAAACCCAGATCTGGTTGCCCGAAAGGGGATTCGAACTGGCGTCCTCCCGAATTAGAAGCCAGAGAGTTAACCGCTCACCCACCACGATCGGTGGAAAAAAAAAAGAAACGTTGTAACAAGACATCATACTAAATTAGAAAGAGATTAATTGCAGTGTACGCTATAGAAGATGGAAATGAAAAAAATCGTAAAAATTAAGATATCTTTTCTCGTCTGTATTGTCTGTCTGTCTGTCCGCGTATCACGTAAAAACTAAAGAACTACTATTAATGAAACTGCATAAAGTGATTGATTATGTCTTTGGTTGTTATGGAGACTATTAATCTATTTCCAAATGATAAAGAAACCAAATTTTTTTAAAAAAATCTACTATCTGTACCTGAAGACAAAAAAAAATAAAAAAAATAAAAAAAAAATTAGCGGAACAATATATAGTGATAGCCTATGTCAGGTCAGGTCATACTTTTTATTCAAACTGATAACATGGTACTCGGTGATACATAGACCAAAACTGTAAAGTTTTTACTATCTGTTCACGCATCAAGCAAACACTAACAGCCTTATACAGCAGTAGCAGAAAATTCTCTCAGTGCATGGAGACTGAGTTAGGTGGACAGTGATAAACTCTCCAACCAGGCTCTCAGGAGGATGGGGGTTTAATTCTCTGTCCGACTTTCCTGCTAAGGTTTTCTATAGTTTCAACAGTCACTCCCGGCGAATGTTGGGATGGTTACCTCCTTCGCCATCTATATTCCGTTATGTTAGGTAGACTGAAAAGGGTCCCAACAGCAGCCAGCATCCCACGCTTAACCTGAAAGGACCTTTTTTTTAAATGTGGTTTTTACGTAATATCTCCGGTCAAATGCCAATATCGTATCTCTAAAAGGCCTATGCCGAACTTTTTCCCGTTCTTTTTCTCAAGCCACATCCTTTAGAGCGGAGAAGTTCCCTGATTCCGACTTATGACCTCGTCGTCGACGCGCCCGAAAACACCACCGAACAAACCACCAACCTTCCTTGATGCCTTTACCTCCTAGTGATGCTGTGGGCTAGCCCGGAGCATCACAAATCTCCATGAAAATAAGATAAAATAAAAATTAAAAATCATGCATACAGTGCTGTAGTAGGCACAGGAACATCTATACATAATAATCCGTAGTCTGTGTAAATTTTTGTTATTCAACTTACAATTTTTTTTGATTTTTATAGCTGATTACATCGTTCATACATATTCTTAATAAGCTAATGAAGAAAAATCACAATCAATGCAATTATTCTCAAACACCATTTTGTCGATAAGTATCACTGATATTGATTCATGATAAAATTCCTTGAAATTTTAGCAAAGTGACGGTGGTAAATTACAAGCAAAAGAAAAGACGACTGACAGCTTCTCTGGTTCTCGTGAATGAAGTGATGCCGACGCTATAAGTTCATAAATAAATTATAAATCAATGTTAATCAACTAATTTCACCGTTTAAGAAATTATCTTTTGTTTGCAAGCAAGTACTTTACAGAACATATAAATCACTACGCAACGGGACACGTGAATCTTCGATAGACGTTAGGTACTTATTACATAGATCGTAAATGGTTATCGAGTTACTAGGCACTATAGCGGAGAATTTAAAATCTCCTTGTACTAACGTTATTATCAACAAGTGTTCGTAATGGTAACAGTGATACGTGTTAAACATTAATCAATATGATGTAAGACATGAATGAAGTCACACTTTCTCCAGTGTGCCATAAGCCTGAGGTTCTGAGGTCCTGTAGGTTCATTAACCACGTTATTTACATTCTATAAGTTCAAAATTTTGGTCAGAGACGATACGTGTCAAAATAAATTTTGACCTGTCGTATTTACAACTGTTAACAATAAAAACAACGGTAGGTAAATGCTTTTCATCTTCTATGTAAGCTAAACCATTGCTCGCTATGTAGCTGTTATTTACACTGAGCAATCGCTTGATATGGGTGTATATACTTTTGATGTGTTAGTTATTTATATTACATTATCAGAAAGTAAGTGGAAATTGTTAGTAGCACAATATCAATTAAATGTTGGTAATCGAGAGTAATTTAACATCTACAACTGAGCATCCTTTATTTATTATAAATCGATTGGAAATGATTCAAATCTATCATTAAAATTAATCTTTGTGTCTAAACATAAATTCTTCACAGTGTCTCTTAAACTTTTCAATCATAGCGAGATAAATTAACAGAGTAAATTTACATAATGCGCACGGACAGTAACAACATTATTTGTATTTGTGGAAGCTGCTGGTACGTAAATACAATATTCCCTATCATGTTTTAGTAAACAGAACAACAAAATTAATTTCAGTTCCGTAAAACACGCGCACACAAATTAAGATCTCTTTTGTGTGTATTGTTGTTCAATCGTAACTTCTTGTGCCCACTAGCTAAAAGTTTCTTCGGTATCATAATTACGAAGTATTCGGCTTGTTTATAATTCCTATATGAGAAAAAAAACCCGAATCATTGTGGTTAGAATATAATTCTATAGGGAATGTTAATGGATATTACAGACGGTTACAAATTAATACGAACCGAATATAACAGTACGATGAGCGGCGATCGTGATTTGAAAGGGGTAACCACTCCCAACTTGATGTTTTATAACCTTGTTTGCTAAAGTTTACAGATAATTTTGTCAGGTCACCAGGTGATTTTAACTTCCACAAAAGAATGCACTTAACTTCCTATACTTTCAAATGACGGGAAGTTTCTTGAATGCCAACACCGTCGATTAACTTTTTACTTTGTTTTTATTTTGTCGTAACACACAGAAAAACATACATGAACAAACCGTCAGACTTCTACCGAAGATTTAAAGCACATTACAAATCACGGAGCTTCCCGTTAACACCGTTCCCAGCGAACTAGACCACTTGGCAGCTTAAACACGTCACAGAATATTCTTGATCACATTAAAGATGCTGACAGCACAACCTGGAGCGCTGACTGTCGATTCAACAACACAAATCGTACAAAAACAATTTAAAAACATACCAAATTATTTATAAACTCGAAGAATCGTTTTTATATGATATTACAAAATACTTAGAAGCCAAACATAAAACTGACAAAATTAACCCATTCAAAAACATTATAGATTACACAACACTCCTAAGTACAGTCTTGAAATTCCCATTTCACTTACTGTACTGCTTTTAATCAGTTTGTTTCAAATTCAAACCACTTTCATCCTTGTAAACAATACACGCTGTAAAAACCGAACGGTATAGAAAGCTGTTTCGTAAGTTTGAAACGATTTATTCTTACGTAAATTGTAAGAGACGGAAATTCTGAGAAGATTGCACTAAAAAAAAAAAAAAAAAAGTGTCTTGACGTATTGTGGGCTACCTCTGCTTTATGTGAATAACTGTCGTTCAAGATTGAAAGCAATTTCGACCTGAGGGCCAGGACACAATGAAGAAACTTCGGAATGATGTCCGCGTAACCCTTTTAGGATGCGAAATGAAGATAAATGATTTTATAAGACTCGTGTTCCGAAATAGAATAAAAACCAGCGACAGACGCAAATCCCCGTTGCGGGAAGCAGCGGCCGTTTCTAATATTTTCAGATTCAGGGATGAGTAAAGGGGATGGCAGCTAATCCCGAGGCATTTTGTTGCAGATTTCTGCTGGTGTTATGAATGTTAATAGGTTCTGGCCTATTAAAAGGAAAAAATACTGACATGGTTTCGGGACCGAGCCTTCCTAGGGAAAGAACGCGGCCGAAAACAGTATTCTGTTCAGGAATGTGATCCTGGCTGGTTCACCAAAAACTTGGAGTGATTTTTCCCTTTCGTTGTTTTGAGTTTTATATACAGGTCACCCGCTGCTGAAACTCGCAATAGACATTCAGCTCAGTCTAAGCACTTAAGACAGCCAATTTTATTCCTTAATAGCTTCAGATAATCGCAGCGGTTCTTCTTTCGCTGGTGAGAGAGATAAATGCTAATTGTATCCCTGAAAATGGCTCATGTAATAAAGTTTCTGGTATGAAAAATCCCTTCCAGTCGAATTGCTCCACTGTCTCATAGGAATAGCACCACCTTCAGTTCGAAAAGAAATAGCAGCGAACAAGTAGAGAAGGAACGTTGATCATGAAAAAACTCATCCATTATATGGGAATTTAGCGCACAGACAAAGACTGAAGTCCAAAGACTGAAGTTTCGTAAGAACATCAAAGGAACCTAGAACTACAATTGAGAATGTCAGGTTACAATTTATTGTAGGGAAGCTATGTCTGGGGACGACTGAAACTTCACCAGCTGACTATGACAAGAGATGGTTGATATAGAAGTCTCTGAATCGGCTGAGATGAAGAGTGGGTATATCCAAAGTCTACCTAGCAAGATAGGGCTATGCTGAAGTCGATGACATCAAGTGCGATTGCGGAGAAGATCAGACTATTCAGCACATGCTCCAGTATCGACTGTGTCCATCCTCCTGCTAGGAAGATGATCTGTGAGAGGCCTCGGAAAAGCACTGGAAATGGCCGCCAATTTTTTGTCTTGTACGTTGTGTAACAATATATGTTTCTCACACTAAATAAATAAACTAGCACTAATCAGTCTAGAGGGGTGAGGCTTGTCTATTACGGTGAAGCTAGCCGCTGCTCTTGTTAGGGTAAGGCTCTTCCGTTTTGGTCGGGCTGACCACTGCGCTCTGGGTCGCCTTTGTGGAGGTAGGATTTAAACTTTCCCTGGGTCAGTAAGTCATCCTCATTTCGGGTGTCCCAAGTTCACACAAGTGAATTAGATTTTTCGTGGTTTATTTAATATGATAAATAACCAGTCCACCATATAGTTCACTGTAAACTTGCTTTTATTTTCTTAAATACGACGTCAACCATACTGTTTACATGAATACATACAATCTAGCGATTGTATACAATACTCCTTCCACATATAATACAGTTCTTGGCAGTCTTAAATTGAGTCGGTGAAAACTGTTTCTCTGTCTCGGATGTTAGCTTTATATAAACTCCATCGAAATTTCTAAAGCACTTCAAAAGCTTCCGCCAGATATTTCCCGAACATTAACAATACTTAAACAATTGAAACAGATTAAAAACAATCAGAATTACTACATAATCATTTACACTCAGTACAAAATTGTCAGAAATGGAAATTAAAGATACTTAAACACAAAATTATTGATAGAAATCATTTTAAACTGTAGCAAATTATCCTTTAGACATCGCAACTTGCATTAATACTTGGAATTACGAACATTATCTAGCACAATTCTGTCCTTAGACATTTTAAAAGGCCTTTAAATAATTTCTTTTCATTAAACAGTCTATATTCATTGATTTACAGGAAATTGCAAAACAAACCTATCAGATCATATTCAACCAAACCCCAGGCTACTACATACGATTCAAAAAATACAATTCCATTTAAGTTTAGGCTTGAGGGCTGTTACACCTTCCTTTTGAAGGAAATTTTCCAATTCTTTTCAGTTCCTTTTCCGAATCCTCTTCCTTTAGTTTGGAGAGGCACTCTGGTGCCTATAGTACCCAGTGATGCCTAGGGCTAGAAGAAGAAAATATATATAGAGAGAAAAATACTTAATTAGATGTTGTCCAGCGAATAGTCAAGCTCTTCAATGTCCTACGATTTGTTGGTTCTATCTGAACAACTCAACGACACATTTTTTAGTTGCGGAGAACATCAGGAAGGGCATTTAACAAACCCACCCTAAATAATACAATTACGAACTGCTGCAAAGCGCAGAAGAAAAGATATCATTGCTCCTAAATTAATAGCTGTGTTGGATAGATTTCAGTAAAGTGTAAGAGATTCAGCTTACGTTCTTCAAGTTACCGTGGAGTCACTTAGATGTAGAATTGACAATTTTTCTTTAAACAAGTCTTCCATTCAACAAATGAAGACACAAACGAGGAAGGAATGAGGAAAAGCTAAAATAACTGATTTTAAATTGACGTGTCCCAAGTAGTGACCATTCAGTGGAATGGCGATTTGTTGCCTGGTCTGGGCGTAAGAAGTTCCAAAGAAGAACGACTGCTAACATATCTCATAATTACATTTCGTAATAGCAAACTAATTTTTGTTATACAGACCAAGATGAAGTTGTTATAAATGCTCTGAGTAAGTGATAAAGTGCAGATAATGAGCTGTGACACAGTTGCATCTAACATAGTTTGTCTCAATGGTGCCTGGACACTTCTGGAGCAAATGTTACAAAGAATGTTGATACTGTTTTGCATGACAGCATCAAATATATATAAGTACTATAAAAAAAAATTCAATGACACACAAACAGAGTAATTGTTACATTTCTATTTGGCTGAATTAAAACAAAAATCTTTCGTGAGAGACGACTACAAAGAACTAATTGAGCTATGAGTTATATTTTTGATGTGTAGAATAAGGCATCCTCGTGCAGTGCATCAAGCGTGATGTTTGGCAAAAGCCGTTTATTCACTCAAGATAGTTAGTTTCCTAATGTTTAAACCTAAACTGAGCTAGGAACGCAAAATGGTAAGTAATTTAGAAAAGGAAAGTATATTTGACTTTGTAGAAAGGTACACTCCTTTGATGGCAGAAATATCCTGCTCTATTTTGTGTGGCTGACTTCTTCCATTTTGGTTGGTCCAATAATTTTCCTGGTGATTCTTCATTCTTCTTTCTTTATGTTCTCGATGTCCCTCTCAGAGTTTAATGTGAGTGTTTCTGCGGCTTAGAGAGCGTTAGTTTTAATGACTGATGACTGTATTGTAATGCCAAATTTTTGATTGGAATCTTTTTTTTTGTGGACGTTGCAGGTCTGGTTGAAGGCCTTTTTAATCATGTTGAGTCTGTTTTGTTGTGCCTTATTTTCGAATCCTGTAGGAATGATAATTTTGCCTAACTTTTTAAACTCAGTTACTCTGTTGATTTTCCCATATTTTGTGTCCAGTCTTTTATGTTTAGTTTGTGTGGCAAAAAGTGAAAAAATTTTCTGCAAGGACATTTTTGGTCCAATTTTTTCTGCTAATTCTTTGAGGGATTCTATTTGTTTGATGGCTTGTTGTTCGCTTTCTCACAGAATAGCCAGATCATCTGCGAAGGCCAAGCATGAGAAATTTAGTCAGTATCTGCCTAGTTTTACTGGATTGTTCGTTTTCTCTCCATTCTCTAATGACTTTGTCCAGGGCTATATTAAATAGGATTGGTGAGAGACCGTCACTCTGTCACTTTGTCTTGAATTCTCTGAAGAGTTCTCCTATGAATTTTACTTTGTTTGTGGTGAGTGTCTGATTGATTAATAATCTTGATTTATTGTCTATTCCAAATTCCCTTAGGATATTCAGTAGGCTTTTCCTGTCGATAGAGTCATAAGGCTTCTTAAAGTCGATGATGGTGCATATCGTTTTCTTATGCCTACTGATAGGGTTGAACTTTCGGAGGCATTATTATTATTATTATTATTATTAATAATATTGAGTTATGTAGCATTTATTGATTATAAGTATTCTGAATACCTGTATTAATGTTTGTAACAAGATTTGTAATATTGTTTTGTTTCGCCAGTATGTAGGTTCTTTAGTAAACGGGGGTTTTTATCTGAGCTGTGTAAGAATCTTTGACGCTGCCCAACAAAGCTGTGCAGGCAGTAATTGTAGCAAAGCAGGACGCGGGGCAGTGTGTAATGTCGCCCCGCTTGGAGATGGTTACATGGCGTGAGCGCAGTCCTTTAGCACACAAGCTAAAAATAACTTGTGAAATGTGTGGCAAACTTGTTTCAGTGTAACATGAGTGTCTTAAAAGTTCTGTTAGTGAACGATATTAATTAAAATCAATAACATCTCCATCAGGACAGTTTTTGATTTCTAGACTACGTACAAAAAAATCTCTCAGTTTGTTTATTTGAGCTGACGGCTTGCATGTGTTGAAAGAGGGGAATTGGGTCGATCTCCTGTAAATAACACACCGAGCGAGGTGGGTGAGGGGTTAACGTTCTGGTCTCGCTTTCTGGAGGACGGTGGTTCGAATCCCCATCCGTGCATCCAGATTTGGGTTTTCCATGGTTTCCCAAAATCACTCGGGGCGAATGCGAGAATGCTTACTTCAAAAAGGCCATGGTCGAATTCTTTACCGTTCCTTGTTCCCAATCACCTAGCGCCTTTAATGACCTCGACGTCAACGAGCGTAAAAATAAATAACATCTGTTCATTAAAAAGATGATATAACTTATAATTAGAACCAGTTATTCCCGGACGCATCACGGTGCCGCGACCAACTGAGCCAGCGTGGCGGGCAACTTACGCAGCACATAGATTTTGCCTCCACGTTTTGCAGCGAGTTTCCGAGTGTGGCAAACAGACGACGGGCCCGGAGACTCCTTGCTGCCGAGCTCGGAGTTATTTATCGCTGTTGCCACTGCGGCGACACTCGTTCTCCTCGTCCCATTAGAATTAATCAGATCGCACGAGCGAGAACAGCGTTCTCTCGCGCCCCGAGCAGTTAATTTGCAGGCAGATTCCGGGAGCGGGCGAGAGCTCTCGCCACGGCGAGGGATGAAGAGAGATTGAGAAATATGACGGACCGTAATTAATGGCGGCGAAAATGAAAGCGCGCCTCTGTCTGCCACCTCTAAGGAGAGTGCGTCTGCTGGCGCGAGAAATGGCCTCCACCCGGGTGGGGGGCTCACAGGTGCTCAGCCACGGCTGCCAGGCGAGCCGCGTTCCGAAGGCAATTATTCCTGTCGCAAGCAGTGGTAATGCACCCGGCAGAGATTAAACTTCGTTTCTGCGTCGTGTGCTTATACATTTAGGCTCGCAATAGAATAATGATCTATTACAACATACGAGTATCACGATGGACACTCACACAGTGAGTAAAAATGTATATAACTGATACGCCTCGTCGACATCGAAGTCATTAGGGACGGCAAAGAATGTGAGAAAATTTGGCCATGGAATTTTGAAGGAATCATCCCGGCATTCGCCTGAAGTGATTTGGGGTAGCCATGGAAAACCCAAATATGGATGGCACGATCGGGATTCGAACCGGTGTACTTCCCTATATGAGAACAGAGTGTTACACCACTAACACCACTTTCTGTTTTAGGAGGTAATAGGTTCTCTTTGTCCTGTTTGGTCCAAGACGTGCTGGCGTGCATTGAAGACACGATTCTGTGGTGTCTGCACATTGTTAATTGGAGCAGCGTAAATAGTTAATTATAGTACTTTAGTAGTGTGCAGCCAGTTGAGTACGTACTATCCGCTGTGAAGAAGTACGTGGTGGTAGTTGTTAGTAGGCGTGTTAGTGTGTCTTTGTGTAGTTTTATTCCCTAACTCTGTATACATAATATGGTGTCTTCTACAATGAGTGATTCCTTCCAATGAGGGACAGATGAATACATTGACGTAGATAGACGTTACTTTGACCACGTGCTAAAAACTATGAAAGTATGTGTTTGGGTATTTGTTAGACATTTTTGACTTGTTTTGATGCATAGTATCACCTCCTAAAATATTCGATACATTTTTTAATACCCTGTTTATGCAACTAGAGGTAAAATTTCATCATGCATTTCTTAATATAAAGAAACTAATACTCATTTTCATTTTACGTTAAACAGCAAATAAGCAGCAGATTTCTGATCATTTCTTAGTGGAACATTTCTAATTCCATTTTTCGTACTAAAACAGAACTTTCTTTAGTAATTCCAAGTAAATACCAATAAAACATGTGATATACCATGTAACACATGGGTATCGTTATAAGTTCGCGAAGAAAACTTAATAGGGAATTAGTGTGAAAGTTGAGTGAATGATCATACATCATAAGTATGGATGATTATAGTACTAGTATTCATTAACTTTTTCTTGAACTTTGTACTGTTACAGTCAATTACTAAATATCAAGTAAATTAATATAATTTCAGAAGTTGTAATACCTGAATCGAAAATTTTAAACACACACACACACACACACACACATATATATATATACACCAAAACTAATTAGATGTATAACTAATTACAAGTATAATTAATTAAATTTTTCCTTTAGTTTGATAATTATTACTGTGATAACTATTACTTAAGGCATACTATTAATCGAAACAAAGCCAGGAAACGTAAACTCCCAATTTCGCAACAGTGCAGCATATTCTCTAATGTATTTAACACGCCAAGCAAGTAGGCTCTATTTTAAATGCTTTGAACAGAATTGAAAAATCTAAAAAAAAAAAAAAGTAATCTTATCTTTAGTTAAAAATATTTCAGGTTTATTTGCGGGAAATTTTTGTTACTCTCAACGAAGTAACACCTGTCTGCAATAAATTACCCACTATTCAAGTAATCGCAACATAACACTAGTGGACATTTAATTGTCATGGTACAAATAAATAAAAATAAGTAATAATTATAACTTTTCAACATTTTGGATTTTCAGGTTTTGAATGTACTGAACCATTTACAGTAGATGCAAAAAGTATTAGCAGAATTTTGGGTTTCTATCACGTTAAAATAGTTTCTTGAGGGCTTGTTCCATTTTATTTTATTTTTAACAAAATATTGAGACACAGCAATACATGTCAAAATGGAATATCAATGGTTGAACAGAATTTCGTTTGTATAAAAAAATAGCCTGAATATTTGTTATACTTTGTTTTTTTACTACGTTTGGTACCAGTAACACTTCACCAATGCAAACGCCATGAACTGCATAGTAAAAGACGGTCATTGTTCTCACACTCTTCATGCTGATTCTATATAATCAGTTTTACAAGAAGTGTTTTGATGCAATCCTCCATCGCTTCCAATCTTCTTCTGCTAACATCTTCATCTCTATATACCCCCTAACAACCCACGTCCTAAAGAGCGTGTACTGAGCGATAAAGCAACAAAAATAATTTAAAGAAAGCCAGCAGGTGGAGATTTGAGGAAAGCGACTTCAACTCTTTTGTTGCTAGCTATTTGTTTTATCCTTTTTTTTCTCTTACATAGAAAAGTTATAACCAATCAAATAGAAACAGTTCATAGTGATAGATTATAAAAAGGAAGTCTTTAGGGCCGAACGAGTTTAAACATTATTCTTAGTTAATTGTTCTTCTTGAATGTTAATATGCCCGATTTGGCTTTGCAAGCTTTGAAATGATTTACTACGTTCAAGATTTATAGCCTATTTCACTTTACCGACGATCCAAACCAATGTGGATTGAACTCATCCTATTTTGTCTGTTGCTGCTCCTTAGCATTACACAATGAAGCGTCACAGAATTGATTCGTGGATTGGATTGGAAGTCCATGGTAGATAGACGACGCAGATTTCGTTCGAACTTATTGGTACACATGCGGGCATTCACTTTCGTTTACGAATACGATAAAATAATTCGTCCACCAATATACTGGGGTCGGAACGACAGAAGTAAGGTGCCCAACAGATACTTGTATGAATTCTTTCTTCCCTCGTTCCTTTCGGAAATGGAAAGCACAGTGACCGAGCGTGGTGTGTGAGTGGTTGACGCTCTGGCCTCGCATGCGGGAAGACGGTGGTTCGAATACCCGTCCGGGCATCCAGATTTGGGTTTTACATGGTTTCCCTAAATCACTCCAGGCGAATGCATGGATGCTTCCTTCAAAAGGCCATGGCCGGATTCCTTCCCGTTCCTTGTCCCCAGCCCCGCCCCGCCGCCTCTAATGACCTCGATGTCGACGAGGCGTAAAGCCATAAGTAAAACAAAGCACAGAAAAGAGATTAGTTTTCGTACAAAGCACTGTCTCCCACCTACAATTTTATGAATTGCAGAGTGAAGAAGTAGTTGTGAATGTTTTCACGTGACTAAATATTTCTTTTAGTCTTCAGAAGAATTTCTGCTCGCGATCTTGTTATCTTTTAAATATCTTTGGAAGTCTGGTTCACGACTTAGTATCTGATACGTAAACAAGTGTTGCGTGCTCTGTGAACGAAGGTTTGTTGTCTTGAGTGATGAATTGTTTTGCCGTACGATTCGGAACGATGAGCCGCTGGCTGTTTGCGAGCTCTGAGACGCAGGCAGCGTCTCTGGGATGGCTGACCGACGCGGGGCGTCGCGGCGCGGGGTTCCAGGCGGCGCCGTTTGGGGCCCTGCCCCGCCCCCGCTCAATTATGTTTGGCAGCGGGGTACGCGATGTCAGGCTCGGCGGGGCACGTTAATTAGGCGCTATCTCTCACGGCTGGCCCAGCTCAGACGCGCCTGCCCACCTACGCCGCCGTCTTACCACCCACCACGTCGCTGCTCACGTCTCTACATCTCAGTCTACTAGAGAAATTTTTCGTTTTGAGGCAAATGCGCCACTGGAAAGGTTGACAGAGAACGAATTCTGTAATGGCAACACGCACTGAACGGAAGCTGCAGGTCTCATACATGTTAGGCCTTCACACTGTCTTACAATTTTCGAAGCATTCCTTTGGACATCTCGTCCGTGATGCTGTCGTCACGCGCCCGGCCTTCGTTGTACAACTAATTGTAAGTAGAGATGTTACTTCAAAATTGAGGTTATGAGAGTTACTTAATAACAGTTCCATTTAGTTAACCAACCAAGAATAAATGAATTGTAAGAACAATGAAAGAAAATTATGTAATGCGCTTAAAAGAGCAAATTAACTACCAGCTGCTTTTTGTTCATTTATATTCGGTCTATGTAGATGTTTTCTGATACTCTCTGTCCACATGTGTCGCTGTTCCGAACCGTATAACACCATTCTAAGGTCATGAGCGTTATTTAATAGCAATTGTATTTAGATAAGCAACTGCGAGGAGATGTGCTGCCAGAACGTCGCATTCAGCCGTCATTATTGAAAGAATTAGAAGCTAGAGTTTTAATGAATCATCGAAGCGTAGTAACAGTCACGAAATTGTAACTAATCTTCAGAGACCGCTGAGAATAAACTACGATGGAATAGTTTTTGTCATACACTGAAAAGGTAACAATCAAATGTCGACATTCTATTTTAGTTTCAAAGATAAGAAGGCCATTAATAAGCAAATCTGTTAACTTATACTTTTTTAAAGTATATTCGTGTTTTACTTAACAGTATTCATTTGGTGAGTAAATAATATTTTCCAAAAGATACCCTTGTAGACAGAACCCGTTTACAGTTTTCACGCTATGAATAAATTATATTCCTGCTACTAAAAGTGAAAGTTTTATCAGTCAGTGAAGACTTATCTCTAAAACTGCTATATGTACATTGTAGGCTGATAATGTGATTTAAAAGTTGACAAAAAGCACGTTTGATAGGGATGCTGAAAATTTGACGTGAGTTCCTGGTTTTCCATCCCCTTCAGCCACCTTCATTAATACAAGTATTTGACCGAATATTCAAAGTTATCTTTAGCTGAGAGTTCTATAGACATTATTTGGTAGCGGGTAATATATAAGTTTCGCCGGTCGACAGTGCTTACTTTCATTTGATTGTTGTAAAAAAAATATCTTCGAAATGGATTTGTCATGTACAAATGTAGAGACACCGTTAAAAAACTTTCACTTCGTACCTTTTACGTGGTATTTCGTAGTATCTCATTAACCTTAAATGTTTTTATTCAGTTTTAAATGCAATCAACTCGACAGTACATTATACATTCAGAAAATACAAATATTTTGTTTTTGAATAAATAGCTGTGCATAAGCAATTTAAATGTGGCAATTGTGTGTTATGAATTTTCAGTTTTAATTTTTATGACAAGAGAATTCAGAATAAATTAAATGGAAAGTGGGATGACAAAAATGTTTCGTTTATTTACCTGTCTTCCTTAGTTGCTATGCTAACTGGTTTTGTTGCAACTTTTTCGATTTGCAACTAAGGAAAATGTAAAGTTTCATCTTCATTTAAGAGCTCCTTAGTTTCCTTTATAACATATTGTGGTGTGACATACAGTATAACCACATTAATATGAGGTATCTGGGCAACGGAACAAGGCATGCATTACGCTGGCTTAGCGAAATTTCCAAGGTGTAGGAAGTATTTTCTGCTGAGCGGAGGTCAGCGAACGTTTATCCTGCTACGGCGAACTCTCCATTCAGGCTGGAACGAAAGACACACACACAGAAGGACAATAGGACTTGCCAGATTGAAAAAGCAGATATACGACCTTTCACCTCTCAGTGTGGGGTCGGCCCAGTGCTGTGCGCGGACAGTGTTGACGCTTGAGATTTAATTAGAACCAAGCTGGCGTGACCAATTGCAGATACGTGATAACGTGAAGACACGCCAAATTAGAGATTAGAATGCTCACTGCGAGGGATGGAAAACCGAATTGACACGAAAGAAGTACGACAGTTCCCTATAAAATCCTCCAATCCCGTCAAAGGAAAGATGTACTGAATCTGAGTGTGCTTGGAGGGGCGAATGTTTGGCCAATAGCGTTTTAGTTTATAAAATAGTTATTTTTTTGTATAATTTTGTTTCATGTCCGCCAATGAGGATAGAGGCAAGAACTCCTACAACTACGATTGTACCAAAAATCGGAAAAGCAGAAGTAGCAGCATCCCGATGTTTTAAAAGGTGGCGCGAGAAGCTCCTCGTGGTATTTTTGTGTCTCGCTGGTTCGTGTTCACTTGTGCCTGTGCATAAAGCCGACAGCATATCATGCGATTGGTTATGTCTTCATTTTGAGTCACAAGGTGACATATAAATTCAGAGTGGGGTCAATGCCGGACAGACGGTAAAAAGACAAACGTTGCACAAATTACTAATATTGTGTTTGCACTTAAAACCTCCACGGTTACCCAACTTACCGCTCTGAGCGGAGAAGTCCGTACTATAAGAATCCTCGCTCTCTGATACACAAACTGAGAGATTAGCCGTGTCATTTTATAAGTTCGAAACAGGGGACATTAACTTTTAACAAACAATCTCATTACGTGTCCTGCCGAAAACTGTAAACTGTTATTTTGTAAATGAAAATCTAAACGGATATTTTGTTGTCTTTTATTACTTAATTAAGTATTACTTAATGTAGGACAAAGGTGTTGTTTGTGAATAATTTTAGATTGTTTATCATTATTAAATTTAAATCACCTTATGTCTGTTGGCCATCATTCAAAGAATATATTGTCAGGTTATGACTTTTTCATTCTTATTAGTGACCAACAAATCATTTCTAGCACGCTTTTCAATCCACAATTTAAATAATCATATGCATTTTGGTAAAATTAAATAATAATTAATTACATTTTCTTACGGCAGTATAAGTTTCCGTTACAATATATACAAACAATTATAAATGAAGTAACGTTCATTAATTTGTTCAATGGATGAATTGCATTACTATATAGATCTTACAATTTTTACTCATGGATTACTGGGTACAAGTTCGAAGTTCTACATAAGTTCGAAGTTCTACATAAACTATACGTTTCACTATATACTTTGTCTCAATTTATATTTTACTAAAAAGGTACACAGTGAGATTACACGTGATTTAAATCTTGCTAGTCAACTTTTAAACTATATATAAATGTTTGTTATTAACCAACCGCCAGGAACCCAAAGTCTATGTTGTCAAACTAACGTTTTTCTTAAAATATTTGGTATTAGTTATCCCTTGTGCTGTCACAACGTGTTTAGTGTGTTTCTTTATTTATGATGACTTACACAAAAAAACGCTTCGTAAAATGAAAAAAAGCTTTCAAAAGATGAAAATGGTACAAAGATAAAAATTTTATTTGCCTTGCGTAAAAGTATTGGCAGTAATTTTTAAAGTAAATGTGAATAAACGAGCGTATTTCCGTCTGGCGGAGGAAATCGGCACTATCTAAAATAAAAATTTCATTTTTTCCACTGAAAATTAAAGCATTAATAAATTTAAATAAAAGGGTACTTTAATGAATTCCATTAATCTTCTGTAATCTCACAGAGTTTTGTCCCTCATACCGAGAATGTTTTGACACAGTACAGTGTTTCAAACCACTACATACTGGGATTGCCTTTCTTCCTGTTTAATACTTCTAAGATCCTCAACAGAAATTCTTCACATTTTGCGGAGAAAAGCCATAGGCTCAAATAGTGTTGCAAACTGAAAAAAAATTTTTTTTTTTTTTTTTCAGCTTTGTGAAAAAAAACCTTAGCACCCGTGTTTTTTTTCTAATTTTTTTTTTTTAATTATTTTTTTTTCGGAAAACAATATATTTGATAAATTATAGTTTTATTTAAGGAACTTCCATTTTACAAGTGTGTTTTAAGTCTTACTGAATCATATAATGTCTCACATAATGATTCATAAGTGTATCTATATAGGTAACATAATTTTATTCATCCTCTATGTCAGTACCATATTCACTAGTATCAGCACTACCAACAATAGTTCGATCGGTGTCGGAATTTTCTGTCTCTTCTTCTGTCTCCTCTAGATCCATAACTTCAGAAATAGTTAAATTTTCTTTTACTGGTTGTTCTTGTATTGTAAGCAAAAGATTTTGAAATTGCAATTTTAAATTGTGAGCAAAGTACACACTGTGCATAAAGACTGCGCCTATAGTTCTGTATTACGGTCTTTTAAGTTTGAATTAATATCTATTATCAAACAAAATAGGAGCTTTACTTCTTTTCAATCGTTTGTTTACACCAACGGTTGCAAGGAAACGATTCATAATTAGGGACCGTGCACAAACTACGTGGGTCGGTCCAGAGGGAGGAGGGGTTAGCTGGAAGGCTTCGCTGGGCTACGTGGGGAGAGGGGGGGGGGGGGGGGTTCCGAGCCAGGCCACGTAACTTTCCTTTCGAAACATTTTTCACAGTTAAAATGAGGAACTGAACTCACAACAGCATGTGAGTATTTATTTCCCTCAGTTAATTATATCCGTATGTAATTTACAATAGTTTGACAAGAGAAAACAGTAAAAAATGTCATCTGGAATCAAAATGGAAGAAAGCTACAGGAGGCCAAAATGGAGCTATATGGTTTATGCGCGCTCCCTTACTGACAATTTAATGAGTCAGTACCACTATACTCTATACTCTTAGAGTTAACAAGTATAGGAATATAAAGAAAGCCCAATAAGTAGTAAAAAGAGGCAAAAAACCGTGGATAAATTTTAAATTCCTAATTTTTTTAAAAGATCTGTAGGTAATTTTGTAGGGCTGACAGCACTATTTCAAACAGCAAGTATCAATCCAAACAACTGAGAATGGGGATTCCTTCTCGCGCAACCTAGTCTCTTGGGGAAATCCCCGTTCATAAAGAAAATTTCAGTCAATTTTGCCAATATTTTCGTTTTTTTTTTTTTTTCCTACTGAACCCGAAAAATATAGTAGATTTTAAACTAAGATAAGTACTTAGAATAAACTCTACAATAGTCATTTTAAACGATAACTGCCTTACAAATTTAAGATTTAGTAGTTGTAAAAAAAAACGTGTTCCAGAAAAAAAACATGTTTTTTTTTTCAAAGTTTTTTTTTCATGTTTTTTTACAACACTAGGCTCAAACAAATGCCAAGTTCGTATTTCTATCCGGTTGGGTCACGCAGTTATCATCTGCGACCATAAGAAAAAACATTTTTCTTCCTACAAACTCATTTTTACTTTTAGACACTGTGCAATGAATTTTTGATTTAAATATATCTCACAAAATCCAAAAAAGATCAAACTCCAGCAATATATCGGATTAAGTCACGCGATAATCACCTGTAACATTAAAAGATTATTTTTTGAGTACAGCATAAGAGCTCTGGTGCTACTGCCGATGTCTAGTTTCTGCTATTACTATATGTTTCTGCACGCAAATTAATTATTACTATCTTAGTTATTTAATAGTAATCTTTGTAAATCATTAATCCACAAGGCCCTTAATTAAATCCAGAAATCGTGTATGGCATGTCGTATCTGACTTCAGTGTCAAGGAAAAATGGCGACAAAGCTCGAACTCTGCACTTGTGAGACATCAAGATATTGAAGATTCTACAACTGCGCTTCCGAAATTCCATCTGTAGAGAGACCAGTGGATTAAACTAAACCGCCTAAGAACAGGACACAACAAATACCACGTCATCATCTCCTGCCTGGAGCTCCTTCCCACATTGTGGAGCACATCGTAGAGGGATGTCCTCTAAGGAAGTTCGATGGACTATGTCAAGATGTTATCAGTGGTACTACTTCCTTCTTAGCATGACTGCAACAACTCGGCATCGAGTGTGAATGCTATCAGTGTTCTTGTCCTGGCATATATTTACATGTATTATGATAGTTCCTTAGCCATACTTAAATAAATCAATAATTAGTCAGATATTTTTATCTCACTTATTTTATTACCACTTGAAAGATAACGCCACTGCAACCGTTTAATTTATTTATTGTTGCGTCGTACGCGTTTCACCTTCCGTCGAGGCATCATCAGCGACGAATCTGTGTTACAGTTTTATATACAGTTTTATATACATTTTTATCCTATTATTACGTAATTGTGAGCATGAGATATTTTTATAGATGATAGTTACTTACTATTTACATTTGTTAATATGGTCTACAAATACAGTTCCAAATCAGACACAAAGAACACATGATAGCATTAAAATAAAGTAACCATTCCATATTCACCGAACACCTCATTGAAAATGACCACTCACCACCAAACTTAAACGAAGATATGCAAATTCTCACTATCAACAACCACATACACAACACACTCACTATACAGGACAACTTATATATTTAAAAAGCAAAAAATGAAGGAAAACAGGTACTAAACGACCAGGTAAACCTCACAAATAAAACGTTACTCAATCTAATATACACAAACTCGTCAGACAAAACAAAATAAACACAAAATCTAACAAATCCCCACACACATAAATATAAAACACACTAACAAGATCATCACGCATACACACATTTTTCAAAACTCGCGCTTTCGGCACGAGACATGACATATACAAACAAGATGGCGACAGCAGACAACCGAAGGACGTGAAAGAGCACCAGAGACAAGACATAAAAAAACCAGCTGGCTCGAACAGACGACTGAATGATGAGAAAGCACAATATTGTAAATATGATACAAGCAAAACATGCTTTGTATAAGAAAATGGAAATGCGCAGCTGCATGCCATATTAACAAATGTAAATAGAAAGTAACTATCAGCTACAAAAAATCTCATGCTCACAATTACGTAATAATAGGATAAAAATGTACATTAAACTGTACATAAAATCTGTAATACACATTTGTCGCTGATGATGCCTAGATGAGAGGTGAAAACGCGTACGACGCAACAATATATGAATTAAACAGTTACATTGGCGTTATCTTTCAACTGGTAATTAACTAAGCAACTGCGGAAAAATGGCCTGTAACAACATTGCATTCAGTTGTTTTAGTTTTCATTGGAAATTAAAGCATTCATAAATTTAAATAAAAGAGTACTTTAGTGAAATCCATTATTGTTTTGTAAAAAATCGTTTGTTATTTTGTCCTTATATATTGATACTTTCTGTGATACTGAATTCGTGATATTTGAACTATTGTAGACCCGTATACCATATACAAAATACAGTCACAACGTTTCGACGTCTGTCTCAGCTGTCGAAAGGTTGTGTTTTGATGACACCATCCAGCTGGACACCCGTGAAGTCTTCACTGCAGCAGTACGCGGGGAAAGTCTTCACTCACACATTAGTAAACAGTAAAAATTGTTCATAACCAATTTTATAAGATGCCAATTTGAATAAGATAGTAACGTGTATAAAACTATTATTTTAAAGAATTGGTAGAAGGAAGCAGGTAATGAAGAGAGATGTTTAGTAATTATTGCACCTACAAACCATTAGATTCGCAATTAACAAACAGATTTTTTGTATTAACACTGATATATAAATTTAAATTGATAGGAGCATCAAAGATGGATGTAGGAAACAGGTCTTCGGTCTATCATCGCTAAACTGCTGAACAAAATCTTAAATGCTAACATCTTCATTTTAAATTAAATGTTTACAATCATTCTGTGATCAATTTTTATTTGAGCAGAGAGCTGCCTTATAATCCATATGGAAACCAAACAGCAATGCCGAAATTTTGAAAATTTACTGAACCTCTGAACAGAATCCCATATGCGATTTAGTTATCGAAAAGGGAACATGACGAATGGTTTTTCGTTTAATTCTTTCCTTCAAATAAAATAGACATCAAAGCATATGATCTGTAGATATATTCGCTGGAAGCATTAATTGCGATTTGTTTTTACTCGCCGGAAACATGAAGCTATTCCAAGTCAAGAGAAGAAGCCCATGGTTGCCTCAGTGCACGGACTGAAAATATGAATTAAGAAACATCTGCGATTTTAACCGGTTCTACTTTGTCCCGCTTAAGAGGCAGCGGTAAAACAATTGCTCCACTAGAACTTTTTCAGCGGATTTTTATCTTTCCGCGGGAAGGAGGCAGGATATTGGAGTCACAGAGCAGAAACGGAGAATCAGTTTTAATTCGAGTTTTCGTCGCTGCCGTGGCCCTCTTGAGCCGTCTTATCAATTTCGCGATGGCTTAATTACCAGACGCTCAACTTAATAAAAAGCAAGCAGCCAGCGCTGCACCACGCACTTCCAATTTGCGTAATTCCCCTCGGTCGTTAGAGGAAACACTCTCCATATTTATCTCCGCCTTTACGATGTTTTCCGTTGCACTTGTATATTAGGAGATCTTCCTTTTGACATTCACTGGCAAGAAAGAAATTATTTGCTGCGACTAGATGTGGAGCAGGGATCAGAAGGAAATCACTGAATAAATAAAAATATATGCCAAGATTCAGGAATTTTTCTGGGTTTCTAAAAGCCATGAGACTAAACCTGTGGATGAAAGATACCACTGCGACTTTTAGAAACTGTAATCTCTTCCACGAAATATCAAATAGAACAGCGATATAACAATAATTATAAAACTCAGAATGTTTCGTTTTAAGTTCTGTTCGTAGAAATTCATTCGGACTGCTAGAAGTTGGCTGAAAGTTTTCAAATATGTTCTGCTAGTATCATCATTTCTGAATTTATTTTTGGACAAGTCTCCACAAATCCTCTTAAAACCACTTTTTTTGGTTCAGGAGAATATTGTGTATGGTAATTGAGGACTTCTCGCTACCGGACAGGTTTGGTGATTAGGGGAGGTAGTAGAAAACAGTTCAAACATTTCCAGCAATTCCAGCAAGAGGGCTACCTGCCTTGCTGAAACAGAATCCCACTTCACACAGTATGCCACGTATTCTTGGTTGCTTCATTAACTTTAGAAAGCGGCTGTCAGTAGTGAGCACCATGTATTGTATCTCCACCACCAAGAAATTGAGAAAAAAAATCCCATTTGTTCTCCTGAAAATCGAGAATCTGAATCTCTTTGGTTGAGTAGAATTTGTCTGCAATACGTGTTCTGTCTTTTCCACTCTTGATCAAAATAACAAATCCATGCATGTTCCAATGTCATGAACCGTTACAAAACGATACGTTGGATTTGAACGATATGTGGTTAAAAGACATTACATTATGAGGTGTCAGTATTGTGAATACTCACATAGATGACACTTGGAGGAATCGTAAATTTGCAGTGTATATGGATTGAACTCGAGTAGATAATATGCCAGTATCCTTTGCTAAGTACTGATTAATCAGTCGGCTGTGCTGGCCATACTTCGTACGACTATTTCCAACATCTAAATTTACAGCTTCACATCTTCCCTGTACTTTAACATGGATTAGACTCCTTTATTGCAATTCGCAAGTCCCGTCGGTGATTATATTTTCAATTACTGTTATTTACTGACGCATCGGATTCCAACTTTCTGCATTTTCCAGGTTTTATTGATGTTCTTCGGTTAGAAGGTGGTATCTGAATAAATGAAAAAATAATCACTTTTTATAACGAAGTTGCACTAAGACTTCATATACACATACATAGAATTTCTGCAAGTAGAAATAAATTTTTTAATTTTATCCTTTGTAGTGGAACATTTGTGAGTAAGGCGGAACTCTTTCACACATAAGGTAGATGTCCTGTAATAAAATGAGGTGTTCGTTCCGGCTAATTGTCAGGTACTTATTGAGAACATGGTTTGATGGGCGGCTGAGAAAATTAGTCACGTGTTCAAGAAGACGGTTTCCATGTCGAATCGAATCATCATCTTATCATGTTCATAGACAGATAATAGAGACACCGAAGATCATTAAGTGGTATTTGCGAAGATTTATGTGTCTATCATTATTTGTCATGTTTGATACTTAGAAATTTGCTTATGAGGAATATTGGAGGGTTCTAAACACATACCAGCCAGAAGTTATGTTTGACAAGATGAGTACTTCCAACGAAAATTTAGAGATTGTCAGCTCACAGTCTGCACACCAAAGTTATCATTCGCAAATTTATCGCAATAGACCCAGCGATTTTTCCAGGTGGATGATCAGACAAAACCATTCTAACACAATAATGTGTGAACACATCCTTTAGTGACGTCAGAACCAATAATATGTTTTTATCAGTTCCTGATTCGGCAAGAGGGCAGAGCTACCCGCGACCTAAACCGCAAAAAAATTTCCTGTAACTGGTCACCAAAAGACTAGAGATTTTTTAATCCAGAATGTTGATAAAAACAAGTTCGTGGGACTACAGCATCTAGAATAAGTCCTTGTGGCAGGAATCATCGTGAATTGCGTGGCAATAACAACAGACAGAATCCTGCGGCCGTCAACAGAGCCATCACAGTCGATCAGCTGAGCAGAGACTCGGCTAGTTAACGTGCAGAACAACTGGTTGTTTGACTGTGGGCCAGGACACGGTGAGTGGTGGGTGAGCGGTGACCTTGTTATTCAAGAGACCGCTGGCTCGAGTCCCATCACCATCCAGATTTCTGTTTTCCATGGTTTCCCGAAATTACTACAGGCGAATGACCTGGTGGTTCCTTCAAAAATACCATAACCGAATTCCTTCCTGTTCCGTGCCTACTATCCTTTTTGAACTCTAATGACCTTTTAAGAGGTGTAAATCAAAAAGAAAAAGCTTCGTAGTTTAACCGGAGGGTACAGCTGTAAATTCCACTCTGGGCTATTCACCCTTCGAAGGAAACCAATGCAGACAGAATGATAACTCCACGTTCTCGGACTTCATCGCTCCGATTTTTTTTTTTTTTTTTTACTAATGGCTTTACGCCTCGTCGACGTCGAGGTCATTAGAGGTGGAATGAGACTGGGAATAAAGAACGTGAAGGAATTTGGCCATGACCTTTTGAAGTATGCATCCCGGCATTCGCCTGGAGTGATTTGGCGAAACCATGGAAAACCCAAACCTGGATGCGCGGACGGTGATTCGAACCGGCGTCCTCCCGAATGCGAGGCCAGAACGCTAACCACTCACCCACCACGCTCGTTCGCCGCTTCGAAATCACATCTCTTCGATTTTCATGTCTATATGACATAACATAGGTAATCATATTTCCCCATAGAGTAGTTATTTACTTTATTATCAGTCAAACTAAGGTTTAAGATCTTCTCATTTTCATAGGTGAACTTAAACTGTAAATTTACTTTCAGGAAATCGTAATTTATGATTTAATGTTTTATAAATCAAATGTTCGGATTTAATTAATAAATAACAATTCAACTCTCTCTGGGCAGCGATTATTATATTTTATTAACATAATACCTTGTATCTATCATTGATTTTACACATAAAATGGCATAATTAAACATAAATAGGGCCACTAATTCCATCAGCTGGAAAATCATTTTAGCTAAATGTCTAGGTACCTAAATAATCAATTGTAAATTGTGGCTTCAAGTAATACGAAAAGTGAGCGTAATACCTGATGACACCGTCCTCAGTGGCTGGTAGCTGCAGGTCAGGGGAGGTGAAATACGGCTGCCGTCAGCCTCGATAAAGTGCGGGCGGGGCAGTGACACGGAGGGGACCCAGGCCACGCAGTGATGTACGCAGACAGGTGTTCTTCGCTCCAGTCAGAACGATGTTCATCCAGGCCAATAGAACGAACGGTAATCAATCTTTGGCAGCAGAGATATAAGGGGCCAGGAAAGACGATTACCCGATAGTATAATCAGCTCAGCTCCTTCATGCTGATTCCCTCATGATTATCCACCGCAGATATTTGCAAATAACGAAATGGCAAACTCCAAAATTTACAACTTAAAAGTTTCTCTGGGACTACTTCTATTAAGTAGTAACGAAATCCTGGGAAAATAATTTTACCACTATTTGTATGCGAATCTATAGTTAATTTTTAACAACTGTTGTTGGTCTATAAAGAGCCGCCTGACAAGTAGTTGTATGAAATGAATTGTGAGAATTATTCTGCATGGTAGAAACTGTGACAGAGCAAACGAGAATCGCATAGATAGATCACAAACGAAGTTACGACACCAAATATTTCATTGATATAGTTGGAAACGAATAGATTACATTCGTTTTGGAGTGGTAAATGAACTCACAATAAGTTTGTGTGTAATTCAATATAATCTGCTATGTTGTGTGGACCTTCCGTTGTGACGAAACCGAATATTTGAACTGTTAAGGAGTACACGAAAGCATCGAGTGAATAACCGAACTCTTTCGCTTCACGTACAATGAACTGTTGATGCAGAATTCCAGTAGTCGAATTGATACTCTGTAGCATCGAGATAGCTGGGTAATAGTTCCTGGAACCGATCAGAAACGCGAGTGAGAAGAAGAAACTGCTGAATCGTCAGTAAGAAAGTGATGCAGGAAAAAACGTGATAGTGATGTCACGAAGCTCAGAGAGAGGAGGTAGACAATACTGGTTCTTCCAGCAGGTATGCTATGGAGTAACTATTTATTCAAAAATTTTATTGCAGATGTCATTTGTCACAGTATTGAATCGTTAGTAACTACTGAGAGTATTACTCATTTACTATTAAGAGTGTTATTTAACGGCTGGGTGCGTCAGATATCTGCTGATGTTGGAATAATATCTTTCTAACGTAAGGCAGTTAAAAAAGTCAAATATATGTTAATAGAATGTTCTCGACAATAGAAATAAAAATAATATCTATTTCTGAATAATCATCTTTAATGAACATGAAAAACATTTGTTTTAATATTTTTAAATTCTGGATCTATTAACATCTGCTCCACTTTGTTCCAGTGCGTATGATGTTGAGAAAGAACCTGCTCCATCTAACTATTACGAGAGTGACAATCGCTATAAGCTGCATCTATACTTGTAGACGCACCGACGTCTGAAACAACGCATGTCAGATTAAAGGTGAACACTTCCTCACACGAGAGACAAAAAGTGACTTAATGTTCGTAACGTAAATGCTCATTTTCGCCGTTAAATCAATCAAGTCAAATAGCAGAAAATAAAATTCAGGTATTTAGAAACCTCAACCCCTTTGCGAGTTTGAAATCACTTACTCTCATTTATTATTATTTCCGACGGTAAAGCAATATGTCGGAAATGCGATAGTAGGAACATAAGCGTTCTGAAAATCATGCAGTTTTATACAGATTTTTAAAATAATGTTACATTAAAAAATATTTTTGTTACGCACAGTAAAATATACATGGTGGAAGTTATTTGAAAGATAACAGCTTTTAATTAAAGAGTAAAGTAAACGTATTGCGATTATCCGCGTTCAGCTTCTAATATCTGTTCGCAGATGTCACATCTCCGCACCTGATATACAGCGTTATAGAATGGTTCTCTTGAAGCAATGCCTCCTGGTCCATTACTGATGCGTGCTCAGTGCTATGAGAGGATCACAATAGAGCGCAGTGGCCGATACTCGCGCTCCTCCAGTTAATCCCGCTGGCGCTGTCGAACAGGACCACCGCGGACGAGATCCCATAAATAGCGAGGGCCGGTGTCATCCGCTGTGCACGCCATATTCTTCATATACATAAACCGCTACAAACATCGAGCGCGGCTCGGCATTGTTCCGCCGGACGTGGCCAGAGGCGAGCGCTGCACATGCGCCGGCCACCGCCCAATGAATTACGGACAAGAGTAATTAGGGGAATGATTTAGTAGTTGGCAGCAGTGGAAACGCACGCGTTTGTGCCGCTGACGTGCGCTCCGCGGCACTAGAGGCCGTTTGGAGGACCGGCTTTGCCCTGGCGGAGAGACACACAGGGACTATGGGGTATGAAGCCAATG
Source organism: Vandiemenella viatica (assembly GCA_031002005.1). Taxonomy (NCBI): domain Eukaryota; kingdom Metazoa; phylum Arthropoda; class Insecta; order Orthoptera; family Morabidae; genus Vandiemenella; species Vandiemenella viatica. The sequence goes on from JARYHS010008075.1 coordinate 49,735,439, forward strand.
TCGTTCAGCTTATCCCGGTACCACAATTATACTTGCAAAAGGTAACACTGCGACATACTAACAATGTTACCGTCACTTGAATACGTATTTATAGCCATTTGAAGCAGAAGTAAATTCAAGACACTTTACATTGTAAAGAGACCATTTGTTGGCTACCGTTAAGAAAACGTGAGTTGCCAAAAAAGGGAGGGGGAATTATTAAAAATCTAAAATAATTCCTGAAAATGAAAATTACATATAATAATGATGTTAAAAGGGGATCTAATAGGTTACTAACTAGAACCATGAATTTCAGACACAAAATAAAACCTCATTTATTGAGTCTTATGGCCTTACAAGGTCGGGTAGTAATTAACGTTACGTTAAACACAATTAGATCAGCAAAACAAGCAATACCCGACGTTTACAATTCGCCGGAGTAAGCAAACAAAACTGAATGAAATATCTCAAACAAGTAATAAAAACAAAACAGCAAAGTTAACATTGAAATAACATGGCAACACAGGCCATCACATTGAAGCTAACAATTTACTGTACAAAGGAAAATCCCAGGGGGCGCCGTATAAAGTGAATGAAAAGCATCAAAATTGAATTAACAAACAGCAAGATGCTTAAGAAAAAATTGAATCGAAGTATAAATTCAGCTAGCTCAGAATTTAAGTGACGGGAGCAGAGTCTTAACCCAGGCGTCGCTTAAGGGCACATAAGTCTGTTAAAATCCACTGGATAGTGACCGTCGTTTCTGGTACATTACCATAGAATCATCGCCGTGATGGTGAGCGACAAACACAATGCCACTGCAGCAATGGAAGCTAAAGAAGCGGCTACGACCGCGTTATTAGCATAACTTCCAAATAATGGCAAGCATGCCACTCCACATCTCGCTTTCCCAAAGCAAGAAATGATCAACCACAATGATCATCAGAGAGCGTGCCGGGCTGACACGTCTATTCACCAGCTCGTCTTGGACCCAAGTCACGTCCGTTCATCAGCTCGTCTTGGACAGAAGTCACGTCCGTTCATCAGCTCGTCTTGGACAGAAGTGATGTCTAAAAATGGCTCCTTCTTCTTCCTCGGCTAGTTGCTCGCCACATGTAAAAGAACTCCACGGAATTAGTATTGTAGACCCCAATAAATGTTCAGGATTGGCTATCTACACATTTCCGTCATCACGTGTTTAATATCATGCGTCGCATTCGCCGTTTCCTTCGCGCGTTTCCTACGTGGCCTTCGGGGTAGTAGCGGGGTAGGGGGTAGGTCACCGCCCGATTTCGAACGGGACTCAAGCCGGGCTGTCCCGGCGCCATCGAGTCGCCTCGCCTGCTCCATTGTTCCTCTCTCAACCGCCGAAATGGCAGTTTCTAGCCTTCGATATTCAGCCCTTCTGAGCCATGCGTTTACAGAAAAATTGATTTACAATAAAATATACCTTTGCCGCCCTGGTTTTAAACATACATTTAACCTATCCAGACAACCCTCATTATTTACAATTAATTACACGTTGCAAGACTAAATAATTAATAAATTTGAATATAATAAAAAAGGAATTATGAATATAATTAATAATAATTTAATTATATTCATTGTGGGTGACGCTGCCACACCACAACATGTATAGTAAAATAGCTATTATCATTGACTTTGCAGGAGTAGAATTAGGATTTTTTGCTAGAAAATAAATTGTATCTGTAAATGAAATTTATAAGCATATCATACACAAACTGACTGCGAGAGAAACAAAGCCTGAGCGACCGATAAAACATTACACAGACTTACGCACGCTATCCGTCTGCTACCGTTCGGTTATTTTTCAAAATTACATCACAAAGTATGTTTTTTATTCCGAAGAAAGTCAATTCTAATGATAAATAGTATATCCTTGACAATTATCACCAAGAACGGTTTAACTGTTTAGTCGCAGAAATGTAACAGAGAGCCAGAATTACTTTCGTATTTGTATCATTAGTGTAGAGTTAACTTTCGATAACCCGTGAATTTACAAGGACATACCACATGTGTAAATATCATGGCAACAGTTATTAAGCACTAATATATCAAATGTACGCTGTGAATTACTAAACGTTCCTCAAATATTTCTAAAGATTAGTGTCGCCTATGGTTGTTGAATAAGATATAATTTGTATGTGGGGGCAGACGAAGATGGTTGTTATGTTATGAGAATTAATAATGTTACGTTTATGTTAAAAGAGAAAAAAATAGTTTATATCAAGAGTTTATGATGATAATTCGTTTGTGAATATTTCATAGCATTATCAAAATACGTGAAGTGTGTTCTCTTACAGGTGAGTGATCTGTTGCAAGACTTGGTGATTTTCTGCTAACAACGAGCTGCCATGTATTGCAGACGTAATGATGGGCAGAAGAGCTCGTTCGTAATAATATGTCTTAATACCGCTAACATTACCACAGATATTTTATGTGATGATGTTTATCTTCCGATGCAGTAGACACAGGTTGGTGTTCGTTCTTGACGCTATTCTCCTTAAACCAAAAAATCCTTCCTCTGTTACTTTTAAAGTAGCTGTATCATTTCCAGATATAAAGAAACCATGAAAAGCTGGAATTCAAACACAAATATTTTTTTTTACGTAGTGCTTCACGCCTATAACACGTCGACAACAAGAAATGCGAACGGATCCAACCGTATACTTTTGAGGGAACCAACCCTCCTGTCACCACGAATGATTTCTGGAAATTCTGAAACAATTCAGTCGATATTACCCTATCCGTTGCAAAAATCTCATTCTGCCGCATTACAAGCTCGGGTATTAGCCACATCTCTGCTCATAATGTTGTTAGCTGCTGATGACCTTCATTAGATTTATGCTAGGGGAGGTGGTGGTAATATGAAACAGGGTTGTAATATGAAACGCCATAATATTTGCAGGCTACTAATGCCATCTGGTAGCAGCTTCAGTTATGGCAATCCTAAAGTTCTGTTTCCATCATTAGAGGCAGCAGAGATCAGTATTACATTGTTTTATGGCCGTGAGTAGACCCACTTCGTTTTACAACCTCCAAAAGTTTTTTTGTAAAGTTAGATTCAAGTACATTTTCTGCTACCTCTACTTACAAATTAACATAATGTTTCTACTTTACAATTTAGTAACAGAATTAAACCTACAAATGATAATTTTAGTTCCTTGAAATTGTTCATCAGAAGTCTAGTTTCACTGATTAGTTTCGAAAATAGCATTGGGTGGTAATATGTAACATGGTGTTCCATATTACAACCCCTCTTTTGTTTTGTCATAATTAAAGCAAAAGATAATCACGTGACCATCCTCTACCTTCCACTTCATACTACACGTATACTACAGCGACTTTTGCTCACGAAGAACTATTAACTGTGAAATGTAATTGTGGTTTATAGCTCATAAAAACAACTTTACCACAAAGCGATGTTTCGGACCTCTGCATTCTTTCAACTTTACTACAAATTTACACTGTAATTTGTGATTTTCTACCAGGTCAGGTCACAATATAATTTAAAAATTTCATTAATAAAAATGTAAACTGACAACGTTTGTTTTACAATTTATTTTAAATCTGTTTCATATTACCACCCCATTTCAAAATGCTCATAATTTACAGCAAGTTAAAAAATCTATTGTAATTATTGAAAACGTTTATTGTTCATCAGAAATATTATTGATCCTTTATAACAGATATATAAACTAACAGAAGTAACATTTTTTATGAACAGCCACATTTTAAATTCAGTATATTGCTTTAAACGAAAAAGTGTTCCATAATACCACCACTTCCCCTACTATATTCTATTTTCTAAGAACTGCTTGCCCTACAAGTGATCATGGCGTCTAAATGTAAACGCAGACTCCTCCATTGTTGATTCAGTGTACATTCGAGAACATTGCTCATAACTTGCATCAGAATACCACGAAAATAGTACAGTGGCATTATTCTTTGCTTTGCTAATCTGGATTGCAGGGTGGAGATTTGAACCCTTGATCTCGGGAAAGACAGGCCGGAGCGTTATTACCCATTCACCCCGCAAGATTGTATGTTATGAGTTTGCAAATATGTTGTTGCTTTTAAACAAGTTCTACAGTACTCGATAATTATTTTATTTTCCTCATATCAAAACTCTTGCTGCTTTTCAGTTCAGTGTTGTAACATTTAGACATTTCCAGCACTGTTAGATGCACGTAGTTACTTCTATTCACTAGGTACACGGTGTTAATTTACCGTATAGCATTTGGTCCTACTGCTGACATAGCGCCAATAAAATCAAAGTTGTGTACCCATGATATGTTGTCGCACAGTGTTTATGCAACGCTTGGTTTCACACGCCAGCTATTTCTGGTAACATTCTGGAAACAAACTTAATCAGGGTTGTAGGATACTTTCTCGCTGCCTCTAATTAAAAGCAAATAGTTCCTATAAAGGTAGATTCATATATCACTGAATCACTCCACTATAATCATGTCCTTTTAGATTGAGTATTCTTTTGTAATAATTTTTAGAGCAACTAAAAGTTTTGAGATAGGTTTTTGTGTATTCGCTGAATGTTTCTGCCATTATTTCGTCTTTGTTACCTCTGAATTTTGATTAAGGTTTTATTTCGAGAAGTGGGTGGATAGGAATTAATTTTCTCGACGTTGGAGAAACACCGTGATTTGAAGCGGATATATGATATTCAGAACTGAAACGCTCATCCAGTCGGCATTTTAATTCTGGTTATAAAAGTACCTCTGAGCACCCCACAGTCGCCTTTTGATTTCCGCTCGTCGCTGATTGGCCACTGGCGAGAGTCCACCCCACCTGGACGGCGTAAATCCGATTGTGAATGCACTGTCCTTCCTTTCCACCCGGGAGCGGCATCCAATTACCCAGCTAACTTGTAATTTCGAAGAAAAACAAAGTAGTGCATTTGTTGGAAGCTTCACCACTCACACTTCTTTTTCGTGTATGATTGTATTTTGTTTCTCCACTCACATTAAAAACAAATTGTTAATACGACACAGTTACAAATTTTAACACTACCTGCAATCATTCTGTATGGTACATTTTGGAATCTTCTTTCAGAAGGTAATAGTAACAGTTGAGCCTTTTTTCCAGTGGTATGGATTAAAAGGGATGAAGTCAGCGATGATGTTCATAGAGGTATAGGAATGGAATTCATCTGTAATAATTTCTGAGAATTTCAGGGGATTTAAACCCAAATGGCAAGAAATGGAATGAAATACCTTTCCTCTGCAATTTGAGAGAGTTGATAAATTTAAATGTTGGTACTACTGGTCTTGAAGTTGGTGCAAAAATATCAAAGCAGTGATGACTGCAGCACTTCATATTATCTCAGAACGCATTCTAATATACTAACACTCACAATTATGTTTCGGTAGCAGGAAACCACGCATACCATTTTGGTTAGTCGTGATAGTTAAATATTATTTACCAAAACTCAAAAGATCCCATCACTGACGCCATGAAATAAGTTTGCTTTAATTATAAGCCACAGTCATGTTGATGATCAAACGTTTGAAAAGATCGACTCGCAGTACAACTAAGCTATTATTTTCTCCTTCCTTCCAGTAATTTGACTGTCGCAGGGTCGGCTTTTCAGAATGTGACGAGATGGATTTGGCCGGGTTGCTGCTGAGCCTGTGTGTGATAAGTGTATTTTTTGGTTGTTAAATGTGTAGTTTATGAGGTGAAAACTGGGGACTGTCCCGGCATTCGCCTTGATGATTGCCGTAAACCGGCTAAAACCGCAATCAGCGCGGCCGGTATGCGGGGACCAGGACTGTACTGGACAGCGGTACCTTATTTATCCGGTGTACTTGTCCTTTTTAATTACGTGAACTGAAAATAGGAGGAGAGGGGTCGGAAAAATCTCACCAAAGTGGAGGGGGTGTCGACAAAAATGTCAAGTTTTTATTTTAGATTGGCACCCTCCCTTGAAAGAATATTCTGCCGCCTTGGGCTGTAGTGCTAAACCAAAAGGTCAACACCCATTCAAACGTAATATCACGTTAGGGAGGGGCGGGGGGGAATCACACCAGATCTCACCAAGGGAGAAGGGGAGATCCAAGTATTAAAAAAACTCCTCACGTAATTAATTGACGCATCCTTAGCGCACTGAGCTACGCTGGTGGATTGTCCAGCTAAGCTACTGATTGGGTTCGTTATTTGACACGGCCGCCAGGCTGCAATAATCTCTCAGGTGCAAGAAAGTAGGATGGGTTGTGATAACAGCTGTAATCAGCAGCAGTGAGTAATGACACAGTGTGAACAACTGAACAATACATTTTTCACAGTTAACCAAATCACTCCCCTTCAAAAGGTCATGCCAGAATTCCTTCCCGTTCCTTGTCCCCAATCCCATCCCATCTCTAATGACCTCGACGTCGACGAGGCGTAAAGGAATAAGTAAAAAAAAGTTAACAATGGTTTATTTAAATCCCCTAACTGCACACCCGGAGATTACCAACCAAAAGAAATCAGACTCCTACTCCTCCCCCCTTGCTATGCTCGATAGAAGAAAAATTGAAAGAAAACTATTCAAAAGACACATACGGTTTATATAAAAATGATGCACACTAGAACAGCGTTGGTATCTCTGAAACGACTGTAACGATTTAGATGAAATTTCATACGTAGATAACGTTTTGCTTTTCAAGTATATATAAATATGTTTCTTCCCTGCAAAAACGCAGTTTAACAAGAAACGAAGAATTCTTGTATTTGATTTCTCCGAAACGACTCTAACGGCTTCTCGTAGAAGTCTGAGGCACCATTCAGCAATTAAAAAAAAAGTTCTAATGTGGTTTTACAACGTCATTTCGTAGACGTTTGAGCTACAAGTAAGCTTGAAGTGACTTTATATATTTCGATGGTAACCGTAAAGTGAAAATGAATAAAAACGATAATATAGCTGATTATTTAATAGAAAATATTGAACTATGTGCATTCATGAATTTTATCTAACCGACTGAAATTCTTATGTAGGTAGGTATGAAATATATTGAATGTATAACAAATTTGCCGCGGTCTGGCAACTAAAATGTGATTAGTGAGAAAAAAAGTATTTAAAGCACTTGCTCTCTAAATAATTTTGACTCTGGTCATGGATTCAAATCCTGGTGGCACCAAGAATTTTTAAAAGTTCTATTTGATCATATGAACTACGCTAGGACGTTCTGTGTTTAAGATTATACGTTAAAATGTTGGTCCCGGAGGAAAGGAACTGGCTTTACTACCTCTGATACGGTGGCTTAGTATACCTCCTTCTGGAGAATCCAACCAACATTCGGGTTGTGGAGAAGTTAGGTCTCATTAATACATACTGTCTATATATCTAAGCTATCCAATATAATACTATTATATGCGCAATTCTGTTTTTGTTTTTACATATTGCTTTACGCTTCGTTGACGTCTAGGTCATTAGAGGTGGGATGGGAGTGTGGACATCGAACGGGAAGGAATTTGGTGATAGCCTTTTGAAGGAAGCATCCCGGCATTCGCCTGGAGTGATTTGTGGACTCCATGCAAAACCCAAATCTGGATGCGCATACTGGGATTCAAACCGGTATCCACCTGAATGCAAGGCCTGAACGCCGCTCACCCACCACGCTTTGTGCAGCTCTTTTATGTACGCAAAAGTAATTTCTCACAAACTTCTCCAAGATTTTGATGAAATCTTGCATATTGAACAGAAATCGAAAGATGTCGAGTGAAGATCGGTCACTGGGATACCTATAATTAAAGTAAAAATGCAATATGCGTCGTTACATGCAATTTACGACCATCTGCTTTTTGAAGGAACCATGCCGGCATCACCGATCGTGGTGGGTGAATGGTTAACGCTCTGGCCTCGCATTCGGGAGGACGCGATTTCAAATCCCCAACCGGGCATCCAGATTTGTGTTTTCCATGGTTTCCCCAAATCACTCCAGGCGAATGCCGGAATGCTTCCTTCAAAGACGCCATGGCCGAATTCCTTCCCGTTCCTTTTCCCCAGTCCCATCCCGCCTCTAATGAGCTTAGCTGTCGACGAGGCGTAAAGCTGTAAAAAAAAAAAAAAAAAAAAAAAAAATATTGCTGCATTCCTGGAGTGATTTGGGGAAACCATGGAAAATCCAAATCTGGATGGCCGGGGGGGGGGGGGATTCGAGTTCGCGTTTCGCGTCCTCCTCAATACGAGGCCACAACACTACCGCTCCAACCACCACGCTCGGTGTGGAGTTTATAATTTGGTTCATAAACATAGGACTTGATATGATAATAACTTGAGATTTTACGCATTGAGTGCACATAACCGTAGATATTAGAAGAGCAGGTGAGCTTTATGAAGCGGGCGGCTGTCCGGTGACCCGCCTGCGTAAGGCGAGCCGAGGTTAACTGCCGTGGGCGGCCGGCTCAGCGTTCCGTCTGGGCAGGTGCGCGGGACGTGCGTCGCAGCGCGATGTCCGTAATTACCAAGGAGCACGCTCCGCCACACACCTGCGCGCGTGTAATGCCTCGGATTAGCTCCACCCTCCTTGTAACGCAGCCGCAAAGTATGGCTTAAAACACGGGCTTTACCAAAAAAAAGCTCCGAACTTCCTGATGCGGAGAGCAAATTAATAAGATTACGGGATAAACGAAATATGCTGCTGATAACTCAAAGACACCTTTTAAAAATATGTGGCTTTACAAACAAAAAAAATGCTTTAAATTTCCTGATGCGGATTACGGGATGAGCGAAATATGCTGCTGATAACTCAAAGAGATCGTTTGAAATATGTGGGTGTGATAAAATACCTACGATCCTATTTTGTCCTTTCCCTTTTCACCAAAACGAAAATAATTTATTGATGGAAAAATGTAAAGCATAATCAGATCAGATGCCAGAACGCATACCGTATTCCCATTTTCGATACGAACAGTTAAAATTACCCTTTGAAACGAGGAAATATTTCAAGTGTTTGGAAGCATCAAACAGAATACATTTTGCGATTTGGCTCGATTTAGATTTTTAACTTTCAAAGAAGCAGAGCGGCGGGGTGTTTCAGGGGTATGTTTTGGCCCTTGCAGCGTAGGAGCTAACAAGCTGGCCTCACGTTGCTGACATGGCCAACAGCCATTAAAAATAGTGGTAAAGGCGTCTGACTAGAGATCTAAACTTACCCAAGTTCGAATCCTATCTTGGCGGAGGTCTTCATAGGCACTTAACTCGACCTTCACATCTGAACACAGCTTGCTGTATAATGTGAATTGCGCCAGAACGTTTCTATAATTAGGATTCCTCGTTATATTGCAGGTTGTCACAGTTACCGGGCTAGGTTAAGGTAGGTCAGACAGAGGCTTATGCGCGGAAAATCGAAAAACTCTCAAACGCGGCGGAATCCTTCAGTGATATCCCGGTCGAAGATTCCGTACGAAATTAATGCTTTCAAGGAAGAAATGAATATTGTGAAATCATAAATAAACTTGAAGTTCAGTGCACCGAATAATCTTTACACACCATTTAAATCATATTCTTAAGGATCTAAGTATCTTATGAATGGGTGCTAATTTCGAAAAAGAGTTGATGTATATTAATCAAACTTTGAAAATACCTCCCTTATACATTTTAAGAGCCATACCATACACAGATATATTTTAAAATGGAGGCAACCGTATTGTTATGAAAATGGCGGTTATATTGTTTCTAATTTGCTCCGTACTCAAGATGTTTCACGTCCGCCGGAGGTCTAAGATTACGGGTAAAGTTACAGTTTTCAACGAATTTTTTTGAGTATGAAACCTCACTGGACCAAGTCCTACAAGTCTATAAAACGTTTAATGTGAAATATAGCGTTATTATACAACGACTAAACGAAGTAACCTTTCCTTAAAATTCCCCCGTGATTTCTGCCTCTTACCTCATAAACCTACAATGCAGAAGTGAGCGTCTAAGCTGACACTCGCGTAACAGTCGAAAGTAGAGAAAGTAGTTGAAGTGATGAATGGGGCCGACCAACTTTTCCACTCAAAAGGATTCTGCTAACACATCGGTTCCAAAATTGTGGAGAGAGAGAAGACAGGTTGAGGAGGGCGCGGGGTGCAAGGTAGCTTCGCCGTGCGTGTGAACTTTATCCCTTTTCTACCCTCTCGGACGTACTATGTCTTCTTCATCTCATCTGGGAATTGAAAACCTTACTTCTAACATCACTTGCTTTACGAATTAGTACTGAGAAGTTGCAACTCAGAAAATGTAGAATATCGGAAGAGCACTGTAACCACTTAATCTAGTATTTCAAGAACAGGCTTTGGAAATAAAAAATGATGCTGCTACCAAATATGATTTTAATAAAATTGAAAAATCAACTTTTTTCGTCAACAATTACTACAAATGCTGCGACTATAGTCACCTTTTTCAAGCACTTATTAGTGCAAGAGAGAGTTGCAATAAGCGCAAAATATGGAATCAAACAATGACTGTAAAAAGCAACATTAAAGATTGTAATTTTATTCTTCTCTTATTCAAAAAATTTAAAATTTGCTGTTTTACAAGTAATAAAAACATATTTGATTTCATATTTGCTTTTTCACATTTTTAATAGTAAAATTATGGATGGGGGCGGGGGTGGGGGGGGGGGTGGAGGGGAATAGATTTTTTTTTAAGAGGACATTACAAGAATAACTTTGGTAACATCAGCTCTAACATACGTGAAACAGATGCGTCCCTGAGAAATTCTAAGATCTTATCTTTGATCCGGTCTTTCCATCCAACGGTGTTGAAGGATCTAAATAAGAGATGGTCGGAATAAGAAAAAACGGTGACTGATTGGAGTTATGTACCAACTTCAGATTGTATTCAGTCGCTTTCTGCTACATTGGCACACAAATAAACTGTAAGACAGAATGACTCATCTTAACATGTCTCTTGACAGTTGATTTTTTTTTTTTTGTCTTAAAAGAGGTTAAAAACCGGGAGAGAAATTTCGTAACTGGCTGCGGTAGCATAGGGGCTATAATAGGGCGTGCCTAGGATCACCGGTTCGAGTCCGGCAGAGGGCATAGATGTTTGGTATTGTGTGTGTTAGTGCCGTTACCGTCCTGTGGTGCCTAAACGTACTGGAAACAAAATGCTGAAGAAACTGAAACTATGGAACATGCATAATAACAACATTTGAGCTGGTTGTATGGCCTAAATAGCTGAATACCAATAGAAAGAAAGAAAATTACGTTACATTACTAAATAAATCACAGAAACGAATCTTCTGTATCGAAGGGAGTTTCTATAAAACCCAAACGAAGAAATCTCAGTCTTTACGCTCTATATAAACCAAGTGAGGGAGAGCCTAAAATGTGATAACACTTTGTTTCTCTTTCATTTGCAGCATTTCCGGTTTTGCGTTTCCGTGATAACGCTGAGATAGACAGTACTGTAAATACTTTCATTCAGCCGAAAGCAGTCACGGTCGGCAAATTCCCGCCGTCCATTACGACAAGAAAAACGCCGGCCGCGACGACGGAATTGTTTACGTGCGCAACGTCTAAATTTATTCGCTGTTCATGACAGTGGTATTTTCGTGAAGCATGTAATCAGGCATTATGCAAATTGCGGCCGCCGTTTTATGCTAATGAACGAAAACCCGTCGGCTCAACAGCGGCTGGGCGGACGCGTGTTACGAGTGCCACGCGGGCGGGTGGCTCGCGCGTTACAAGCGCGAGGCCGGCGCGCGCCATGCTAATGCCGCCAGCCACACACGCGTCACCGCCGACTCTCACTGCCAATAGCGGAATGTTTCAACTACCCGTTTGATTAAATATACTTTCATAAGTTCTACTACTAGGTGGCCACAACTTCGTTCATGTTTGTAAAGAATTTTGATGCGAGACTCAATGTTAATACCACACACTAACACAAATAAACTGCGCAGGTTATTTATGGCTGCAAAGTTAAATATAGGGATACACAGGTCTTTGGTCGAAATAGGAAAAGCCCTAGATCGACCACTTTAAATTACAATATCTCCCACACTCCCTCGAATACCGATATCTAAACACTATAGTGCACGATGGGAGACGACCACACACAAACATCAGTGGTCTTCGCTAGTTACTTTTGACTTCAGAGTGAAATATAGGGACACACATGTCTTTGGTCTAAATAAGAAAATACGCTCCATCGAGAAAATTTCAACCAGCATATCGTCCACACTCCCAGAGATACCAACAAGCAACAACCATGGTGCAAGTTGGGAGACTCAAGGCTACAACCACACACAAACACCAGTGGACTGTGCAATGTAGGTTTGGCTGCAGAGTGAAATATAGGGACTATTTTTATATCACGATGACCACTTTCAACCACCATATCTACCACACATCCACAGCTACCGACATGCAATCACCATAGTGCACGATGGGAGACTCCAGGCTACTACTACATATAAAAGCAACTGGTCTGCACTTGGTAGTTCTGGCTGCAAGGTGAAATATAGGGACACACATGTCTTTGGTTGGAATATGAAAATGCCGTAGGTCAACCAATTTCAACCACCATATCTCCCACACACTCATAGCTACCGATATCTAACCACCATAGCGCACGATGGGAGACTTGAGGCCACTGTCACATACAAATACGAGTCGTCTGCGCTATGTAGTTGTGGCAGCTAAGTGAAACATATGTACACACATGTCTTTCGTCGAAATATTTTTTTAACTGCTTAACGTCTCTTAACAGCGAGGTCTTAAGAGACGGAAAAGGATGGGGAGCAAGGAGTGGGAAGGAATTCTGCAATGGCCTTTTAAAGGAAGCGTCCCGGCATTTGCCTGGAGTGATTTGGGAAACCATGGATAACCCAAATATTGATGCCCGGACGGGGATTCGAACCACCGCCCTCCCGAATGAAATGCCAGAACGCTAACCGTTACACCATCACTCTCAGAGGTCGTAATACGAAGATAATCCTGATCGACCAATTTCAACCCACATATCTCCTACACCGCGACAGCTACCGCAATTCGGCCAATCTTGTGCATGAACAGTGGCTCTATGCTACTACTGCACACAAACACCAGTGGTCTACGCTTGGTAGTTTTGGCTGCAAATTAATATATAGGGACACATATCTCTTTGATCAAATTATGAAAATGTCCCAGGTGGACCAGTTTCAAGCACCATATCTCGCACACCCCATTTCTACCCACATGCAGCCTCCATAGCGCACGATGGGAGACTCGATGATACTATCACACACAAACAGCTCTGTTCCGCGCTATGTAATTGTGGCAGCAAAGAGAAATCTTAATATATAATATTGTGACCTTACAATAAGGTGTTGTGTCAGTTTTGTGTATCTATTCGAATTGCCCGCCCGTTGGCACGCGGTAATGCCAAGCTCACATATAGATTGCTCTGTTAATGGTTGGGAGCCGATGATACTGTCATGGCGGGGCGGTCCGCAGCCGAAAGTAAGAGGCCTGCTTGCCGAAAAGTGAGGTGGTTGGTTTTCCGGGTTGGGTGACTTGCGAATTGTTCAGGTCCGGGAACTGCGCGCGTGGCATCCTCTGGAGAGCAGCATATAGGGTGTATACAGTAGTGGGATAGCCACCGCCGAACTTGTGCAGTAGTTGGAAGATTGAAAGTGAGTGTGATAAGAACATATGTAGAACAGTCGGCATCAGAAGAAACACCACAGTGTATTTTGTATATTCGGATAAATTGTTCCTCAGACGTTTTCTTCCTACGAACTCTGCAGTCTGAGATGAACAAGTCAGATAGAATGGTTTGGTTCTAACGCCTGTGATAGGAGGGGGATGTTTGCGTGGAAATAAATCTTGTATTAACTTGGAATATTAATTGAGTTTTTTTTATGTTGGTTTTGATCCAAAACATTAGCTTTTCCTCCTCATCCAACTTGAGTTTAACGCCTGGCTTCAGTGAAGGTTAAACAAACCTAAAGTGTTTATATAAAGTATTATAAGTGCAATAACAATTTTTTTTAATCTTAGAAACATCTTAATACATCATATTCTTGTTTTACTCTTATTTTTTTCTCCGTATAGGAGTTGGAGGCCAGGTAAAGAAGAGCAGCTAGATTTGTTTGTGGAAATTACCGCAGAACCCATTCAAAAACTGTTATGATACAGGAGCTGGATTGAGAGTCGTTGTAATATAGTAGGAGGGTAAAGAGAGTGCAGGGAGTGTACAAGGCGTATGTTGGCGATGAGGCTTGGAGGGTTATTGATCGAAGAATTATCAGTAGTGTCTGGAACGGAAAGATGATCATGGCTACAAGCTAGCATTTATTTCGTGCAAAAGGAAACGTAAACTTTTCTTGGTAACGGTGTCAGTGATTAGAATAAATTACCAAGGGAGTGATGAATAATTTACCAAAAACGCTGAAGGAATTTAAAATTAAAAGTAGTAAATGGCAAAAGTAGATGGATAGATGAATTTAACTCTTAAAGTATATAAGACAATAATAAAAAATAACAAAGGGTTAATTAGATAACTAGGGAAATCGCCACAGGGGCGTGCACCCCATCCCAATTAAAATTCAGTTCAGTTCGATTGAAGTAAGACGCAATACAAAAATTTGCGGCATGAAACGGTAAAACAACTCTATAAACTAACTGCATATCAGCTTTAGTCAAATTCGATGCAACTAATTAGCCTAATAATAATGTCACTAGCCACAGCATGCATTGCCCGAATCGTTTGTGGTTTGTGGTTTGATTGCCTCAAAAAATACACTTCATATTACTGCCACATCGAACTTTTCTAAAAACCTTCAAAATGTGACTGCAGTTTTAATTCTGAATTCACAATAGATGATTTTCACTTTTTCTAAAAGTATTAACGGCTAATTTATTTAAGAGTGGCTGTTTCTTCCTTTATTCGTTTATGAAAGTGCTTTCTTAAACCAATAATTTGGAAAGGGTTTCCTGAGCCATTCAACACTGTGTAAAAGAACGTTATGTTCGTTCTAGTTTACATATTTTGCGATAGTATTGAATGTCAAATAATACCAAACCACAAACAAGCTTCACGAAATTTCTTTGTAGGCAATGTTGGCAGGTTTTCTAGTGAGATCAAAGACATAAAGATTTCTAGGCTGACAAATGGAGAGGAAATTAATTACATCCGTTTCCAGGTAAAAATATTTGAACGAAATACTATTACTTCAAGACAAATTTACCACACAGTAAAACTATTTGCTCTTATTCTTTCAACTTATAAACTGAGCGATTTGGAGGCCTAGTGGATAAGGTGTCTAATTGTGGCTCGGGAGGTCCCCGCTTCGAACTCCCATGATAGGCACTTTATCCGACCTTCCCCTCTAGCACAGCTTGTCGTGTAATGTGAAGTACGCCAGAACGTTTCCTTGGTTCTGATTCCACGTTGAATTGTAGGTTCTCTGTACCTGGTAGCAGTACCGGGTTAGGTTCAGGCGGCTAAGGGGCGGAATGCGCAGCCAATAGATACCCAGCGAACCAAATCATTACGACTACATGGAATTATCGTTATTAACTTATAAACTTCATTGCTAGTTCCTGTTTAAATAAGGTATACACTCTGTATCGGAGGCAAATTTTAAATTCAAAGGAAAAAGCGTTTTTAAGACAGACCTGGGAACAAATCCACTGTGTGAAACAATAAGTGTCCCATACTTTTTTTTATTTACCGGTAAAAAAAAATCAAAAAATGATCTTGTAAGTGGAGGCTGCCGATTTTAAAGTTCATATTCGATTCATACTGTGTGTTTTAAAAGCTCGTGGCCAGGAATGGTAGCTAATATGTATTTAATTTGAATACTTTGTGTACAGCATATGGTGTGGAAGGAGACCACAGAACGGTTACGCCCACGACGGCTACCGTTACCACGAAGAGCACTCTTCCGAGCAGGCGGTTTATTACGTCTGCCAGCAAACAACAGGGCACAGTGCTCGCTTCCAAGCAACCGTCTCAGCGCAGGGAGACTACTTGGAACAAGACGTGCACCGACAGAGTGTTCCACGTAATCAATTCGACGAGCGGTAAACACTCATTGTTCAAATTCATTATAATATGCGCCAATTCGGAGAACATTCATTACATCGTTGACAAGACGTGGTTATTATTACTTCGAATCGGTCAGAATAAAATATACTCAAAACATATTTTTATTTAGTTCCAAGGGAATGGATTGGTAACACTTCGTTTTCTCATTATATTGTATCAAAGTACACTTAATATTGCGTTCTGCCCTGCAACAGCGTACATTTCTCTTATTCTTCACGTATGTGCTACGTATTACATTATTTCTACTGTTTTCATTTACCAGGTTATCATTTTAATCTTTATGGAATTTCATTTCAATAGGGTGTCCTGAAAACTGAGCCCAGTGAAATTTGCGGCCAGAAAGGGTCGACGTCCCAACAGGTAGAAGAGCTGAGCGATGCTGAGGACGCTACCTGGAGGTTAATTTTTTTTTTTTTCGAAAGTCAAATTAATTAAGAAATATCTTGGTTTCACTATGAGTCAAACACGACTGTGTAATTTAGAAGTGAGTCAATAGAAAGTAGGCTACATCTCCTGACAAATTTAGTCCAGTTTTTGTAGGTACGAGATAGCTTTCAAACAAGCTTTGATCTCACCATCTTCATGGTACTTTTTTACTATTTTTTTCCAATACTTCATCCGGTTTCATGTAGAATGTTTTTTTCTTTTCTTTTACCAGTCATACTCAGCTCTGCCCTCATTAATGCAAAAGCTGAATTTTCTGCTTCTCTTTTCATGCATCTAATTACGTCTTTGACTTTAGGATTGGGTTTAACAAGTATGTTATTAATCTTGTGGTGCCATCCTTCTACAGCGTTGGTTCTTCGATGACACCTATTGTAGCAACTCCAAAGGCTGAAAGGGATTTCTACATTTTCCAACCATCTATTCATAAAGTAGTAAAAAAACACAGATAGTTTTGGGTTATACATTGCCTGTGAATGTATTTCGAGCCAGCCATCAGATACATCTTCAGGCCGTAGAAAAGCGAGCGCAGCACACATACGAATTTGTTGTCTCACTTCTTCATTTCCTCTATACTCATTAGTAAGACCTAGATCTTGCACTTTTCTCCAGAAAGTCTCTTTCATGTGGTACTGACATCCATGCACATCGACTGTAGGTAACACAATTTTAATCGCAGAAATCGCTGCTGATTCAAAATCTATGGTCATGTTTGTAGGTTTCCATTCGGGAATATTTTGGCAAAGGACGGTTCAGTCTCAGGTAGGCCATGACACAAAGGGAACAGGTATTGGCCGCAGATTTCAGGTTGGCCGAAAATTTCACTGGTCGCAGTTTATATTTATTATTTGAATAGTTCCTGACAAAAAAGGGATGTAAATACAGGTAAAACTTTTACAACAAACAGGCGGTGAGTACTACGGCTTAAAGGTAAAAATCACGCTATTTCTTTTAATATACAAGCTATGTGAATTTTCAAATAATATGACAGTTTAAGAATTATTAGAACGGTCTGGTAACTCAGTGGTAAATTTGGAAAATATTAACAATAAAAAGTTCAAATATTGCGGTTGGATCCACGTTGTACAAAGTGAATAACGATATGGTAAGCACTAAAGAAAAAGTATACCCAATACGACTCAGCAATACAAACAAGAGCAGCCAATGCCAACAAACCAATTCCCTACTCCACAGATTTCAGTATGAAGGAGCTAAGCGAACATGGAAATGGACTAAAGAAAAAGTAGCAATAGTAAACAGGACCACGAAAAATCATATTAAAACGGAAGACTAAATAAGGCTACGGAGGAAAGCATACCCCTACATGAAACATAATGTCACTATGTGGCTATTAGGACACGCCTTCTACTACTCATTCGCAAAGAAGAGCAAAACAAAACAAAAATACTGGTTTCATTTAGTAGAAGAATGAAGCAAAATAACACTAACTTAAAAGAAGAGATCCTTTTCAATTAGCGTAGACGAATCATCAAGACTGAGAAAGAGACAAATGGCGGAGAAGCCAAACCACAGAAAGTTAATAACGGGGAGAGAAGGCCGTCTATAAGGGGAGAAGTAAGGCAGAAATAAAGTGATTAAGGCGCTTGTTTTCAGATTTTCGCTGCTACTGTTCCTGGTTCAAATCCGTTGGGTGCAGGAATTTTTTAAAGTAGTGTTTGATCATATGAGCTACGCCAGGTATTCCGTGGTTCGGAATCAACGTTAAACTGTAGGTCCCAGAGGAAAGAAACTGGCCGTCCTACCTCTGACACAATGGCTTACTATGTTTCCTTCGGGAGTAAAACTAACCTTCTGTTGTGTATTAAGTTAGTTTAGTTTTAAGAATTATTAGAGTAATTCTCAAATATTAATTGATTTATTACCTACCTTAATTGCTTACAAATGAAAGCTCACAACGATAACTTTTTAAGGATCAGTTATTTTACTAACGAATATTTTTTGTTAGCCAGAATTTTTCATAAGCCATGTACGGTAGCACAGATAAAAATAATTATTTCATACCAACTATTCGTTTCTTTAAGTTAAATTACAAATATTTGATGCAAACCAACAGAGTTACGTCATTTTCGCAAGAAATCCAATTTAAAAAGTTGTTTAAATTTTAAAAGAATATTAAATAATTATGATCAATATTGAAAATGAGTAACACACAAATATTTTTGTGATTATTTTTTAAAAAATTGTCAGCTTTAGTGCAGTCTTCTATTTCATCTCACCCTTCCTAATCTCATAGCTGTCAGCGTTATTACGTTGTCTTTCTTCGTATGTAGCCTATATCGGTAATCGTTTATGCCTAAAGAAATGTGGTTACCGTTTTACATCTTCTCCTTGTGAGATACGGTATAATGGAGATAACTGTGTTTTAGCAAAGGATAAAAGTAAAGTATAGATCGAAGAATACAGCAGGCAAGAAAAATACATTCATATCTTACTAGTTTTTAAAATTTAGTTTAATTATATAGTTTTCTTCTAAATTGAAGTTGTTACATAAATTATGTGATTTCTTGCATCTGATATCCGTAAACAGGGTGCAAATAAATATTGAAAGTAATACTAGAGTGTTATTTTTGCGTGTATGGAAGGCATACTCAACATTAAGACATAAAGGCACGTAATCCAATAAGACGTTGTACTGTATTTCTATCCCTTTGAATTTGTAAGTAATTATTTTATTTCGGTAAATCTATGTGAAGTTTGGAGTATTTATTTTTACTTAGCAGTCTTCCTGCAAGCGGTAGCTATTTCTGAGACGACTAATGAGTACTTACACAGCTCTTTGTGAGGTCTTATGACAAAAAACAAGAAGTACTGAAGATAGCTGTCTCTCTTGAATATGATCCTCTGTGAAACCATAAAGAGAATTTTTAGTACACCAAATGATGGAACTTTTGTCCGGATTTACGTCAGTTGTACTGAATAATTTATTCCATCCAACGCACAATTTTACCGGAATGGCAGCCAGATATTCCATTTTTTCTTATAAACGTAGTCGTAATTAGCGTCTTTACATTCATCGCAGTATTACAGACAGATTGACGATGCTTTTACAAATAACCTCAAAAGTTAACACCTTAGGCTGAGAACACAGTTCAATCACACACTGAAACCACTAGGTCCGGATCTCTCACAACTGGCACAAAAATTCAGCTCTGCTTACCATTACCGATCACTGTACAGCAACAGCAAACTTACTCGCATTCTGACAGGCCAGTCAACCTTAATTATCATCACTCCAACGATTACAGAAAGGAGTACGTTTACCGTGTGATGTAAATCTCTGATTGTGATGTTATTAATACAACTCTAGCCCGCCAGTGCGGCGCCGCAGAATGGATCGAGGAGGTACAGCAGTACCGCTCACGTGCCCCTGAACCCACATACCGCCCATCCTGATTTAAGGAGATTTACCGCAATCATCTACGCGAGTTTTGGGACGGTGCCAATTCTCCGCCTCATAAACTACACAGCTCACAAAAAAAAAAAAAAAAAAAAAAAAAAAAAAAAAAAAAAAAAAAAAAAAAAAAGATGTAAAACATGGAATTTGATGGTTATTGAAAGAATTTGTAACTAAAGAAAATCAGTAAATATGGAGTAAAATAAATAGATTTTCTTATTATTTGTTATGATAATATATACGATTAAAGATATGACTGGCCGATGGTAACTGAAGTATGAAAAAAAAAAGTATCAGACGTGATGTTGTCAAGGAATCATGAAAATACGGCATCGACTGTTTTTCCGTATCAAGTTGTAGGTTCTGTTGGCTTATTATTGATTTTCAAATAAAATTTTTGTTCAAGGAATGTTGTCATGGAGATTGAATTGTTTTTTGCAAAATCAACATTAAAACCTTGTGCTAAAATAGCCGGAAGTTCGTCTAAATTATCTCCTAAAACCTTTGAACCTTCGCAACTATACAGATGGTGTAAAAATTTTATGATTCCTGTGACTTTCTGGTGAAACATCCACAACAACGGTGAGGATCTCTCTCCCATCATTTATTTTAACTTGAGAAGCACATATATAACCAACAGCTGCTTGGGTAACATCAAGTACACCTGAATTTTTCGTATTGTAAGTTCTATATTCAGCGGGGATTAGAGAGCGGCGGAGGAGAGGGGACATGGCGACATAAGATAGCGTCACACCGTTTGCCGTCACGGCATAAAAGTAGCTCTTACCCACAAGGCGCGCCAATAGAAGTTTCACATCAAAAATACACTGATAATACAGAACACACAAACTTGCACGTTTTGCAGACAGGTGGAGACACTAACAGGTCCGGTTAGACTACGGGCAGGAACTCCGTTCCTTCCCCCTCCCTACCCCTCCGGTACTCCTCCCACCCAATGATTTGCACTGGGTATCCGGGGTGTCCTGTGTTCACGTTGAACATGGTGGCAGAATGGGAAAAAAAATTACAACTCAATTAAAATCTTAATCCTCGAATGAATACGTTCCAAACGGACATATACTCCAAATATAAATCTCACAAGACACATGATAGCTTGAAACAAGTATTTCTGCATTGTGAACCGAAGGTGAAAGCGAAATTTGAAGTCGTAACAAAAACATAGAGATAAAGGAATATGTTTTCTTGTAAATCGTTGTACCGAGCGCCTGCTGTGTGGAATAGGGGCACTCGGCACATTTATTCAGAGGAGCTAACAGCTTTGCCTGTTCTCATCGGCGATTCGAGTCACGAGCCCAGCTGCGGTGCTGCCCTCTGCTGAGGGCTCTCTGAAATACCCGCCAAGGGACGTGGCCGCTTACACAGTGATACAAACACGCTCCTGTGGGAACAAGTTGCGCCGTCCGCAGAGATCTTCCACACGAGCAAAACCCCAAAAATGGAAAAAACAGAAAACGACTGCTTAATTTAAAGTAATACTTTTGCGAGTTGTCCTGTCAACATCACACCGGAAAAAATCTACGTTTAGTGTAAGGGTAAACGTCATAGTCACCAATATGTTGTGCATAGGTTACTGTTGGTAGACCTATTTGGTTGGGAAATCTAAAATACTGGCACGAATATTTCAGAAGTAGTTTAAGAAACAAAATAACATTGATGTTTATTGTGTTTAGCTACGAATCAGAGGTTAATTTGTAAAGTGTTGCCTTATTGTCGAGTGATTTAATCCCAGTAAAATAGTTAGTGTATACATAACATAAATACCAGCGGAAACATACTAGCGGAGATATTTTGAATGGCACCCGCAAAGAAATGAAGCATCATGGATTGACAGATTATGTGATGTAATTTCAGTGATTACTAAATTAAGTCAAATTAAAAAAAAAAAAAAAAAAAACTTGGAACTATGAACCACTTATCTGTATGACATTGCAACTTCTCCTGGCCCGGGTGCATGCACTGATTTTGTTCGAAAGAATATCATAAATACGTTGTATCCTCTCCTGAGGCAAGCTGGCCGACAACTGTTTCAACTGTTCATTAATATCCTGGGACGGAGTTGACGTCAAAGCTGGTCCCTCACATGTTCCATCCGGGACAGATCTGGGCGTCTCGCTGGTAACGAGAGTACATCAGCATCACGCAGACAGTTGACAGAAACATGGACGAGTATTATCCTGCCGAAAAATGTCACTAGAATAATGTCGCATTAAATGTAAGACACGAAGACGCCTTGTTCGTGACGTCTGTTCGCCATGAGGGCTCCCTCAGTTACTACCAGTCGTTACCTGAATTCATATCCTATGGCTCCCCACACCATGACGCCAGGAGTAACGCCACTATGTCTCCCTAAAACATTGGTGGATAAGGACCCTTCCCCAGGCCGCCATCAAATTCGCCGACGATGGTCATCCGAGACAATGCGAAATATTTCAACACAATGAATGGCGTCACATTGTGTTCAGAGATGAATCTGCACTATCTCGGATGATCGTTGTGGCGGAGAGTTGGGGAGAAGTCCAACTGATATAATGATTTGGAGAAGCACAGCTGTGTTACTGCTGCCGTCATGATGTGGGGAGCCATCGGGTATTACTTCTGGTTAAGGCTGGTAGTGATTGAGGAAACTTGGAAAGTAAGTCACACACTTCCTGCGCCCTCATGTTGTTACCTCTCATGCTACAGTATCGCAGTGCCATATTCCAATACTACACTGCTTGTCCAGACAGGGGCCGTGACTGTATGAACTGTCTGTGTGGAAATGATGTAGTTCTCTGGACAGCATGATCTCCAGATCCGTTCCCGATAGAAAATGGTGGGGCTAGCTCGGAAGTCAACTTCCAGAGCCAGTATTGAGCATATCAAGAACAAGTTACAACATTTGTGGGCCAGCTTGCCTCAGAAGAGGATACAACGGTTTTATCACATCATTCCCAACCAAATTAGAGCATGCATCCAGGCCAAAGGACATCCAACGTCATATAGATAAGTGTGCTTTCACTTCTTTTTTAAATTTGACTGTATTTTTTAACCTGCTAATTTCATTTCGTTTGCCCTTCTTCTTCTGGATGCTTCACTTTTTTGTGAGGCACTGTAGTTTTACGGTTGAACAGTTTGCGATAATATTTCTGTCTTTCGCATATTTGATAACCATCGGAAGAGACATTGAGTGTTCTACACTTACTAATTTTTCTTCTTCTGGTCTCGTCGACGGCCAGGTCATTAAATGCTGGAGAATGTAATGGTCATGAATATCGTTGCTTTGTGGAATGTAAGAATAAGGCTGGAAAATATTTAATATATAAAGTGGTAATATAAAATACAAATAAGATATTTATGAAGAATCTCTAATAACAAGGAGAAAATGTGAAGGCTAGTCATGGAGATTATACAAATGATTGTATGAGGATTATTACTGAAGGAATGTAAGAGATATAAAGGGGATGAATTAGAGGAGAAATGGCACCGGTAGGGAGACACCGGAACATGAAAGGAATTTGACTTACGGAAAATATTTACGGCTGCGACCGTAGGGAACATTATTGATATTAAAGATGTGTTATATTAATATTTAATAGTGTAAAAAAAGCGATGTGTAGAGCAGAACAATTTATGAAGTGTTTCAAAAAGATTTCATGGTGCTATACTTTTTTAATAAGAAAATATCATAAGAGAATTTGATGTCGGGTATAATGGTTTCCTTCAGATAGTAAAAAGAAGTACGATAAATTATAACCGGACTGGCGAGCGTTGAAATCCGTCTCAGCAAAAAGAGACAACAAGAAACGTATTTCCTTGCTGGTGGGACGTCTATAAGGAACACGGCGAGGTAAATTTATTTATAATCATAGTAGAATGATCTGAGGTAGGATTTGAATGTTGATTAATTGATACAAACGAGCTAAATAGTATTAGCGTATGTAGAAGATTCCCATATGACAGGAATACACTGAAAAGAAAGGTTATAAGGGGACTGAGGAAAAGAAACGGGAAGGAATTCTGTCATTACTTTTCGAGGGAATAATCGCGGCATTCGTGTGCACTGATCATGGAAAACAATGGAAAACGGAAATTTGTATTGTTGGATGGTGACGTGAACGCGCGTCGTTCTAAGGCCAGACCCAAATGTTACCGCACACCCACCTACTAAGAACATTCGAGTAATGTGTAAACAAAATCATGTATGGAGATGGACAGCGAAACGTGCCCATGAGGGAGGGATCGGTCCCAGAATGCGGTTATATGATGGTTAGGATACACTGTCGAGAAGTGAAGGCGAGAGAACACCGTCGAAATGCCCCCGTGACAGCGAGAAGTTGAAATTTTGCCACAAAAGCGGACTACATGACTGTGGATCCAAGGATGAGCTGTAAAAATATAAATACGTATTCTCGCATAAATATCGTTGGGTTTTTTCATATATTTCCATATTAGTAATCTTTAGTTCAGTTCATACAGCTAGATTATCCAGTCTATGAACGTGTTTTCACCATTAAATCAAAGTATTGCATTAGTGTGGCACTTGAAACAAAGAAATCAAATGTCTCTGAAGTTACCTGATACATTCCTTGAACATTAGACGACCACTATCTCTCTAAGTAGGATGTATTTTGTTTCAGCAAATAATAGAATCACGGGGTGCTAAAGTAATTGACATAAAAGTCTAGATGGTTTCAAACACCACATTATTTTTCCCTTTAAAATAAAACTAAGCCTGATACCAACGGTACACTTTCGGTAATCTAGACACGTTTTATTTTTCTCGAGAATCCATAAAAAACAAGGTGCAATCATTCATATCGACTCAGTCTATCTTACGCAGGATCGTTTTATATTCCTCTGTTGCTTGTTTAGTTTCCCAGACAAAATACGGAGGCGTAAACAAGCCGTGCAATGCACTGATGCTGATCTCTACAGTATTTCTAAATCAGCAATACTAACGCTAATATTTCATTCTTTATTTTCTGCTACAGCTTACGTTCATTCATTCATCAAACATCCAATTTTCTTTGGATACAAAAAAAACAAAGTTGATTTTAGGCAATTATATTAAACTATTCCGTCTCTCTCCCTATTTCTCTCTATCTTTTAAAAAAGTATGATCAACCTAACGCTTATATCCCCATGCAACGATGTTTTCACTCTAACAGAAAACAATTATTAATATCTGGGGATATCAAAGGATCACTATGCTACAGTCTATGGAGTCTTGAGGAACCCAAAGACAGAGATCATTAAGACGCGAGTGTAAAAGTTTTTGGATGCACAACGGGCTACGCAGTAGTCCGTGAGAAGCATTGTCGAGTTTGAGGCAACTGGCTGTCGGGAGCGTACGTTACAAGTTACCAGTCAGTATTATTTTCGATTCTAGTGTTACCAGTTAGTGGAACTGCTGTTAACGTCGAAACGGTTTCTCAGTGATTAATGTTTTAAGTAACACATTAATAAATCTATTCTAATAGTAAATCAGTAATATTTCTGCGCATAATTCATTTTACTTCCCGAATAGAAAACTAACACTCTTATCGATTATTAGTGTAAAATGTGAAATTAGTTTTAGAGACCGAGGATTAATCCATGTTATTATTAAACAGTACAGGAAGAAAGTTTTCATATATTTCATGGAGTGTGAATCACTAATGTTTAATAATCGATTGACGCAAAACCTACAGTTGTAGGGCGTATTAATAACATGCGTGGATTAATTAACAAATTAACCCACGCAAGTTAATTTATTTGGGGTAAATTTTGAAAGCGAGGAGTTAAAAAAATACTGTAGTTGGTAATGTGTATGCGAACTCAGAAATAGTCAACAAGAGATAAAAGTATTACCGCAGAAAGCTAGTGGTTATTAATTTTTTTCTGCACCCAGTCATTCGATACTTAGAGAATTGGAATACTGTTCAATGTTCTGCATATTGCTGAAAATAGTGACAAACTATCACGAAGAGTCTCTTCTTTGTAGGATTAATTATTACTAATAACACCAAGGAATTTCGTCCGGTGATTATTCTTGGACAGTCACACTCATTATAATAATAAGCCGTATTATTAAGACAGATATAAAGGTGAGTAGATAGATTAAATGGTTAAATGTACTGGGGAAACTAGCCGAGTGAGAACGTTTGTTAAGGACGACGTTTCGGTGTTCATATACTCTGCCACCATCGTCGAGTGGTGCTCGGATAGTTTCCCGAGAACATTTCATCTATATACAACGCCAAGAAATCCTCCACTCTCTTATGTAAAGATGAGGGTTCGTGATCCTTTTTTAACTATAATCAAATAACTTTCGATAAATGTTTAGTTAATTTGTGTATATTCTTTTTGTATTGAGGGATATACATATTGCACCAATAAACGGCGGCTAAGATGTACTGACGAGTTATGCAGCAAAAATAACAGAGATTTTAAAATGTATTTACACATCTCTCATTTTGTACCAGTAAGCTTCAAGAACCAAATTAATGTCAACACCATCAATTTTCGCAAAATAAGCTACCGAGGGGGGTGGTGTAACGGTTAGCGTTCTGACCTGGCATTCGGGAGGGCGCCGGTTCGAATCCCCGTCCGGGCTTCCAGATTTGGGTTTTCCATGGTTTCCCAAATCACTCCAGGCAAATTCCCGGAAGCTTCCTTCAAAAGGCCATGGCCGTATTCCTTCCCGTTCATTGCACCCCATACTTTCCCGTCTCTAAAAGACCACGTTGTTAAGACACGTTAAGCAGTTAAAAAAAAAAAAGTAAAATAAGCTGAACATAAAATCTCTCATTACGTCATCTCTTCCTTTCAAATTCCTACTGTACGGATTTTAAATAGTAAAGCATTGGAATGGTTAAATGTTGGGATGTTGAACTAGAATGCCTAATAACTGAATTGTTTGAAACTTGAAATTCTCAATGTATCAAACAATGTGTTCCCATATTGGAATATTTTCCTACAGCACTAAACTCTATGTACAGTAGCTACTGTGGTGTAATATCAGTGAAAGATTAACTTCTTCGTTAGATTGCATTGACTATTACTACATAAGTTGTACATCAATATTGTTTGGTTTGAACCCTTACAACTGTTTGACTATCTGTTACCTTCAACGGTGAATTTAATAACCACGCCGCGTACGGGAACAGGTTTTGGAGATTATTAGAATGATTTGATATGTGTGTGGAAGCATTGTGAAAATTCAGTGAGATGGTGCCTTAAATCGCAATACGACAGCAGTGTATCAAATCATCTTCTTTTAATTAGAGTAACGATTCGCTGTCATTATATCAGGGAAATGATTGCGGGCAATGAATTATACATGCCCTTTTCAAGACACTCTCCCGGTAGGGTGATTTTGGGAAACCATGGAAAACAGAAATATGGATGACCGGACCGGGGATGGAACGCGCGTCGTCCTGAACTACTCAGTCACCAAACTCGTTTTTAAATTCCTAACTGGGAACGAACTACGGATAGTATCAGAAAATAACTTGCTCTGCGTGAATAACTATCTGGTTAATTATTCGTGCCGTCAATTGGTCTTTTGTAGCAGGTAGCTCGCGGCAAAGGCCCGCGGCCGATTGGGGCTGCCAAAGCCAGCAGCCCGCCGGTGCTCAAAGCAAGGCGAGGCGGGGCTTGCCTCCTGAGGAATGCCCGTGCGGCAGCCGGCAGCACAGACCTGCCCGGTCGGCTGGCTACCTTTGAGGGAGGTCGGTGCAGACTAGCAGACCAGCAGCTGTTTAATTATCCGAATGCCACTTCCCCGTGGAATACCTCCGGCATTGCGGTCGAGTTTAACAGTTTGGCGAACCGCTAAAAATGTCCGGCCCGTCCGGTGGAGCGGGGACCAAGGCAGGACAATTCTGCGGCTTGCCCCGCCGTATGGAACGTCAATATGGAGAGTGGCGCCATTTGTGGACGGACCCCACACAGAGTAATTAGCATCGAGTAATGCGCGTCGGCTGTCTGTCTCCGTCCAACTCGAATTCCTGACCACGGACGGTGCACTGTCAGCGCACCTGCTGAGTTAACCAGCGCACACTGCGCTCTCGTGGTTCTGCGATATTCCTCACCAAACACAGTTACATTCTCTGTATTGAAATCGCTTTCTTCTTTAACAAGGCAACTAACAATATAACATCAGCCTTGGTTTAAGTCATCTCCAAGAATCCTTTACTGAAACATCGCGAAGAATAATTCCTTACATTAATAAAACACTTATCCTTATAAAAGGTATTGTTATCATGTACTACGAAGACGTTTCCTTTCGGTAAAATGTGATTCAGTGGATTTGAGATGGTAATAACATGTTCTGAAAATTTCATCCTACCTGCACACATGAAAACTTTTGTTAAAATAAATTAAAGAAAAAACTGTGAAGTTTTCTTGAAGTTGTAAGATTCAGTAATGATTTTTAAATGATATACTAATGTGCTCAACGACGCTACTTAGGGTCTACTCATAGATTATTTTCTTTAGGATACTCTAAACTCTGTCTGCCTTTACCATTTCATCTATTACTAGTCTGATTCATGAGTCTATGGTTTCTTCAACCATTTTATCCTCATTTATCATTTTTTGAACTGTGTTGTCTTGTAGTTTATTGTTTAAGGTACCTACATCCAAAGTTTAAAGTCCAAACTACCCTTCGGAGTGTCCCGACAAATAAATTTCATATGTTTTTAAAACTTTACAACTAATTATTCTCAATCTCCAATATTACTCCACATCACAAGGTTTCCTGCATTTATTACACTCTTCTTTCATCTGTGAATAATGTAACGTTTCGCTTTTTCTAAGTACTACATACCCAGCCCGTTGGCTCAGGTCACCGTAGCACCTTGATGAAGGTCAGCCTAGACTTCAAGGGGTGAAAGAAATTTTCGTCATGTGGCGGTGTAGAAGAGGTAGTGGGGCATAAATTCTTATAATCAGATTGTGTAAAACATTATTTGGAGATAAACCAAACCACTTTTCATTGCATGGATTGAAGACGTACCACACTGTTTATAGTAATTCGTCCGTCTGGTATGGCTTCGGAAGAGTAGGCTTGATTTGTCCTGTACCGGGTGTACTCCTCCCCCCCCCCTCCCCCGGCCACAACTTACATCTCTCACATACAATGTTACCTATAGTGACTACAAACTCCGTGACAGCCAACCACACCTGCCATACTGTGGAAGGAAACTGAAAACAACCTCGCTTTATCTCACCTGGTGTTGCAATGGAGAGATAATACCAGGTAAAGTAAACGCCTACGCAAGCTTTTTTGATATGGTACACGCTATGAATCCTATCAGCCGCATTTCTTACGATGTTTAGTTCAATGCTTTGAGCGGAAGTTTCATTTTTGTTGGGAGAAAATGGCTCTTTTTGATGAAACATATCTCCTTTTAATGTTTCGATTTCTTCATCCGTCTGTTTAATTTCGAATTCCAAACAATAAAATTTTATTGTTACTTCACATGCATAAGCCTGAGTGTTGTAAGGAAGTAATGTGTCTGTAACATGTAATGAAAACAACATTGAGATATGTCTCTGTTCTTCTTCGATTTTCCAATTACTGAAGATTTTTTCCTTGTTCCACCCTTCCTTTGCTGAAATTGATAGATATTTTATAGACACATTGTGCACGGGTCATACTTATCAGGATTCATTACTCACTGTAGGCATACAGTTATATAATTCCATTTAAGGCTATACCGCATTTAATAAAATTTCATTAAAGATACGTACATCTGAATGAGTTCATATTTCAATTGATTCTATTGTGTATGTTCCTTACGCCTCAAGAGTAATTACAGTATCTTGATCTAAATCTTGTGAGTTAAGATTTAAACTACTAGAACTAAATTCTGCAGCATTGTTCTTTGATTTAGAACACGAAACGTTGTCTCCAAAATTGTACTACGAATACATACACCGAAGAAAATGTTGCCTTTGTTTTTCACAATAATCATGATATTACTTTCACAATTTAATTTTACAAACAGATAACTTTTTCTTTAAAGTTACAGGAAGATAAAGTAAATACTGTTGGAAACTCAATTCCTCACAGTCACTCTTAAACAAAAATAGGAAAGAAATTAATATTTTTCTTGTATTTTGTAAACTTTTACAATGATTTGGAAAAAACCCTAGTGCTTCACACCAGAACTCCACGTGCAATGCAAGAAAGTGCGGGAAATTCCTTAATTGTCAGAAACTGTAAATTAAACAAATTATATGCAATTTTCTAATTCCATAATTCTTCATTGCTATTAAAAATTGTTTTTATTTCGAAACATCGCATATTGTAAGTATAAGAACCTTGTTCAAATCTCATATTACTTTTATTATTCTGTACTGAGTAAGTTATCTTATTTGGCACACTAATATTTCATTACAACATTTCTGTCCATTATTCGTTGTATTTTCTTTCACTCTTTGTTTTGATACGGACTTCTTAGGCCCATAATATTTTATTTGTTTATGATTGTTGCAGTAGTTTTACAACTACTGGTAACACCGTATCTAGCAGACCATGGTGATGAACGCCTTTAACCAAGTTATTTTATCTTTTAATGGATTGTTCCATCTCAAATATAAGTCCTTATCTCATCTAAAAAAAAAAAAAAAAAAAAATTGAAAAAGCAGTCAGCGTTTTGTAACCAATCATATTAAAGCAATGATAAACTTAGTTACTTAGTGGTTTGCTTCCTTTGAACATTGAGTTCAGAATGAGTGGGACGTTTGGCGACGGAATGAGGAAATAAGTGTGGTCTAAGACGTTTAAGAGTATTATTTATGAGTCTGCACTCATTTTTTTCCCAGCTAACATGCCATCATAACGGATGTATCAGTAAGCCGTTAATGAATAGAGTACAGGTCCGTTTCCTCATTTCCTCAGAGCTCAGTTTCCAGTTTATCAGACGGTCTAAAATCATCGGCAGACATTTCTGACTGTAGTTCCCTGGGGAAAAAAAAAGTTGTACCATGTTTTTACATTCTTGTGCTCTCCAAAGGACGCAAGGCACACTTTATTTGTCCACCAGGAAAGATACTTTGTAAGAAACTAGTGATCGGCTCCATAGGGTTCATCCTTGCATCCTAAAATCAAGAGGCTTATGTTAGTTAAAGTAGGTTCATAGAACATCATTTTTTCTAATCTAATAACATTTGATTTACATTACATTTTACCAGTTGCAGGAAAATTGATTGGAATAATCCCTTCTTCTTCAGACTAAATTTGGCGTAAATGGTTACATATCCGAAAGTTCTTCTATTTTAGCTCTAACGAAATAAGAAATAAAGTTACAATGAATGCGAATATAGATATGAGCCATAGAAAATTGATTAATCTTTAATACAACTCTCTATTTGAGACAACTTTATGATGAGATAATGCTATATGTAGCGGCGATAGTAAGCTATTAAACAGTTTCATTCTGAGCAAAATTAGTTTATTAAGCTCCAATTTAGATAGGCAAATGCTACATCGTTGGTTACATGTTATCATATGGCAATACCAACGAGTCTCTCCGTACTGATATTGCTGATTTGGTCTTGGTGTGGAAAGAAATGAATGATGAGTTTCGAAGCAGTGTAAGAATTTAATGGCGCTACGTTCGAGTATTTTTACAGTAATTTTATACTACAAAAATGTTATAAATAAATGTAATATTATTAAAAAAAAGTATTGATCAACGAGAATGGGAAATTAAATAAATGTTTAACACGTGATTTTAACCATATTTGATTTTATCATAAGCACAGTGGCTGTGCTCAGTATACCCGCGCTAACTGCGTATAATGCAGTTTTGATTACATTATCAGAAGTTAGCTACTTGCTAGAGCGAATATAAATATTATTTTTCATTGGTATTTGAATTAGGACATAGCTGTAAGGTAAGCAGATGTAATAGTTTCGTATCTTTTTTTGTTGTCTGTTGTGGCCATTACTACACCAATAAAATAGAAATATTGGAAATGTTATGATACTGCGGTCACTGACTGGTACCAAGATACCTCAAGAATTAATTAAAAACGTATTACCTTTTGCCTTCCGACGTGAATAACAAATAGAGTAAGAGTAGCCAAAAGACGAGGGGAGCAAATAATGCTCCACACAGAATAAGACTAAAGGCAGAAACCGTGATGTTATGAATGAGTAGAAAGATTTACAGGAATTATTATTCCATCTTAAAGAATTATATGTAAAAATATAGTAATGTCTTCACAGAATAGGGACACACTTTATCATTATTCACCGCCGCTGAAAAATTCTTTTACTCTTATCTTGCACAATCCTACATCAATGTCATCCTAAGAAACAGTAACGCAATACTGGCTCATCAGTGTTGCATTACTGTTTCTTAGGATGACATTGATGTAAAATTGTGCAAGATAAGAGTGATAGAATTTTTCATCGTCGGCATAGAATAATGATAAAGTGTGTACATTAAATTAATAACTTTGTGGCATTTGATACTGGAACAGTACAAAAGACTATTAGCTTTAAATTCGGCACCATGTCAATATTACGGTTACCGTTTTTTTTAGTTCTACCTTTCAATTCTCCAGTTTTATTCCCGCCGTGTGGGTAATATTTGAAGTTACCCCTTTTTTCCATAACAGACTACACTAATTACGATAATTGGTATTGCGTTTCCGGTATCTAGCGCTCAGGTTGTGCGTGGGGAGTGGGTACACACTGTGGTGAGAGGTGTGCACTGTGGGCAGCCGTACATCAGGCGCAGGTAGGCCGGCCGATAATATAAGACAATACAGGCTGCTCCGTAGCGCGGAAATTGATATTGATCGCCCATCCAGCGGCCCGTCTGTTTACAGCCTTGAAATATGCGGATGGCCCGGCGTAGTGGGCCGTATGAATGGTGCGCACGTTTGTCAGCCCGTGGCTGTCCTGGATCAACACCTACTGACGGCGGTGACGAGATCAGATTTGTAAGCACAGCCACCGTAAATACCGAGCTCTCTGCACAACGAAGAGTTCCTTATGGAAATACATCTCAAGATACTGCTAACTGATTACCTTTCAATAAACCGTGCACGCATGATTATAATTTTTAAACATGTCAACTGAGAAGTCAGGTAGCACAGTGATTAAGTATTCTGTCTTGATACTTCGGGGTCCACGGTTCGGCCAAGAATATTTTACGTTCATCTGACCCTCAGTGCTGGTTCATTCATGTGAAATATGCCTGTTGCCGGTTTTGGTAATGTACAGGCTAGCATGCTAGCTTCGCATTGTGGGTTCGAGTACGGCGTCGGGTATGGTTGGTTTTAATTGTGCGTTGTGTTGATGTGCCGTCCTCGTTATAGTGCCCCTTGGTTATATGAGCAATACATAATGCAAAAAAAAGAATAATCGAAATAAATAGGAGCTGGCCAAATGGTCTCAGAGACCAAAGGTTATATTTGTTTTAAAAAATGTCTGTTTCTAGGATTCCACCACATTCCATCGACGATAGAGAAAACTTGGAACTCTGGAATCACGTCTACACGAATTTACATTTGATTTCCATTTCAGTGCCTGAATTCATATACCTGTTTGATATTTTAAAAGTGTTATTGAACAACTTCACACAAATATGCAAGTATTCATGATATCCATGCAATTTTCTCACCACTTATTGCTTCCGTACACCTGTTATCATCATCATTAACCAATTCAATGATGGAATGATTTTAACTCTTGAAGTATTTCCAGATAGAATGGTCTTTGGAAATTTTCTGATTATTTGTCACATCAGTCTGGTGGCCTTCCTCTTCGTCTTTGACGATATTTGCGACTCCACTCCAGCATCGTTTTTGGCGGGCTTTCATCTTTTCTGCGAGTAAGATGGCCAGCTCAATGCTACTTCAGGGTGCTGATTCCTCCAAAATGTTTTTTTTTTTAAATATATATAATCGGCTTTACGTTGGTTGCCCTCTTTTTGTCTTCTGTTACGAAACTCAGGACTGACCTTTCAATAACTCTTTGTACTGCCTTTTTTTAAGCTAAGCCGATACCAAATTGATAAATAAAAATTCGAATGACAATGAATATATCCGGTATCACCTGTAGCTATTTTCAGAATTGGTTTACGTGTGTTTTGTGCCATCATAAACTATTGCTCAGTAATTAAATACATTCCAAATGTGAAATAAGGCTACAAATATACGATTTATGTAACTGTCAAAGGAAATATTGTTTTCCAGAGCGATTATGCTCGGGCTTGGTTTTCGGAAGGGTGCGGTTTGAAACCCTCTTCCGGCCATTCTGATTTCGATTTTCCATGGTTCTTCAAGCAAAATACTGGTTTGTTCCTCACGAGGCTATGTACGCTGCCCCTTCTTGTATCTAATGACCTCGAAATAGATTTTTTACGAGAATTAAACTACATGCTTAGAATCGAAGTGTATACTGCCTAGACTAAGACTAGGTTAGCGTTTGTTTGTGTCCATCGGTTGGCCTTTTGACCACCGTATGAAAGGCGAACTGGTTTGTCCGGTCGGACGGGCAGCCGCTGGGTAAATACAGGAAACAAAGGAGGCGCAGGACAAAGGCAGCGGTGCTGCTGGATCTACAGAGCGTTATGTTCCGCACAGACAGAACGGAACGTCACTTGAGGTAACTCCACAACATCCACTCCATTTAAGACTGACATGATAAAACGATCACTCTATAAATAGGATTGAAAAACATAAACAAGCGACAACTGTAGTATCGAGTTGTAAAGAAACTTGATTAAGAAGATTGCTATCAGTAACATTTACGACGGCAATAAAGTGGAACAGTTCGCAGTAAAAGAAAACGCATAACAACCGGTAGAGTAAAACTGTAGACAGAATTTTATAAATGTATCAAATATATTCCAGTTATCGGTAGTACGAGCTATGAACGGAATCAAACGGAAGAAGCGTATCACTGATTTAGTGATTTGTGAAATACACTTGTTTCCAGCCAAGTGCACCCACTCTAAACCTCTCCTCAAAACACGTTTAGTCTGCAGTATCAGTCATTTTAATAAATATAGTCGATCGTGGTATCTAGAAAACTGACTATGGAACACAGTTATTCGAATTATATACGTTACATAGACCATATTATTGACGCGTGTGGCTTATTGCATTTAAATCTTAAGCAGGTTGTGCATAATATGCATAACAGCGTCAAATTCTTGAAAACGTTCTCTGTTTCATGGCACAGTTTAGCTATGTCGGATTTCTCTGATTTAATTTGAGGCGTTCGGACGTCCCGATCATCAACGAGAGGCTATTAGAATCGATAATTCCGGGAATTATATAATGAACAAATATGTTCTACTTTAAAGAATCGTCACAGCATTCGTCAGGAATGACAATGTGATCTTACGTAAACTGAATTCTTCTTGAATGTGGTGAATCTGAAGCTCATTTTCTCTCAAAACTAAATACTTTTATTGAGAGAATAAAGAATTTGATTCTGAAGATTTTCATTTTGCGGTCCTTAGAAATAGATAAGACAAAATGAGCAATATTTAATGCCGATATCATACTCAGCTGGCTGATGAATAATAATACAATGTAATATAATAGATATATCCTTCTGAAGAATTTAGATACCGTATAGTAAAAATAATTTATTTTAGCACAGATTCCCATTTTATACGATAAGGCTGAAAACGCTGAATAAAAGTCATCGTTTCTTTTCTTTTACTTCACTGTTTCCTTTTCTCATGAAACCGTGTGGTATATAATGCCTGTAATCTTCGTATAAATGGAAAATTTTTATTGATCTCAGTGCACAGTACTTCTCATTTTCTTAATACTAGTTTGGAAATATAGTGAGTGGTATTAGCAAAAAACGCACAAATCGGAATCAAGCCTGTGTTTTTGTTACGTCTTTAATGACTTGTTGACTTCGAGGATATTAGAGCCGAGTAGGGGGCAGCGGCCTACCCTCGCACTCGCCTGGAATGATTTCGGAAAGACTGGAAAACTGAAATTAGGACCGGGGATCGAATTCAGGTCTTTCTGTACTCCAGGCCAACGGTTTTGGTTGTTTCTGCTCTTTTTTTCTTATCGCTTTAAGCATAGTTGACGTCGAGGCGAGATAGGTCGATAGGACGGGGAGAGGGAGCAAGTGACGGGAAGGAATTCAGCAATGACTTTTTAAAGGAATCATCCTAGCATTCATCTGGAGTGATTTTAGGAAACGATTGAAATCCGAAATCTGGATGGCTGGACGGGGATTCGTACCCACATCTTCCCGATTGCAATGCCAGGGGGTTATCCCTTACCCACCACGCACAACTCCCTTTCTCACCAAACAACTGTGTGACAACTATTTTTTTTAAACTGACATACTGAAGCATCTTAAATACTAATTTTGCTTTTACGAAAAGGACTTTTTTGGATACACAGACCTATAAAACGCATCTGACACACTATTTTGGAAATATTTTGACCTTACTGTTTTCTCAACTTCAGTCATCTGTATCTTTACCTATTTTACGCTGCACTCTCGACATTATAGTTTTTTACGTGTGTAGATGCATTTATTTCGTACCATATTCTTGCATCTCGTTATTTGCACCTACTTGCTTCTCAGCTCGTACAGTCAATTTTTAATTCAGCTATTCTGTTGTCCTTTAATGAAAAGATGTGTTTCTGGAAGAAGTTCTAGAATAAATGTAATTTTAAGTCGTTTTCTGACTCTAATAGCATAAACATTGGAATCAAACCTAATTTTATAAATCATTTAAGGACGCATTTATTTCTTTTATTTCTCAAACTTAAATGCATTAGCTGAGTGTAATAACAATCAAAATTGTATTTTGTTACTTCTGATAATGTATCTGAAATTCAAATTAGTTCTGTTTGACGAATGAGTATGTCCCGGGATGTATATCAATTGCAACTGTATACAGCATATATTCTTTTTACATAAGACAAATTCATGGATGCTGTTGAAACATACTGGCACTTCCAGTACAAACAATTAACTGGTATAAGTATATTACTTTATGTTCTAAGAAGCGGTGAGCAGGAGAAGTTAATATTTTGTGTCCGTGCTCCGCTAGATCGGTTCCCGCCTGCCTGATGGTTGTTGGCTACAGCAGGAGCAGTCCCCTAGCTGGCTCTAGAGGCGCCTCCCATCTAACCGAATCGACAAACTTCTAAATTTGTTTCGGCCGTTACGGGCGCCGTCACCATAGCTTACACACACACATACACACTCTGAGACCCTCAAAGGGTAGGATCCTCCCAATTTCAGCCCCAGCTGCCGTGAGCTCTTTCCGTAACGACCTGATTTCATTACACTTATTTTATTTTAGATCCGCCGATGTCCAGACGCTGGTTTGCAACAGTGAAGTGGCGTGTATTTCAGAAGCGACGAGAACAAAACACAACAAACAGTAAAATTTAATAAACATTGTGACCCTCGCCTGCAGAAACTTTGGGAATTACTTAGAAATATAAACAGCGCACAGTTTAGTAAGAAAGGCATCATAATAATGTAGTTTGTAATGAACATGTTTAATCTCCATTAAACATTTTCAGTAAGAACGACTCCAAAGTAGTGAATTCGTTTTACTGCCAGGTAGCAATAAATAAGATCAAATAATTTTGATTCCACAAGATATGACAGAAACGTATAGTGAAATATAGATGCACTCCCCATTTTTGTAGGGAATTAATCGAAGAACCTTAATTCTGACTTCAATGTACATTTCTTGTGCCATAACCATTCAGATATGGTGATTGGTTATTGTTGCCTACTAGCAGGAAAAAAGGTGCTATCATTAAAAAGTTTCTCAGGTGTTATTTGAGGATTTATATTTTTCTCCTATCAAGCGTAAAGCCGTAAGGAAAAAATAAATGTAACATCAAAGTAGAAATTAGAAGAAATTTCGAATAAGACATAATGATTTTGACTTATTAACTCAAAAACTTTAATTGTGTATAAAAGATATGCCCTTGTCATTTTTATGGGCCATTTACAGCAAACATTACTCTTGTCGGTAGGTTCCTTCATTAAATGGGAAGTATAATATTAACGTGCAAGAGTACTGATTTACACAAGTAATGGGACAAAAGTCATGTGATAACAATATTCAGACGACTGGAGAAAGAAATGGCAAAATATTGAGTAAGCGTTAAAATAAATGAACTTAAACGAATCTCATAGCTGGTCTATCGAGGGTATTGTGGTGAAGGGGCCAAATCTTTTTGGCTGGAATTCATTACTGTTGTCTTCACCAGTATGACTGCTAGCTTTTAGATTACTTTAGAATGTTTTATTTATTTTTATTACATTTATTTTTACTTCTGGCTTTACGCATTGTCTATGTCGAGGTCATTAAAGGCGGGAAAGGCCGGGGGCAAGGAATGAGAATGAATTTGGTTGTGTTCTTTTGAAGGAACCATTCCGGCATTCGCCTGGAGTGATTTTGAGGAACCATGGAAAACCCGCGTCCTCCGAGTGCGTGGCCACAGCGTTACTGCTCACCCATCACGCCCGTGTTTGCGAATGTATTACGTTTACCGCATTTAACATAAAAAAAATTACGATATCTACTGGTGAGCGATATTAACCTTGCAGGATATCGGAACACACAAATTGATACCATAAAGTGAAATAAGGGGACTGTGGGACCTTAGCGTTAAATATGAAAACAATTTTAGTAGTGAAAACCTCGATCATATTAAGCATGGGTTATGTAGAATCAGGATTTTGTGTGTGTAATTTCGCAGTCAGCATTTATTAATCGACGCAATATCAACGCTGGAAAATGTTTTCCAGCTGAGTGGGAAAACGACGAGGCACACAAAACAGTCTCGACAATATTCCAAATGAAATGCGCAGTGCCTGGTTGTATTACTACTAGTTGCCAGCCACAAATAATAAAGTGGTATTGAAATCTGAATTCTTTTCATGTTTGTACTGAATGTTTCCTAACTTATAATGCATGAATCCGTGAAACTGCTGTATAAGTTAGCTGCAAAAACTAGTGCCATTGAGCGTAATTAATTTTAACTGCAGTGCTGTCATATACAAATCTACTACATAATTTCCTAAGCTCAATCACTCATATCGATAGCTATTGGCTGGAGAACGGTGTCACGTGTCAGCCTTCTCTCGGAAAGTAACAGCGACCAGAGATATCATTATAAGAAATTCGAGTTTATATCGACAATTTTATAGATAAGCAACTGCTAACAAATTAATTGCTATAATACATTCATTAAGTTTGCTATTGGTAGCATTTCATACTTAAAAAATTGATAAACTTTATGGCTGAAAAATCGGGGAACTGCTTTTCAATAACATGTTGCTAACGAAAGCAACGTAAAAACACTTGAAAAAAACCTAAATTAACCATGGTCTCTGCTGTAACCACGAATGCCAATTGACATTACGGCCTAATATAAATTTCAATTTAGTTAAAACTTTCGCTAATGTTGCTGCTTGACCAATGTTTATACATTACGATTTATTTGCTGTTTTTGTATTTTAGTGACCAATTTCGTTATTGGTCTTTTTTCATGTTCGCTGTACGTGAGTTATTAGGATGTTTAAGACCAAATATGGTATCGAATTGAGTATTCTGGCAATTCATTTCTTCGGAGCTGCTCAACTGTTTATTAATTTGGAATCTGTATTAAGTTCTCTGGCCGTTACAGACACTATGACCAACGATTAACTTATGATTTCCCAGCCTCAATAACAAAAAACAACTTGATGCTTTCGAAGAAAACATGAATCCTCCAAATTTTACAGAGAGAACTTTAAGGGTCAAAAATAAGTAAAGTCTGCGTCCTTTGATACAATAATGCGATAGCGATCGTCCCTGTCCGTGTTTAACACCTACGTCTATTAATACTTCTGAGTTCTTCCAGCTCAAGAGATTTTACTATCCCCAAGTGTGAAATACAGGTCAAGTTCGTATTTGGTCAGATCAGGTCAACCTGTTATAATCCTTGACCCTAAAAACTGGAACTATTCTATACCCGTGACGATACGCTAAAGACTGACACGGTCTTACACTAGTATAATAACAATATATTTCGTTATGAATTTAACTTCCTTATACTGTAACTAATCTTGTTCATATAGTAGTCCAACTAAAAAGTTATGCTCAAAAAGCTGCCGTTATAGCAGGTAATCAACTCTGGCCACATTTGTTTCAATCACTTTACGAACATTTTTTTAATGTAAAACTTCTTAACTTCATAAACAAGTTCTTCAAGGGAAAACTTGGAAAATTATTTATGCATATTATCTATGATTATTAAAAAACTACGGATAAAACATTGATTGATATAAAAATCAGTTTTTTTCGTTTTTGTTGTGTTTGTTATTTAAGAATTACCAGGTTTGCTAATCATTGTGATGTAATGGCAGATGAGCGTTTACACTTTAACAGTAGACTGAACTTTTACCTACAAATTTCGTGACGAATTCAGGAGCTGATTTATAAAAAAATTCGGAAAATTACCCTGTTAATGTAAACAACGTAATGTAAAACAGCTCATAGTAACTACCTGCCTTGCTTGATAATGGAATCAGTCTTTTTTTATTTTTTTGGATATTGAACTGTTACGGAAATGAAATCTCTGATAATTATTTTACATTTGATAATACATTTTGACATGGATTTGTGGGAAATATTTAAATCGAATTTAGCCAGTTTGCACTGCTCAATAAAGAACAATCTCATATCTAGTATTATATATTTTTCGTTTTCTAGAGAAGCTGCCGGGAATTGTCCAGCCAATCCATCATTTTGCTCCTACTACAGACATATTCTTCATTATCCGTGATCTGCTTCCCTGTCAGTACCATGATAATTGGTAATCAGCAATCTAAATTGATAGTGACTGTAAAACCAATCTGACTTAGCGGATTCGTACATTTCTAGCAGCATTGTAAATTTGTTACCACTATTTAGTTAAATTCACGAATTCTGGATATTTACCCATAATACAGTACACATTTCTTTCATGATGTTATTCGTGATATCTTGTAGCTTAAGATTTCAAACGCGCCTACCGATCGTCTTATTTGTCTTCCAAAAAATCTCTCAATATCCTGTCTTCTTTCTTAAAGACTTCTTAATTCATAATTTATGTTCCGAAGGAAAATAATCCTTGATATTTGACTACCGCCCTTTAGTGTCTGGAAAACGTCTGATTTTGTTTTTAATGGTACGTAAAATCTAGTTTCAAAATGCGAAAGCGCTTGCTATTCTAATCCTATTTGCTACATCATGTTATTCAAATATTTTAATACCTTGACCCGCCAAATTGTGCTCCACTTATCTATCTGTCTAATCCATTCTACAACATTCCTACTCTCTCGGCTATTTCTATTAGCTCGTCGAGCTATCGAATATCTCCACCAAATATGATGAAGTGATGTGAAAATATCGGATAGTGCAAATGTACCACTAAATATTTTATTTAAAATAAATAAAATTTTGCGGTTACAGTGACGATTTACTTAATAGAAGGCTTATTAGTTGAGATTATCAAATAAATTATGCTACCAACGCGGTTGCCGTCAGATTGTAGTTGACAGACTGCTGTGGTTCGCTAAATGTTTTCATCTCGTCATAGGATTAACACCACACGCTACCCGCCGTTACAGCCACCAAGTAGTTCCGGGAAGTTATTTTGCACATTACGAGGGAAAGTAGCAGCAGGTGTCAGTGTGAATGTTCGACAAGTTATGATTCTATTACAGAGCGAAAAAATCTATACGGGGGGGGGGGGGGGAGTGGGGGAATAAAGCAGCATAGATTGAGCTTGTGCGAGCAACGTAGAGATCTCTTTTAACAACAAAAGCGCCATATTTTTGTAACGAAATTGGTTGAAGATCAGTGTAAATGTTGCATTTAAACAATGAGTCCATTACTGGTGGACAAAGTAAATAAGACAAATAGAAAGTACGCCTCTAAAAATTTAACGCGGCTGTTGTATCTCGGCTGTAATCAGGAAATTAAACATACGGTGTTGTTGAGAGGGACCTTTGTATTGACTAATACAGTGGATAAAAAAAAGTGTATCATGAAATGCAAAGTAAAGTACCTCACTGAAATGACAGGTTATAGCTTACTTTTAGTAAGAGATTTCAATTAATTGTAATTGCAAAAACAAAATATTGATAGTCTGTTTTCTATCATAACTTTTTTAATGATCAATATGAGCAATTTGGGAGATTAGTGATTAAAGAGCTTGGTTAGAAAGATCATACCAGGGTTGGAATAATAATTTTCAGGAGGTGCGCTGATCACATGAGATATCTTACGTAATTCGGATTCTGCTTTAAACTGTAATTCCAGCCAGAATGCGCGTCAAATAAAAATTCTGTTGTCAGGCCGACTGAACGTATGTATTTGCTTTTCATTTCTTACTTGAACAATTTATGAGCTAATCTCGTTTTAGTAACATTTGAGAATCCTAAGTAATTAAACCTCTTTTCAAGGTAAGTTGTGGAACCAACGATCATACCACTGTAACACCAAATCTGTGTCACATCGATTCCATCGTTTGAATTTTTCATTCAGTTTTAAACATCGTTCTTGCATCAATTCATAATACTGCTGTAGATTGTTTAAACTGAATACAAGGTTGCATTGGCACAAAAAATTCTTTTTTCCGGACGTATTAATTAACATCGATAACAGATTTTGTTGTTCCTCAAATTCGTAAAATCATTTTGTGATCGATCTATGTAAAATTGCGATTCGCTTCATAGCAGTACATATAACTTCGATGGTAAATTCCACAAGGTTTTTGAAAGCATAATTAACCCCTTCCAATTACCAGACAACCGTCATATACATAATTAAAATCAATAATAATTTTCATTACATATAGATCAAATTGTTTATATGGATGGAGAAGAAAAAGATTATTTCATGATAGTCATTATTATGTCAGCTAACATATTAAAAATGTTCTCTTAGCTACAATTAATAAAGAACTTTTTTCTCATTAGTTGTAATACAATTTCAATTAGTTATTAACAATAATTATTAATTAAGTTAATAATAGTAGCGGAATTGTTTGTGATAAGTACTGCGACAAAAAGGGATAATCAAAGGTTCAGCGATAAAATTATTCCGAAAACGACCAAATAGCTATCTTTAGTAGGTCCTAGATATGTCTACTGATATCTTCTTGATGTTTTATAAGCCATGCGTTAAAAAAGATAATTAGTTAACAAGGTGTGAAAATGACTAAGATGTGTATATCAAGGCATGCCAAACGCCACGTATGGTCTGCAATACGAAGTTTGGTGTGATCCTTCCGCAGCTGAAATATTAGTTCTGTGTAACTACGCTCTCATTTTTCACTTTTACTAAATCAAAGTTGTTTGTAGTGTAATTATTTCATGTTTGATTAAGTTATTAAGATGATTCACATTTTGACTCACTACTGGAAACGATATTGGTCTTAGAATACGCCGTTTCTGACATTAGTGGCTGAAGAATCTTGTGCATGGTATCTGTAGTCTCATAAAAATACACTTATGTAGAGGTAGAGTAACTTTGAAGTAAATAAGTGTTCAGACATGTAATTCTTAGCCAACCTGTTTCATTCCACGCATAAATTGTCATCAAGTCCTGGTAGCCATAACTGACAAAAAGCTAAGTAGATGGTTGGAGACTGTAACAAGACAGCTTAATAATGCAGCTCGCACTATCTTTAGATAATAATATTAATTATTCGAGGTAAATATTTTTACTGTTATGCGAGAGTTGGTGGACAAAATTTCCATTAAATCTGCCGTTAGTAGAATCATATACTTCCTTGTAAACCGCTTAGACAGAGCCTTAGGGTGGAACAATGGGCGAGTGGAAGGGGAGTTCCCTTTGTCGCCACATAAACAAGCGTCAAATGTGTTACCTACAGACTCATAGATTAAGAAGTCGATTTACGGGTATTTATTGTCAACGTGCCTCTAGCGATGATCGCGAACGAAAGAATTTGCTAGCGCGGGTAATAAGCCCGAACTAGAACTATCTAGTTCTAATTAAGTTAACTAGTGCAACTGTGTGAGTATCACGTGATCGAAAATATCACAGTGTAGGCCAATGAAAGATGTTTTTATAACCATGTGACTAGCTTTTCTGTGAGTTATATGTTCGCTTGTACCTACGTGTTAATTGACTTTTTATTATTATTATTCTCGAATCATACACATCAAATACACAGTTAAACACATTGTACATAGTAACAGCTTTAAACACATTTCGCCCAGTACTTCTCAACTTCAAGTGCATTCCGTGTTGCTCGATACAGGTCGTCTTTGTTGCAGGATGATGGGCACATAGAGCACTCGAGCATATGGTTCATCGTTTGGTCCTCACCACATTCGCACTTAAATAAATCTACTGGTGCATCGAGAAGACTGCGGGGACTCACAGAGGTGTAATGGTTGTAAATGGACGACTTATCATGTTCTCGCGATATTCCTTCGTGGAGAGTGGTCATACTCTCGCTATCAGTGCAGAGGTGTGAGTGACAGTTACCACCGCACTTCCTATTGTCCCAAGCGGGAGGTAAGCCAGTGTCTGACTTAGTGCTCTGAGGAGTATCACTTGGGTAAACACTTTGCTCATTGTGATTATAAGCTGCCTGGAGGGTCTAACGCAATGTGCGAACTTAGATTACGCCGGTGTTGTCTGTGCATACCTACCGTCGCTTCAAACGGTAGAACT
The DNA here is from genome assembly GCA_031002005.1 of Vandiemenella viatica. Lineage (NCBI taxonomy): Eukaryota > Metazoa > Arthropoda > Insecta > Orthoptera > Morabidae > Vandiemenella > Vandiemenella viatica. Next base: position 49,780,023 of record JARYHS010008075.1, read on the forward strand.
GCTGTGCCATCTGGTAGGATTCAGTGTGCGCATACTTAGTTTCTTTGACCCTGTAACGATTCCGTGCGGGGAAATCTGCTCGGTTAAGAGAATCGCTCTCCGAAGAAAATTAACTGAGCTTAGTTAATAGCCGTGAAAAAAATATGATATGGGAAGAATTTTTCAAATGTTTCTGTATGTCAATAATTTGTATTTTTAACTCAAAGACCTACTGGCACCTTAAATTCATTATAAAACGAACGCATTAGCTTCTTTGTAATATTCAATTTGTATTGTGAATAAATTTTCGAATAATAAAATTTTCATGTAAGCTTTTGTTGTAATGATGTCATGCTATGATTTCACGTGAAATTTCTCACAGCGGTTTGTTTATTCTTAACGTTCAGTGACCTGGCTTTGAAAGACAAGGTGTTACTTTTTGGCAAAAGTTTAATAATGTATTCACGTCGTCATAAACACACCATATCTGCATGCCTCTTACGTTACACAAATAAATTGTTGGGTTATGACATTTTTAGTGATTTATGATAGAATGTTATTTCATACTCACTTTTTCAAGAATCAAGTTATCAAAGTATTCAGATTATTAAGATGTCTGAAGATTAATATCATGGTAACAATGTCTAATACCTCATTATAAGCTAATGAGCCAAATCGCTGATTTACTATAAGACGTAGGATTGTCAGTATTTATCCTCCAAGATTATTAATGAAGCAGTTTCTGAGTGGGCATGAAAGTATAACTCTGTGTGAAAGAGTATAAAATATGAATTGGACATATCTTAAGACATGACGACGTAGTGAAGACAATACTGGAGGCAACGATAGAACGAAAGAGATATCGAGAAAGACCACGGCTAAAATATGTCGACCAGACAAAGGAAGATGCAGCAGAAGATATATTGATATGAAGAGGAGGGCAGAGAGTAGACCTAAATGGTGGATCACCGCAGACCATTCCAAGGATTGACTACCGAAGAAGAAGAAGTTGCTGTAAATTGCGCAGATAATCGTAATATATGCTTTTAAGTGAATTTTGATGTGTTTTTGAAGAAAGAAGGGAGAAGATGCAACCGGAGTCGGCCGATTAAACGTGATATTTTGAATGAAAGCTTTGGGACCACGACGTTTTACGTTCCCATGTTAAGGTGATTCGTCTTCAACTTGGTTGAATGCCATCACCCTATAAACGAGGCGTTTGATACATAATCTTCTGTTTACCGGCTGTGCACCTGCACAACCAACTTTCCTTCGAACCAGCTAACCCCTTTTCGAACATCAGACGCCATCATGGTACAGCATTCCAGAGACCCCCGGCCAACGAGGCACGTGCGCCTGAGGTAACATAAAGTATATGCACGTGTTTTAAAGGCATTAACGTTTATATGGGAGCCAAAGCAGAGAACAAACCAGTATGAACCGCTGATCTTATATACGGTTTTAGCAGCCCAAATCTGCGTAAAAATAAAGGGTTTAGCTTGTCATTATTTCTTTAAAATCTAAAGAAAGATTCATCACAGATCAACATAAGAGAATAACGAATGCGGCCTATTGTAACTCAAGTGACGATGTATTTTGTTTGGTATCGCAATGTTAATAATGAAATATTTTACTTTAGAAAATTTTAGTATTTTATGAATAGTAAACATTAGTTATAGCCTGCAGCTAAAGCCAAACCTTTTCTGACGCTCTTGGCGGCTGTCGTATCCCACGCGGAATGGTCCTCTGCCCCGCGTTTTATGTCTTGGCCGAATGGCGAATGCCGAGATAGCTCTCTGGCAATGGAGGCGATAATCTCGAGAAATACTGTAGCTATCCCCCTAGGTCTCGACCACAGCGTCAAAACGCAGACATAAATAGTTAATTCCTTTTTATGAATGCTTACACAAGATATTTTCTAATTCTGACGGATGAGAATGATACCTGATTAATGGAAGCATGAACTGAAAACGAATGCACTGTGGAATAATCTGAACAGATGCTCTCATCTTTCGTAAGAATTTATAGATAAGTTGTGAGAGGTAGAGTTACTCCAGTAATATATATTTATTTGATAACAATACCAATTGCAGGGATTAATATTTTCTCACCAAACAATTAAACTTTTGCAATGTTATATACAGCTTAATACTGTATTTGCATTACGTTTCCTCATACCAACAAAAAGATTGCTATGGTCGATTTGTTTCTTCTTAAACTACTTGTTTAAATTCCTGTTGAACTTTTGAAATGTGTTTATCAATGACTTTCTGCGGACTAGAAATTTTTTATTTATTAATGAAGCTACTACAGACCATTTCATGATAGTTGGCTGCGCTCCCTATTTCGTTATGAGGAACCCTCAACCACCAGTACTGCAGTGGAAATAAAATCTATGTTGTGGAAAGCACATTAAATGTTATTTGCAACTGGAATGAAAAGATTTCTGGCGCTAATGACCCCGTCGTCGACGCGCCCTTAAACACTAATAGCACACACAATAACACACGAAAAGATTTCTGAAAATATTCTCTGTTTGAGTGAGATACAATAACAACAGTTCAGAAAATTGAGATGTATACCTAATTATCTCACTTCCTTAGCTTAGTCACATATTGCACTCGATATTAAGAAATTTAAACTTTCAAGGTTTGTAATACATAACTCAATAAATTCCATTACTTTTACGTTTGGACACAGCGCTCAGATTCTTCAAATAAATGCAGAAGGATTAACAATTGCTAAATGTGAATACCTTAGCAAACTAGCTACTGACCTCAAAATCGACATCTTAGCTGTTCAAGAGACCCACATGACTGAAAAAGATTTGGAAAGCAGGGGCAAGATTGCAGGATACAGAATGATATCGAGAATTCCCTCTCCTATACACGGATCAGCCATGTATGCCAAAAGTAACATTTGCAACATCTCGGAAGTGAGGTGTCAAAAAGTCAATGAAGTGGAAATAATTACTGCCAAACTCAACAATTTAACTGTTGCATCAGTTTACAAACCACCTCTTTCCAACTGGCCAACTCCACCACTGCCCTCACTACCAAAACCTTGCATATATATAGGAGACTTTAACAGCCGACATACATCCTGGGGTTACCCAAATTCTGATGAAAACGGTGAGAAACTCACTGTGTGGTGCGAAAGTCAAGACCTGTATCTCAGTTATGATGCTAAAGAAAAGAAAACATTCCACTCTGCTAGATGGCAATCTGACACCAATCCTGATCTGGTCTTTGTGTCCACAGATGAAAGAAAACCTTTAGACCACAGAAGGAAAGTCCTTCAGCATTTTCCCAGAAGCCAACACAGGCCCACACTAATCAGTGTTGGTATCACAATACCTGTTATCAGATCAATTCATAAACCAAGATGGAATTTAAAGAGGGCAAACTGGGACAATTATAGCTCCGAGGTAGATAATAACCTGCGATGGATACCCCCAAAAGTGAAAAACTACAAGAGATTTGTAGGTATTGTTATTGCTGCAGCTAAACGAAACATCCCTAGAGGGTACAGGAAACAATACATTCCATGCTGGGACAAATCTACGCAAACTTTATATGAAAATTTTCAAAAAACTGGTGACCCTGAAACAGGAAAAAGAATATTAGAAAAACTGAATGAAGGGAGGAAACAGAAATGGAAAGAGCTAACTTCTCAAATGAGCTTTACTCACTCCAGTAGAAATGCATGGACTCTCCTTAGAAAACTGGGTGCAGCCTCAAACATGTGCAAAGAGGAGCCAGGAATTACACCAACTGAAATGGCATTGCACATAAAAACAAGAGCTGACAAAGTCCCAATAGGTCCTGCCATGAAGAAACAGATGAAGAAACAGATGGAGAAAGAGATGATTGAAATGGATAACAACCTTAGAAATAATCCTATCCTTTCTAATCCATTTAGTCATGAAGAAGTTGAGAAAGCCATCAAAATGCTAAAAATGAGGAAGGCTGCAGGATTAGATGGCATTTTCCCAGAATTCATAAGATATCTCGGCAAGCAGGGAAGAACTTGGCTCAAGAACTTCTTCAGTGATATCCTGGACACTGGGATAGTCCCCCCAGAATTTAAGATGGCTCACACCTTGACGATCCTCAAACCAGGCAAACCAGCAGATGATGCTTCAAGCTATCGACCTATTGCTCTACTCAGTGTTTGCTATAAGCTTCTAGAACGCCTCATCCTTAACCGCATACAAGGAATAATAAATATCATAACACCAACATATCAGGCAGGTTTCAGACTAAAACGGAGCTGTTGTGAGCAAGTATTAGCACTGACATCATACATTGAGGCTGGATTTCAGAAGAAGTTAAAAACATCAGTAACCTTTGTCGATTTAACAGCGGCATATGATACAGTTTGGCTTGATGGACTGCTACTTAAACTTAAAAAACATATACCCTGCAGGAAACTAACATCACTCCTGAGGAATATGCTGACCAACAGATATTTTAAGGTCACCATCGGACATAAGACAAGTAAGTCATTTACAATAAAAAATGGATTACCTCAAGGGTCAGTACTAGCTCCATTGCTCTTCAACTTGTACACCAGTGACATGCCAGAAACAACCGGCAATAAATTCTGCTACGCTGACGACTTAGCTATCGCCGTCCAAACTGCCACATTAGAGGAAGGTGAGAGCATTCTCTCTAACGACTTAGAAACCTTGAACACATATTATAGAAAGTGGAGACTTTGTCCGAACCCAATGAAAACAGAAGTATGCGCATTCCACTTGAGCAATAGAATAGCACATCAGCAGCTCAAAGTGAACTTCTGCCACCAGAGGGTGAAACATAATTTCCATCCTAAGTATCTTGGCATCACCTTAGACCGCTCCTTAACATTCAAAAAACACCTCGAAAACACAAGTCAGAAACTGAAAACACGAAACAACATCATGAAGAAGCTAGCTGGTACTTCATGGGGAGCTGATGCGAACACACTACGAACAACCGCTCTCACCATGGTTTACCCTGTTGCTGAGTACTGTGCTCCAGTGTGGCAACGTAGTACTCATACTAGAAAAATCGACGTCCACCTGAATGAGTGTATGAGAGTAATAACTGGCACCCTAAAATCCACCCCAGTCCCCTGGTTGCACCTGATCAGCAAAATACCACCTCCAGAGATAAGACGCCAAGAAGCAACGGCACGTGAGTGGATAAAACTACACCATCCTGATCATCCACAGGATCTCCCAATCCACGAGGTTCTAAATAACTTACCACCCACTCGTCTTAAATCACGAAATCCGGTATGGCAAGATGTATTTGACTTTGATGTCATGGAAAAATGGCGACAAAGCTGGAACTCCACATCTGTAAAACATTCAGATATTAAAGATCCCACAACTGGACTTCCAGGATTCCATCTAAATAGAGACCAGTGGGTCAAACTAAATCGCCTAAGAACAGGCCATGCGAAATGCAACGCCATGCTGTATAAGTGGGGTCTTCAGGATTCTCCTGCATGTGACTGCGGTGCTCCTTCCCAGAGTGTGGAGCATATTATCAGGGAATGCACTCTACGGAAGTATGATGGACCATATGAAGATGTTTTTGGAGCTACAAGTTCCTTCTTAGAATGGCTGGAAGAATTAGACATCAGCTTGTGAACGCTACCAAAGTTCTTGTCATTGTATATATTTATTATTGTATTAGTTGCTTGCCATACAACAAATAAATAAATAACTTTCCTTCGCCTCTCTATGTCATGAAAACTTCTTCTTGTATTCGTGAATATGAGTAAAAGAAATGGATGTAAGTATACATGTTACCATTGACCTACCAATGTGGCTGTGCGCGTTTATATTACATTGGGGAGGTACAACGGGAACAGGTTCGAGCCCAAGCCCCCACATACCCGCCCTACTGAATGAGGCTTCAGGCAGTTTTACGCAATGAAGTAGGCGAATGCCGGGACGATCCGCAATCTCCACCCCATAAACTAAAAGTTTCAAAATCAAAACTACACTTACCATGGAGTTACCTGAATCGCATATACACGCCAACACTTAAGATCCCCCCGCCTTTTTTCTGGTTAGACTTCGTGAAATCTGGTTCGATTCCCCCCCCCCCTCTGGAGAGATCTGGTCAGTGAGACCCTCCACCCCCCTAGAAATCGCCCTCGCAACTTTTTAAGATCCGCTATTTCACCTCATGTAATTTATGGATGCTCCCTTGCTGCAAGAACTTACAATCCCTTATTTTAACTACCCAGTGGACAAACTGAACAAAGTCTTAAATACCAGCCATAATTAGAATCAAGTTTTGCAAATAACAATAATATGGGGCTATGGATGTTAGACTCTCAATCTTAGCTCCTTTTCAAAATTTCCTGATCAACGTAGAAATAAAACATTCCTCAGGTATTGTGGTATAACAGGCTACTATAATAATTACTCTGAGAAATGGGTAGTTAAGGAAACGTTTATATAGAACAGAAGAGGAAAGATCAAGACTAGACAAGCTTGGCGAAGGCCATGTCATGTTCGCTTTGAATTTTGAGTTACTGTGGAAAAGAACCTGTACATATTCAGATGATCAAGGATGTTATAGGATTATAATAAAAAGGGAATTAATTCACATTAGATTATTATTTATTTGGCGAAGCTAGATGATGTGGAACGGAAATAGTGTTTCTTATTTTCTCATAGCAAAAGAAATAAAACTTTAGACGAAACTACAATAAATAATTAAGTAAGATATTTTCACTACGACGATAAGGTAAAATAAATAAAAATACGAGAACAGTAAATAGAAATACGAGACGTTCTGAGAAGATGTACACATAGAAATACGAGAGTATGTTTTTCAACAAAATATGTAAGAAAAAATAATAATTCAAACCATGGAACAACAAAAATAAAATTGGTTTCTTTAATCCTATCATCAAGAAGACTGCAGTCACGAAAGCTTCGGATTTCTTTAAGTTTTAAAATATTAGTTTAATCAAATTATGACAAGTTTACAACTGTGGAGTAGATCAACCACAATTATCGGTTTAACCCTTTTCACAGATTTTCGTTAACCACCTTATGTGAATCGCCACACAGACTACAATTCACTTCCTACCTTGATTGTACATCGTGTTCATTTGTTAACCTGTAAAAATGCAGCAAAAAAATTACAATTGACTGTGTAATTTCATTTTTCGTTTATACTTCTGTAAGACTGATTTCATATTTCGTACTTACTTGTATGAGATTATTCGCTTTAAGATTATTGTATCACTTTTTTATAGATAATTTACAGACAGAACAATTACATTTATCACAATCACCTTCTAGAATATGAAACTGGTTGTGCGGTTGCCTCAGGAATAATATGTTCCTTTGCTACGCTAAAATCAAGTAGAGTCTTTATGCTCTGACCATTTTGCTATGTTGCAGATATTTGTGAGCAAGATCAACCACCTGAGAACATGGTTTCTCAATGATATAAGACGGTATTAAAAAATATAGGTTCTTTATAGCCAGAATTGCAAAAAAAAAAAAAAAAAAAAAGTTTATAGTAGGCCTACTAACGATGGAATGCTAGTTCTGCACAGCTAAATTTAATTAAATTTTTGGTTCATAAATTCTATATAGCTTTCGCAATGACACTAAAGGATTCTAAATAACTAACCTTTCCGATTTTTTCTCATTTCAATAAGTTTTCAGTCTCAGTTCAATATGTTTTAAGTCAATATTTGTGACTGCAAGATCGATACAACGAAAGCTTACAATGAAATAAAGCATCTGTTATTGTCTAAGTTCATATTTTGGAGCAAAGCCGTGTTCTGAATGGTCTCATGTTCTAGAAATTTCGTTCCATAACTACTCGTATATTGTGACTCGCGAGGTAAGTTTCGCGGGCTCACTTTCAAATTGTCGTAGTGGAGACTTAATGTCGCAATAATGAAATAAATGCTCGTTGATTCAGAGCATATAATTTTTAACTTATGTTTAATTGCATATTTTAGGAGAAGAACGTATAACAACTATAACTTAGATCATGGTGTTAATTTTTCCATTTATCCTAAATGGAAGCGACCGTTCTCATTAAAATAACGCGGTGAAAGCTTACCAGAAAACTGCTAACTATGAGGCCTTAACCAGTGGTTCTACAAAACATTCTTTTTCAGGCAACACTTGTAAAAATAAGCTTCGGGGTCCCTCTTAATGATCAGCAATATTAGTGTTACGTCTGTGAAGAAGGGACCGAGCGTGGTGGTGTAACGGCTAGCGTTCTGGCCTCGCATTCGGGAGGACGGCGGTTCGAATCCCCGTCCGGGCATCCAGATTTGGGTTTTCCATGGTTTCCCCCAAATCACTCCAGGTGAATGCCGGGATGCTTCCTTCAAAAGGCCATGGCCGAATTCCTTCCCATTCCTTGCCCCCCATACTTTCCCGTCTCTAAAGACCTAGTTGTTATAGGAGACGTTAAGCAGTTAAAAAAAAAAAAAATGTGAAGAAGAAGGAAAACGCAATAGGTAATTGTTATAGTATAAGATAAAAGATGTTTTGCAGCTAGTGCATCAACTTTTGTGATTCAATGGTTTCGTTCCACTATAAATGCCGCATGTTTAATACATCACGTGGTTACGAAACAAATTCCCTGAGAATTACGTAAACACCACAAGGAAGGAAATAGATGGATTTTCAAAACAGACGCTGAGGGGGTGACCATTGGCACATCTTTCAATGAACGTGAATCAGGAAGACGTAACAAATTTTCTACATCTTCGATCAATACTAGTACTATGGTTTGCTTTATGCTGGAGCATGATTCTCAGCATATCTCTGTATTTTTAGTACACTGTATTTTAAACAGTGACAAGGTGGTAAAATATTTGCAGAAAAGTATTTCAGCATATCCATAGATTCTCCTGCTAGAAATTTAATAGCTAAACAACTGCTACCAAATTAATTGCCATAATACATTCATTAAGTTTGCTTTTAGTGGCGATTTGTAGTTTAAAAATATTGATAAATTTTGCGACTGAAAAAAATGTGAATCTGTTTGTCAGTAATATGTTGCTAGTGAAAGCAACGTAAAAACAAAACTTAATTAAATTAGTCATGATCTCTGCTGTAACCCCGAATGCCAATTGTCATTCTGGACTATGATAAATTTCAATTTAATTTAAACTTTTACTAATTTTGTTGCTTGATGAAAGTTTAAAAATTACGGTTTACCTGTTGTTTTTTTTTTTTTTAAACTGACCACTTTAGTTAATGGTCTTTGTTCTTGTTGTTCGCTGTACGTGAGTTATTAGGTTGTTTAAAGTGGAAATCAGACCAAACATGTTACCGAATCGAGTATTCTGACAATTCATTCCTTTGGAATTGCCAACTGTTTAATAATAAGGATTGTGTATTAAGTTACAAAACTATGACAAATGATTACATTATAAGCCTCATTAAAAAAAAAAAAAAAAAAAAAAAAACAGCGTGATGCTTTTGAAGGAAACGGGAATTTTTATAATTTTGCAGAGTTAACTTTACGGATCAAATACAAGTCAAGTTTGTATTTAAGCAAATTCGAGCAATTCGACCTTTGATACAATTATACGACAGCGCGATCTTATCTGCCGCGTTTAATAACTACGTTTATTAATGCTTCTGAGTTCTTCAAGCAGCTCAAGGGATTGTATTCGCCCTAAAGCTGAAACACAGGTCAAGTTCATATTTGATCAGATCAGCTCAACCTGTTATAATCTTTGACCCTAAAAACTGGAACTATTCTAGACCCGTGACGATACGCAAAAAACGGTCACGGGGTTACACTAGTTTCAAATAAAAACCGAGGGTACTGAGTGAGTAGTAACTCTCCGGTCACGCATTAAGGAGGACGCGGGTTAGAATCCCCTACCTTCCAACAATATTGCAGTTTTCCGTGGTTTCTCGTAAGCACTCCAGTTCAATGCCGCAATGGTTCCTTCAAAAGTCATGGCGAAATTCCTTCCCGTTCTTTGCTCCAAGTCCTTTCCCGCCTCTAACGACCTTGACAGGCAAAGAGTAAATTAATTTTAAAAAAGTAAAACGAAATAAAAACGAATAAATCAAAAGTGCAAAGGCTTAGTAGCCGTGCAGTACCACTCAAATAGAGGTGTAAAGAACTGGTTGGTGTTGGTAGCCACATGATACGGATACGATTATTAAAAGAGAAGAGCGGACTCCAGCGACCTCGCAGCCACCCGCGCCGTCAGATTCCGGAGAGGATGCAGCCGCCACAGCAGCAGTGCGCCACCGGAAGTGGCAAGCCGGAAGCTGGGGACACTGCTGCGCGCCGCCGGATGCGGCTAGAATAAATTCATCTGCGACGCGAGCCGGCAGCAGCCGGAGCGAACGGAATCGAAGTAGGGAACCCGAGTAGAGTGGGGCGAGAACCCTCAGCAGCCAGAATGCAGGACGACACCTGCTGCTAATTGAAAAATACCTCCCTCGCGTTGAGCTCTCTCCAGAAAACAAGAGGACTCTAATTAACGAGGGCGTCTTGGATTACAGGTCGCGTAGTACCGATGCCACGTCACACGAGGCGCACTTTTGTATCCCGGCACAGAACTAACTGGCCCTGGAAAGTAATACGCAATCGGACGAAATGAAAATTTCTAGAGTCTTATTGTATCCAATAAGCAACGTTCGAATATCTTGCTATGAAGTTGGAGGAGTTTTGCCGAAAAAAGGTCTTATCCGTCTGTGCAACATGCCGCAGCGGAAGAAATATTTTTTTGGATTTGTAATACATACGTTTTCATTGACATTACTAGTTATAAGATATAGGAAGGATTAAATTACTATGACACTCCTGAAGTATCCGAATGCCTTATCATCGACGCTGCTGATGGGGAAATTCAAAACATTATGGATCAAGATGTTCTCGAATTAATATTCGTCCCATCTCTTGCTCCTGCAATGAATTTACCTTTGGCGATAGATAGTTTACTAGTATTGGTGGGTAGCTTTTATAGAATTGAAAATATTCACCACGGAATTTCTTCCTATTATTTGTGTCAAATATAAAAAAAAAATTAAAAAAAATTAAATAAAATCTCTCAGCTAACTAGTCGAGTGAACCCTTTGACAGAATACGATATAGGCTCTGCCACCATTGTCAAGTAACAATTACTTGACAATGGTGGCAGAGGCTACGACTGCTGACGTGTTGTGTTTTATCAGAGGACTGAATCGGATAATTACCCAAAATAATTTTATTTAGATACAACGCCGAGAAAGCCTCCGGGCTTACATATATGAAAAATTGTTATGGGAGGATAATTACTCTGGGTAGAACGCAAGAAAATGCTCATTTAATTTAATTAATAGGCAATCGTTTAGGGCAATATTTTACTTCAAAATTAAACAAGTTGAAGCCATGTATTGACATATAAGCAAATAGACAAATTATTTTTTGCAAGAGATAATTGCTAGTCAAAGGGTATGTGACTGTCGCTGTTGTTTGTAGTGAATAGAGTTTATTGACATATCGATTGCCTCTAACTTAGAGCTTTATTTGTTAGCTGAGACAGTCAGCGGAGACAGCGCTCGTCAAGAGACGTAGTGCAGTTCGTAGAAAGACTCACAGTCACCTCTCTGTCGTGGGCAGGACCCTCTAATGGCGAGGGCAGGATCGCTTACCAACACAAGACAGCTCGAGGTTTTTCGTCAAAACTTGATGTATTGCCAGATGAGTCCCGAACAATAACATTATGTCATTCCTCTCCACTCCGCTTCGCCTCTTCGTAACTTGCTTGAAGAATGGGTGTAACGACTTCACCTCGTATGCTTTAGGCAATAGGAACAGGGAAAAAACTGCAAATTAGATCACTCAGTCGGGCCTGTTATTGGAACACAAGTCCCACACGCGCATTCTCAACACTCGTTGTCTAATCTGCCACTCTCTCAGGGAATTTTAGATTTCTGAACTCAACGTCTTTTAGCAGAATCTTTCTCATGTAAGTGCGTTTTGTAAGATGCCGCTTGTAACGAACGCGTCTTGTGACTGCGAGCTACTTTGATAAATTTTATGATTATTGATAATGAAGTGGGATATTTCATTCCACATATGAGCGTTGTGGACAGGCTGTTGCTGTAAGCGGCAGGTGAGGCTCACGGTAGGAATGCGAGTCGGCCGGCTTCCTGGAATCAGCGAACGAAGGGGAGAGGTTGTTGCTTTGGGGCAACGTTTCATGATGGCGGGGGAACTGTACTGGACAATCAGATGAACAGAATAATCTACATACCCGGAAAATACTGGAATTTTTCTGATTTCAAGTGGTACAAAGCACGAGAGAGGGATTCTGTGCCGGCCGGCGAGTCGAGTTTTGTCGATTTGGCTCGTGCCTCCAACTGGCTGTTCGATGGTGGATCTGCTGCTTGGCTGAATGTGCTGAATTCGGCCACCAGCTAGTTTTGTTTGAGCGGATGAGCTCAGGCAAAAGACATTTTTCAGGACCTGTGCTACACTGATTTACGGCAGAACTGAGTGGGCAACAGCATAAGGTTGCTTGCACATTATCCAATGTGTGATTCCAAACTTCTCTACCAGTAGTAATTACACTTCGCCAGTAGGGACTCTGTGCTAGTCTGATTTCGAGTTCATTGCCCAGCTACTATCCTGTTAGGTCGTATCCTACGAGACAAGATCTCTCTCACCGATTGACCTATCCTTAGTCTGGAGCGAGCATTTAATTCATAATTAATTATTCAGAACATTTAATTGAAATTATTTAATTTTGGGTGCTTAAAAAAATATTCTGGCGTCCACAAAAGTGAAGCTCATTCATTAATTTATTTTTTTGTGAGTTAAAGTAAATCCTAAATCAAGCTTGTATACTTTAATGTCAATAATATAAATGACAGGGAATTTTCCTGAAGTATTTAACGCACTTTACAAGAATTGTTAGCTTGTATAATTGACACCTTGTAAAAGAGAGCGTTGCATAATTTTCAATAATGTGTTAAAATTATCACTAACATGAATACTCCTGTTTGTATATAATAAGAGGGCACACACTAAAAGCACTGGTTACCTAACATTTCACGCAAGTTCTTCCTATCCATATTAAAATTCAGTCAAGACAATAATTTTAATTATACTTCAAAATAGAAAACAAGAAATGAAAGTTACACGTTTTTGTTACTCATCCGCTCAATGCATTCCACGTCACGTTCCCGTTTTACTACTTGTCATTCACGTTTTGCTAAAAGCCTCCGTTTAGATAATCCTTGGACTGGACGAGGGATTGAAAAGGTTGCTAGGCCCACGTTTTGCGTCCTTCCGAGTCCCGAGTAACGCTTCTCAATTTTCATATTACCACCGGGTAAACCCTCACTTTTCACTTAATCGAATATTCCACAATTTCGTGTAGTTGGTTCTGGCATACTTTGTATCTGACACAGAACAGCAAACGGCTAGCAGCATCTTTCCTAATTGAAAGCAACTCAAATAGTTCAGTGATAATTAAATTTTAATCATGATTTTTATTGCAATGAAATAGGCGATTGAATGCCCCATTTCTTGCTTTTGGAAAACGCACAAATACAATCTTAGGTTGTCTAAACTGAACTGTGTTGCATGATAATTAGAACTGAATCGCTTCTAAGAGCATGAAACCTATCACACAGCTCCACTGGGCAAACATTGAGCCATAAGTAAGAACGAAGACTTTCCCGGCGTATGACTGCAATGTATTCTTCACGGGTCAACCGCCAGATATTGTTGTGGAAACACAGTATGAAGAAGACGGCAGAGTCAGCCGTCGAAATATTGTGTTTCCACAACACTATCCGGCGGTACACCCGTGAAGACTACATTGCATTGAGCCATAACATTGGAGAAACTTAAGCTGACGAAGCACGACGCTTCAAAAGTAAAAGCGTCTTGACGTTTCCTGGAATTTACTGTCGTTGACTGATGAAGCTGTCCTGATCAATGAAAACATCAAAAATGCAGCACTGGATAGTCTGTGTTACTATATACTATACTGTAGATGGTACTTCTACAATCTTACTTTTCCAGATTTCTTTTTGCTGGAAGAGTTTTCATCACAGCAACAACAACTAACCACTAGTAGACTGAGTACTTTCCCGTTTAAATGCATAATTTTATACATTCAAAATCAGTTTCATCGAGATCGAAACTTTCTCCCAGGTAATTATCTCTTTTTTTTTTATCATAGCAGAATTAACAAGAAGATTTAACATTTGCAACAACCAAGATATTACAAATATCAATTAAAATACATCAAACTTATATGGAACATTAACATAATTTTTCAATGTGTTCATTTATAATCCAAACCAATAAATCTGCGTAAGTCTGAAAATTACGTCGGCTGTGTACTCATGTACCCCCTTTCTTCTTATAATTATTATTATTAATTTCTTTTTATTTTAACCTATACGCTTTGAGTGGAAATTCCCCTCCCTATTTACGTATTTTAATTTTAAATTCCATCCGCATTTCTTTGTAAATTATTTATCGCTTCACCTGGTAATTTATTCCAATACCTGACACCCTTACCACAAAATAAAGTTATCACACTCTCTTTTGCACAAAACTGAGTAATAGCTTGTGCTTATGGTTATCTTTTCCTTTCCATGCACCTTTCCTAATTGTTCCACCAATATCTTTCCATGCCTTATCACCAATATACTCTTTGTACACTCCCATGACTCTCTTCAGCCTCCTCCTGTCTTCCAATGAATCCAATTCCAGCTCCTTTACCGAGCGGGGCGGTGTAACGGTTAGCGTTCTCGCCTCGCATTCGGGAGGACGGCGGTTCGAATCCCCGTCCGGGCATCCAGATTTGGGTTTTCCATGGTTTCCCCAAATCACTCCAGGCAAATGCCGGGATGCTTCCTTCAAAAGGCCATGGCCGAATTCCTTCCCATTCCTTGCCCCCATCCTTGCCCCCCATCCTTTCCCGTCTCTAAAAGACCTCGATGTTAAAAACAGACGTAAAGCAGTTACAAAAAAAAAAAAAAAAAAAAAATCCTGCTCCTTTATCTTATCAGTTACTGATTGTGTTCTGCGGTAATTTAGCATCCCTTCGTCACACAGCCGCCAGCTCTAGTATTTTTTTTATCCATCCTGGCATTGATCGCCAAATGTAAGCCTCCAATTATCCTAGAAATGGTCAGCCAAATGTAAGCTAACCACTCCGTTAGTGGATGACTGCGTGTTGTTTAGACGAGAATGACCCAATTCACCTCTCTAAATACGTGCAAACCGTTAGCTCAGATAGTTTTAATTGCAATTTTCTGGCATATAACCACCAAATAAAATTCAGAGGTATTATGAAAACATCTGAAAATGAAAAACACAGTGTTCTTGTCGAAATACAACTGAATTTAGCTAATGATGTTCCTTCAAACAACTTTTAAAACACTTATTTTACGTTCAAGTGAATTTCACATTTTTTTTTTTTAGTTTGTGTACGAAGAGCATGAACTCGTGCCTTACAACCTTCTCCAAGCGGCGCGTCCATACACACACTGTCCCGCGCACTGCCATGCTACAGAGCAGGTGCCCCAAGAACAATCGTTGCCCGCACAGCTGTGCTGTGAAGCGTCGAAAATTGTTACTCAAATATAACAACACTCTACTACCCTGTTTACTAAACAAACTACAATCCGTCGAAACTCAATAATAACACAAATCATTTTACAAAATTAATACAATTATCTAGGATACTTATAATAATATTAATAAATGCAACATAGTTAAATTTTAATAATAATAATAGTAAATTGGTGATAAAAATTATTGAGGGTGGGGATTACTGACAATGTTTCAATTTGATACCCGAAGGTGTGCCCCATATTACACCACCATATTCAACAATGGTCTGACCAAAGTTTTGTAACTCCCTTACTTCTCTGATACATACCCTCATCACTTCCTCCATTAAGTTAAAGATTTTGAAACTTGTTCCTACTAACTCTTCAATGTGCCTGCCCAGTTGAGTTTGGTATCAAATGTTATGACAAGGTATTTAGATTTCAAGTCTGCAACAAACAAATCATTCTCCA
This sequence comes from Vandiemenella viatica, assembly GCA_031002005.1. Lineage (NCBI taxonomy): Eukaryota > Metazoa > Arthropoda > Insecta > Orthoptera > Morabidae > Vandiemenella > Vandiemenella viatica. Next base: position 49,796,047 of record JARYHS010008075.1, read on the forward strand.
CATTATAATCATAATTAATCTTTAGTTTTTTACCTGAGTGCCTAACTAGCATTCAGGGAAAGGGATGATGGAAATGTTTTTTTTTTTCATTTAATTTACTAATCTGAAAGTGTTGTAAATCAACTATATATTTAATTGGTGCTTTATTCAGCTTGAAGTTCCTTAACGATCAAGAACAAAACTAAGACGAAGGATGGCCTGGGTCATTTAACAGTTCAATCTCGACATCGCACCACAGAGATGGGACTCGGTACGTGGATTTTTTTGCTCTAGGTAGTCAGGTGTACATCTCCTGCCGAGTCCTGTTTCGCCCGTGATGTTTGGACGCGTGTCGTATTACCGGCTCGCATGCACCAACCAGAACTAATTTCATTGTCGCCTCGCTCCCGGCTCGCCACGGGGGCTTCTCTTTAAAAAGTTTGCTCTCGCTGACAAAAAAAAAAAATATTTAAAAAAAACCTGCCAAAAAAGTGGGAAGCGGCAGCAAGGACGCTCCTGTTCGTCTGTCCCAGGCTTTTCCAAATTAATCCCGAATGAAACGAAATTTTTTAGTACACTGTTTTTATTCACCAGTAATTAGTAGGTAAAATGAGTTTTTACATTTATAATAAGTGCGAATTGAAGGCTAAATCCTCTTTGCGCTTTCGGGTAGCTTGTTTTTTTTTGTTTTTTCCATGTCTCTGATGTTGCTTTTCTGTGGAGCGGTCGTATTTGCGTACCTTTAATGAAACGATACAGAGACGATGACGTAAAAATGCACGGTAAAAAAGTCTGTGTTCCAACCTTTTTTTAGCGCTTTTTGAGATATCTGTGCAGGTGTCGAGCATGGTACTTGTTTGAAGAAAAATATCTAGATGAGATGGTATAGTAGGGGAATAAGACAACTTAGTTCGAGTCAGTTTAGTCATGGCGTATGGTAATATTAAATATCTTCATACAGAGCATAGTGTGTGAGAGTTTACGCTCCGACCTGACACTCGGGAGAACGTGGGTTCGAAAACCCACCGGCCATATAGACTTCAGTTTTCCATGTTTCCAGGAAATCACTCGAGTCGTTTCCCCCCCCCCCCCTCCCCCCCTCAGAACGCCATGAACGAATTCCTTCCCGTCCCTTGCCCCCTGTCCTTTCCCGCCTTTAATGTTCTCGACATCGACAAGGTGTAAAAAGTATCTTCACTTGATCAATAAGGTCTGTGAGACGATGCTGCACACCAATTATATCCTGATGAACTAGATACCACGATTCCAGATGTTTGGTTTTAAGCCATATCCCTAAAAGTTGGACAGCTACTTCCAGTAGTTTGTAGAGGAATTAAAAACAAGAAATAGAACAGCCTGATTATTATACAAAGGAAAATACAATTTTTCATTATTATTATTATCAAGAGATTTTCCTAACTACAGAGGTTTTACTCCAACTTAAATATAGAGTCTCGGAACACAGAACTTGGCTTTATATTCTCGAAATACTTCTCCAGATACTTCGGTCTTGTGTATCTTCCTACCGAGCGTGGTGGTGTAACGGCTAGCGTTCTGGCCTCGCATTCGGGAGGATGCCGGTTCAAATCCCCGTCCGGGCATCCAGATTTTGGTTTTCCATGGTTTCCCAAATCACTCCAGGCAAATGCCGGGATGTTTCCTTCAAAAGGCCATGGCCGAATTCCTTCCCATTCCTTGCCCCCCCATCCTTTCCCGTCTCTAAAGACCTCGCTGTTAGAGAGACGTTAAGCAGATAAAAAAAGTATCTTCCTCCTACGCACAAAATCATCTCTTTGTTGTTTGTACATTTTGGAGCTAGGTTAACATGTATCGTCCTCTTTTCTTCCTTATTTGATATTCTCATTCCTGTACAAGTTTTGGTATTCTAGTATCTTTCATTCTTCTTACATGGCCGTACCATCCTAATATTTTTCGTTCTATAATTTCATATATTTCTTCTTTCACTTCCATTAGCCTTATTATTTCGGTATTCCTTACTTTTTCTTTCCTTGAAATTTTTTGTGATTTTATCCAGAAACCCATTTCCAAAGCTGTACACTTCTTAATATGTTTTTGGTTGATTGCCCAGGTTTCTGATCCATATAAGGTTATACTCTCCATTAATGACTTAAATATAATTTTTTTGCTCTATTTATGACATTCTTGCTCCTTAGAATTGAATTGAGCATCTTTCCGGCCATTAGTAATTCATTTATTTATTCACATGTTTGATTTTCCCTCTCTTAGAAAAATTGAACCCAAACAGCAAAAATTACTTACCTATTTAATTTGTATTCCATTAATGAACAATTCATCTTGATAATTAGAATGATATTCTGTTTTTTGATAGTTAATCTCCATGTCCAAATTTTTATACTTCATTGACAGTTATAATAATAATTCCGTGTGGTAGTAATGATCAGGTGAAAGTTTTTCTATTGGCTGCGCATCCCTCTCCTGTCGTAGCCGCCTTAACTTAACCCAGCAATCCTACCGAGTAAAGGGGATCTACAGCTTAACACCGAATCACGGAAGCCTTCTGGCGTACTTCACCTTACACAGCAAGCTGTGCCAAAGGTGAAGGTCGGGTTAAAAGCCTATGAAAATCGCCGCCGAGACGGATTCGAAACGGAGACCTTTCGATCCCCAGTCACACACGCTAACCACTGAGCCACCAGACCGCTCATTGATAGTTGATTACATATGTAATTTTCATGCTAACCATCTTGTGCTACAATTTTAAATATTCCTTTACCCTGAAATAGCGATACATTATCGCAGTCTATTTCGAAATTTTTTCTTGGTGTATACTACTGAGTGTTCAAAAAGGGAAGCTGTATTTATTCGCTTCTGCTTTAAATTTTCAATCCGATTCTAAGTTTTTTAAAGGCGTTAGTGATCAAATTGAATTTCGTGATTTCTACCTTTCATCAAATGGAACACCTAGATGTTGTTGAATGCCGTTTTATCCTTGTTCGTTTCCTTTATTTTTCCAACCTTTCTCGTGTCGTATAACTTGCTTTATCTCTACGTACTTTCTGTATGTGTCTTAAAGCAGCGCTACTTTTCTGTTTTATATTTGCAACTAAATGCAAACACAAAATATCCTCTCAACAAATGTGATCTCACCGTTTATAACGACTTATTAATTCTATAGATGATACAATGTGACGCCTGACGCCACATTCTATGGTATATTTTGTAATGTTAATGACAATTTATTAGATCAATTTTCCTTAAAATCGTGGGCGATCATTATATTCTTTAGATAATTTTTATGAAATACGCAAGATTCAAAGTACGACTGTGAGGCAAGTATTAAATATTCCGTTTATCTTAAAGCCAAATATGCGAATATTGAGTTTTGAGCGGACGTAGCTCGTGTCCTCCGGGAGACGATGACCTGTGGATACCGTTACGCGACCGCGATAGCCTGTCACCACCAATGTGTGGGATGAGGTGTTTGCTTGCCCCGGGCAGTTCCCCAAGGGGACGGGAGCTAATAGGAAGGTCACTGCGCCTAGAGGAAAAATAAGCGCACGTCTGAACAAGGGTCACCCACGGAAATTCCAGAATAAGCCCGAACGACATAATCTACACGCGAGATGAGCGTGGTGGAATAAAATGTTAGCGATATCACGTGACATTATGATGCCTAGCCCACGAGCCTATCAAAATTTGACACATGACTGAAATTCTGGAATTTTCTATCAAAAGTTTACGTGAACGTTGGAAGAGCTACGAGCTTAATTCTGGTACAGTACGCTGTTCCCGACATTCCATCTTTGGCGCGGGACTTTGTTCTCGACGTTTGATTTCTGGTGTAAACTTCTTGCGTTCAAGTCTGACTCTGCCAATGATTGCAACTTGCACCCTGAGCCGAATGCTGAGGCGACATTGGCACAGTGACTTTGTCCACAATGCCGATATGAGCGCTACCTCGTCGAGCTTGGTTGCAGCTGCCTTGTGATGCACTAGTCTCACATTACAGTCCACTTCCGGTCATCGCCAACTTCAAACGCAGCTGCTTTGGTAAAGTGTTACATCAGCAAGTCCAGTGTTATGTGCATTCAATGAAACACACAGCGACCCTATAGAATACCCGAAAAGAAGTTTCTGCTATAACTCTCAAAATAAATCCTTACTAAGCTTACGGCATTATTTTTCAGAACTGTACGATTGGTTAAAAAGCACTTTGCTTTTCTGAACTATTCTGACACTTTATCGTACAATTTCGAATGGTATATTTGCTCTATTCGTAGCACCCAAAATTATCTTCATTGTGTTAAGTGACAGCATCATTGATAACGATATTCGATGTCATAATTTGTTATGTACTTTAATTTTGCATATCATTCCTTCACATTCATTAATAATTTGAGTTCAAATTTCAAAGTAAATTTCATTTTGTTTATTTTCGCACCCGCTAATTGTACATCTAGCCGTTGCATCGTTATTTTATACAACTATGTATTCCAATTAAAGATAAATTTGCCTAGAGATTAAATTAAGATATGAATTTTTTTTTTAAAATCATATTGTGATAATCTCCATGTATATCCCAGCAGCGTCGAGATTCTTCCCAGTTTTTAGCATAACCTCTTCAAATTTAAAATATCCTTTATTAACCATCGAATATTAACCTATAAACTATAAACATTTCTTCTTCAAGGAACCCTCTAATACAATACGTATCATTCACTTAGTTTTTTTTTTTTTTTTTTTTTTTTTTTTAAAGTTTCAGTATACGCATCTTTTCTTTTATTTTATTTGTTTTTTAAAAAAGAAATTGAGAACTGGTTTCCTCTCGATTCAAATTTGTTTATTATCTCTCTATAGATAGGTAGTTATCCAGATTACAATTATCAACATATAAATACTTTCAAAAATGTTAAACCTATACCATGGATTACTAAATTTACTACAAATCCGTAGTAACACACTTTCCATCAATAGTGTTATTTCTGAGACACTTTTATCTTCTTCCTCAAATTCTTCCAAGCCACTGCTAAAAAAAATCAGTTACCAACGATTCTGCTCTGCATTGTCGCGTTCATAATCAGAGATCGTCCACAACACCATCTCTATTCACTATCTAAGATATTATTATTTGTCAAATTCTAAAAATACAACTGCATAATTGCTTTTTTTTTAAGTATTAGAAAGTTGATTTCCTTTTATCTCCTTACTACTTGATTAGGATATTATATTTTTTAAATTTTATCCAAGACTTCTTTAAAAGTTACTCAGCAATATGTCAGTGTAACATGTCTGCCTGATTCTTACCCACCAATCAGAAAATAAAAAACTGCTTTTTGCTGTGCAGATTCGAGGAGGGTAATTACCAATACTTCGAGGTAAAACTTTTCACATCTGGAAAAATAATAAAAAAATAAAAATAAAAATAAATAAATAAATAATTACAACATTTTCACTCAAAGTTAGATATATCAACTTCTGTCTGATGGTAGCAACGATAAAATAGTTACGTGTAACCTGAAGTTGCGACCTCCCTGAGCAAATCTCTGCAGTATTGCTGTACCACAAGGACACTGTCATATCATACTAGCCACAGACAAAAATTCAGTGCCGTCACGAAGTGTTTCAAACGCCAAGCGAGTACTAGCGGCTCATACTACAGAATTTTAAGAAATATCATTTAATTATTTTGTATATTTTTTGATAAAATGTACTGCTTTGATCAATTAATTAACCATAAAAATATTTGTAGTTTTTGTATAAAATAAACAAGAAGTCGTGTTTAAAGCGCTACTTTTTAAATAATTATAATGGTGCTCTTGTATGATATTGAAAGTAAACGAAAGTCAGTACAATGTCCTCCTACCCTTGTAAAAATCAAAGATAAGATACAAAAAGAACGTTGACCAGCCATATCCATGAAATCTAATATGAACGAGGTAAGCAGCTACACAGATTCAACAATCATAACAACGGCGAAAATCTCGTGTCGCAATTTATTTCACACAGACACTATTTAGATATGTCGCGATCTTCGAGAAACAAGTGTCAACCACTGGTCTATGTTGTCTGGTTTCAGGCTAAACACAATGCACGTGGAAGAAATGAACATTTAACTTCACCTCGTGAACATTTAATGAAAAAAATAAAAAATCATGAAGTTCCAGAATGTTTGCTAATATCACCAGAACACAACCGAGCAGGCTGTCCGTACATGGTCGCGCCTGAATATGACTACTCTTGTATAGATCTCGTGCTTTTTTTGCTTGTGGCTTTACGCCTCATTGACAGAGAGGTCGCTAGAAGCGGGGACGTATCATGTACCTGTCCTAAATCCTCTTACGAATGGCGTGGAAGTGCTTGTGCCTCAATTGGAACTGATATCTTCATGAAACCATCAACCTATATTTCTCCTCATATTACTTTTCGATGCCGATATTTGTATGTAAAGACGATAAGGGCTAAAAAAACTTAACATATGCTTAGAAAATGATTTTGAGAACATGGTCGACTTTGCAATAAAGTTTTTTCGCAGGATCATATGGGAATTTATTGAGCTCGGAACCAGTTATTCTCTCTGTGGTGTTGGTCACATCGATTTTGACTCACCCTCTTTGACCGTAAGAACCTTCATTCTGAAATTGTGAGGACTATTTTCGATTAATGCTTATTGATGCCGGTACATGAAGATGATTGGTTTTTTTTTTTTTTTTTTTTTTTTTTTTTTTGCGTAGTGGAAACAAATTGAAGAAATTGTGCCATGGCTGTCTAGTCATTTGGGTAAACCATGGAAAATAAAAATCTGGATTATCGGACGGGATTCAAACCCTCCACATGTCGAATGCGAAGCCATGGCGTCACTACTCATCCGCCACGCTTGGTATGCATAGGGGAAGGATTGACACAGGAATGAAGTCCGTAGAGATTGTCACAACGACCGAGAATCGCATTTGTAAACTGATATTCCACTACCACACTTCGAATTCGCCGTTACCATGAATTCACAAACGACGTTACGGGAACAGCACAGAAATAACAGGAGTTCTCTTCTCTTCCGTGGGGAACGCTAAGAGAGTGTTTCTCGAAGACGTGAGGTGAGAGAGCTACCTGCTGAGCCCAATCTCGAGCTGGGCACTCTTTCTGATTACTCGGCTGCGCTGGCGTTACGGGCAGATTGCCACTCCATACTCCATGGTCCTTCCTGGAAACCACAACAGGAAAAACCAAGTCCGTTTGGGAAACAGAACTGTTACAAATCAATCGATTTCTTGATTCAAAGAAATATAGTCATTGCTACAATACTACTAGCTGACATCTGACTGCGATGTGGTAATTACAACGAAAAAGAAGAACATGACAGACGCTGGAATATCACGTGGAGAAGAGAGAAATTGAATGAAGTTGAATGGTTCAAATATTTGGAAGGATTGGTTGAAGAAAATGGTGGAAATAGGGTGGAGATAAAAGAAATAGGAAAATGTTCATATAAATTTTTAAAAAGTATTAGAGGTATGATATAGAGTAGGAATGTGATTTAAAAAAGAAATTGTCAGGCGGAAAGGTTACTGGGGGGCTAGAATCACTTCCCCTAAACAGTGAAAAATTAAGTTCTTGACCTGTGTGGCCTTCTGGTACCTTTAATATTTAATAAAACGGCCGCCACGTATTCGTATTACAAACCCCAAACACGAAGTGTATGATTAAATAAGTTGTCTTACCAAATTTGTTAATTTTACTATCAAAACATTCAGGACAGTGCCAACTATAGCTAGTGATAAACGATCAACTGTAACTTTACTCAATTCCAAACTATTTCAAATCTTAAATATTTGTCTTCCTAATAGCGTGGTTTAAAACATTAACAAACCAAATTATCTCTTAAAATAAATTTTCCGGATAGAATGAATACACTTTAAAATGATTCTTATGGCGCGTTTTCACCGTGGAAATGAATGCAGGAAAATTTCTTCAAGTTGACAGTTACCTTACACGAAATTTCTAAGTCCAACATAAGTGACTTCAAAATCGCACTATAGAATATATTACTGCTTGGGATAGCTAGTGGAAATGCTTTTGGCGAACTAAAGGTATCTTACAAAGTAATCCACCTAATTTGTGCCAATTTTGACATATGGATTGGAAACATCGGCGATGAAGGAGGACAAACGGAGATTACATTCTAAAGAAATGAAGGTTCAGAGTAGCAGAACCACTGGAACAAAAAATGGAGTATTAAAAGCAATGGTTGTATGGCCATGTGAAAAGAACGGGAGAGGAAAGGATATCAAAGAAGATGCTGGACATGAAGTTGAAGGGTAAGAAGCCCTGAAGAAGACAGAGGGATAGATGGCTAAAAGGTGTTAAAAAATATGTTGAAGAAAGAGGAGGGAATTACCCGACATAGAAAAGAGACATAGTGGTTGTACAGGAAGCGGTGGAGAGGCTTTTGTTTACAGCATGGTTGGAAGATGCTGTAGATGATGATGATGATGATGATAATGATTATCTAATACTGAGGGAATTAACATTGCTAGAAATTTCCACACCTGCAGCTCGCTGACTCAGATATATGTCACTTAGTGTTTATCTTCTTTGGAACTTTCAAATTATTATATTTTTTAGTTTTACCTGACGTATTTATCTTTGGGGCATATAGAATATTTAATTAGTTAATTTTAAGTATTATATTACTTTTATAGCGTCGTCATTTGCAACAAGCACGGGTTCGAATGAGGATCACTCGTGAAGTTCGATGTAGTGTAGTAGGTTACTATCGTTTCGCATCAGCTCTCACTCAGGTTATCTCCTCTTTTTGGTATCACTACCGAAATAAATTCGTTTTTTTATCCCTATATGCTGATGAGGAGAAGGCAGAATGACTTCTCGTACCATAATCATGATCTGAATCAGTTGAAAATTCTTCTCTGAGATCGACAGTTGCTGAAGTATTTGTCACGACCGAAGGTGATGCCTCCGTTCATCTTGTAGTGTATTTAGTTATTCCTAAACGAGTGTTGTGGCCGCGAGAGCGCGGATCGAATCCCCATCCAGCCATTCGGTTTTCCAAACGAATGCTGGGATGGTTCCTTCAAAGGCCATGGAAGAATTTCCCCCATTCCTTGCTCCCAGTCCTTTACCACGAATACTGACCTCGACATTAACGAGCAAAAAGAAAAAGTTGTTTCAAGAAAGCTATTTATCGACGTTAGATTGGAAGGTTCTCAGCTATGCCAAGACAGAGGATGACGTGCGACCTTTTTCCTGCTTTTTACGCTTAACTTTTCTGACTTGTGTAGTAACAGTAGAGGGTGAAAGTTGCTTCTGACATTTCACTATTATACGCCTAGAGTGGGCTGTTTCCTTAAAACAAGAGATGCATGATGCGAGCTGAAACGCATTGAACCAGGACTGATGAGTATCTGAGCACCTCGGAATAGGCTTTTCAGTTTAAGGATTAACACATTCTGAATGGAGTCCTGACTGCGATCATTGAACGAAAAAGTTCTAGTGCGATTTCTATAAACCATCCTACCCCTGATACTTAAGAGTATGGCATCCCTGCAGTTTTGCTTTTTCCTATGTTGCTTAAAGTTCCTTAAAATCATACGTATGTACATTTAAACAACACAGGAAACCCGAAAAATTTTCACGAAAGCATTACTAAATGTTGTGACGAACAAATTTAGTATAACCATTTAAACTGTTTATACTGTTGTTGTTGAATATTTCTTTCTTTTTTCAGAATATAAACGATGGTATTAAATTTTCTAAATACAAAATTAATTTTGTATTAGATTTTCTAGTCCTAGAAAAAACCAAAAGGTAGATAATGAGATATACTTCGAGGAATATATTTAAGTCTTACGGGAACAAAATATTAACAGAGAAATTTCTGTAGTATTGACTTGTATGTTTATCACTTGCAAGTTATGAGATGTTTGACAATATCCCAAAATTTTGGATTAGCTAGGGCGTAATGAATTTATTTTCAAAAGATTTAATTTCATTTAACGGTTATATGTGATGTTCGTAACCAGTTATTTTATGGTACTTCATACCTAATTCGAAGGAAACTAAGTTGTACATGTTAGACTATCGTCACCTTTGGCTCCTCCAATAATTCTATCAAAGTGAAGTTGTTGAGAAATTAGCTATATCCCATACATCATTTACAATTGCAACAGGTTTTTAGAAGTGTTATACAACTTTTAACTGTTTTATCAGCTGTAAATTCATAACTTATTCCTTTTCTCGGATGTCGAGCTGCGTTATGTTTGTTTTTAATTTAAATGTTTGATTTAAAAGTATTGTTTTTAATTGAGAAATCGAAGTTTCGTCGGACGATAGGAGAATCTTTGAAAATACCGTGCGGTTTGTAAATTATACGTGAACTAACCTGCTATGAGGATTCGACAACCCGATCGTAAAATTTCTTTCAGCAGCTGAAATGTAGGAAGCAACAATAGTTGTTAACGTTATTAGTTTCGTAACTCAACAAAGAAAAGAAATTGAATGACTCTTATTTTGCTTTCCGTCTGAACTACTCAATGAGAAATAGTTCGTTAATACGGAAGAAAAATCTTATCCACTATGACTTCTACATGTCCATAAACCAACTCAACAATCATTTGGCGTCATTTACGGAAATTACTATTACGGACAGGTATTTTTAATCCACGTTCCCAATGAGCGATATTATTGGGTTTACATTGTTCTGGTTTTTTGACGCAGCACTGCAAAATAACCTCAATGCACTTTAGACGCAACAGTAAGGGAGACAACCATTTTAAGGGAATTATCGTCAAATGCTGCACAGAAACTTATGCCTTGGCTACAGCAGCGCAAGGACTGCAGAGGAGCAGATGAGGGGGGAGGGGGGGAGGTGTTTGTGAGTTGTGGAGTGCGGGAGGGGGAGGGGGGGGAGTGGCTGAGGGTGGTAGCGTCACGTTTGGCCCGTCCCCCGATGTAATTAGTGGAGATCTCGAGGGACGGAGATCTTTGTGTTGACGCAACTGATCTGCGCAGATTGGCCCAAAGTCTTCTCATTAAGGGAGAGAGCACTGTGGAGCAACTCTGCAGGCAGGAATGTGAGGAACGCACCGCCCACTAACTATATCCGCGATGCCGAGTCTCTCTCTCCCTATTGGTATCTGAGGCAGCGAATAGACATATACGCCGAGTTCTGGGGTCCACGTGTAAGACAACTTTTTCTGACATGGTCAGCATAGAAGTTAAACTTCCTCTTCAAGAAAAAATTAATATCTTTTTTTAATTTGATGCATCGACGTATTACGATTTACTTATTAAACACATATAAAATATCGATGTGTCAATAGCTTATTCTTCTAGCTGGAGGTTTGCTGAATGGTGAGCGATCTGGTGGTTCAGTGGTTAAGTTGTCTAGCTGGAGATCGAAAGGTCACTGGTTCGAATCCCTGTCTCGGCGGGATTTTCATGGTCCCTTACCCAAACTTCACCTCTTTCTGTTTAATGTGAATTACTCCATATCTTTTCCGTTGGGTGGATGTCACGTTTAATTGTAGGTCCCCTGAAACCGGTAGCACTACCGGGTTAGGTTAAGATTACTACGACAGGGGCGGAATGCAGTCAATAGAAACTTTGTCATCAGGTCATTACGACCACACAGAATTAAAATTGAATGGTGTGTTATTATTAGAGAAACGAAAAGATAGAAAACTAACGATTTAATGGTTTTTCATTCTCCTGACAATCTTTATGGTCTCCGATACTTCCCATAAAGTTTTTTCTTAATTACCTCCTTCTTACACATTTTGCCTCTCGGTTCATTTTATTGCTCCAAAACCTTTACCGAACGTTTGGAATTAATCGTAAAAGTTATGTTTTGAAATGCGGTTTTGTACAATTTTCTCTTTCTGAATAAGTTTAGAAGACTCTTGCTGCCATCTCAACGTTGTAAATCGCAGCACCATAGCCATGTTTTCTTCAGTGGCACCAAAATAATTAAATTCTCTACACAGAGACTAATTCAAATTTTTTCTAAACTCTACGCAGTAAGAACAATTTTTTTAAAAGAAAAAACTATCATCTATCTTGCCAGTGAGAAAAGTAGGTTAATTATAATGCATTCACACACATAATAACTAACTAAAGCGTTCAAATATCTCTCTTCTTTCATCGGATAAATCGGTCTTTGTAATCAACACTGCCAACTTATCGAGTAAACTTAACGTTTAGTTCCACGCAGCAGGGTTATTATTACATTTCCTTCAGTAGTTACAACATATGTATATATAGATGTATATCTATGTTTCAGAATGTAGTGATATGTTGAATAAGTTCGATAAGTCGCATTAATAAACATTGGTGTTTTTGATGCATAAATATATATTAAACACCTTTAGACTAATCACTAAATAATTGTATCTGTGTGTTGGTTCGTAACTGAAACAGTGAGAGATTATAGAACGGAATTTTGACCAGTTACTCTTGGAGTAATCCTTAATATTGCGGAACAATGAATGTTATTTGATTTTGAGGATAGATGTTAATGATTGAAATATGGTCACTTGTAACAGAATGCCCTGCATACCATTATCATAATACACTTCTTCCAATACTGCTTTGACAACTCTCGTGTGAGTATTGAAAAACAGTAAATACCAAGAACTCAAGCTATTCCAATTCTAGTGTCTACGTTGGCGCAAACTGCGAAAACTGTAATAATATGCCTTGTTGAATCCGACATGGTAAATAAAATAGATAATAGTTCTGAAAACAAGGTGTATTCAAAAATATACTCTCACGACAAAATAAAAACATATTGTGTTCCATACCCCGAATAGTAAGCATTTGTTTAAAAAAGTGACAACTGTGAATGCTTAATATTAAAGTGTTTAGGGTCCTTTGTAACATGTTCCATGAAACTCCAAATCCTGCGTTAGGTAACACAGATGGTTCCTTAACTAATGTACTATGTGAATCGGATTTTTTTATCTTCACGCTAGGAGTGGTTATTGGAAATGGAACCGTGTGCGAACATACTTTATGCTGGAAAACTATTTTTGTCTGGAAACAATAAATTCTTCGATATCATAACGTTTCAAATATTTAATTTTTCCTGTGGGATGCAAAAATACTGGAAAGTCCGTTTAAATGTCAGATTGCTGAGTGGACATTTACAAAAAAAATACGAATACAACCGATCTCGAACCAAAAATCTTGCAATGGAGTGCTTAACTGCTGATTCCCTGATACTGTCTGTACGATGAAATCAGATACAATGAGCTCATTATAACGTTAAACGTTATGGAAATATCTATTTCAAAATTAGTAGAATACAATGGTTTCTAAGGTATTAGATATGGAGAACGTTGTACTAAATATGTATGATACAGCGGAAGACATACACATAAACTGACAATCATTTAGTGCAAGCGATGATTATGTGACTGAAAAAAGACAAAACGATCTGAGGTGTGAACTCATGTTGTGGTATGACAGCGTCATCTCCCAATGAATATTAATATATTCATAATGAATATTCAGATTAATTATATTTGTTTATTAAAATATGCAAGTTGTAGGGCTAATTAATGCATAGTGTAACGAGCCGCGCTGTCGCGACGTTACAAGGTGCATTTTTTATTATATATGTAATAATATAAGAGTAATTTACATAAATCTTGGGCGACCACCTAAATAGATTTTTGTTGTAATTTTATAAAGTACGCAAGATTCCAAGTGAGGACTGTAATGAAATGATGAACATACAGTGTATCTTGGTAAAGGGAATATTCAAGAATTATTGAGCTATGTAGGCTTGAAGCTAATCTTGGTCTTTCCGGATCATGGCGACGGGACGCCGCGGATTTGGGTTTTTGCCGGACCACACACACTGCTCCCTGGGGATGGGTCACACACCGAGCGGGAAAAGCCTGCCGTCCGAAACCCGAATGTTCTCTCGCCCCGGCGAACTTAGCCGAATATGTCCGACCTCTGTTGGATTCTTTGGCCAAATCACATATCGAGGATATCACGTGACATTAGGTGCCGACCTGAAGGTCCAATCAAAATGAGCGTATAACTCAAAATCCTGGGAATTTTTGTTGTATGTGAGCTTCGAGACTACAAATGGGCGGAGCAAGAAGTTTCCTCGTGGACCGAAGAGCGAGGAGCTGACATTCTACATTCTAACTTCGATCGCACCAGTCTGAGGTTGACTTGGAAAGTTGACTTCTTTCGCTAACTGCAGCTTGCCTTGCTGGAGCGAGCGTATCACCGCAACACAGCCGGTAATGCGATGATGCGCATTGCCAGACCAGAGATGCCTGTAGCCGACTTGTGAGATAATCTCACATATCGTGGGTCCGCTACACTCATCACAGACATCAGACGCAGAACTACAATGGTAATTGATTACGACCAAGCCATGTGATTGTGCATTCCGTGAAACAGAACCCGTAAGCGACTTTGAGAGGATAGGTCCATGTTCTCACTTTGTAATTGTGAAAAACCCCTGAGCTAGCGGCATAATTTGCCAGAACTAGTTATTTTCGAATGATATATTGTTCATTCTGGCGCCCATGATTTTCTTTTTAACTGTAAAGTCACAGTATTATGATGCCTTTGTCTGAGGTAGTTATAACTTGTATTTTTCATTGTTTCCAGTTGTCATTATTTCTTGCATTTTGATTCTGAGATATTTAAAAGTAAATATATAATTGTTTGCTTGCCCATGACGGCTAATTGTCAGGACAGAGAATACGCCCGCACATTTAGAACAGACACAACAAATGACCCAAATTCCTGTAGAATCACCACCCCTATCATCGCAAATACTAAACATGTTGATGGCTGCAATAGAACAATCAAGCCAGCAATTTCGGGAACTAAACAAGCGTTTTGACTCACAAAAGGAGGAAAATAAGAGAAATTCGGATTTGCTTAAGCAGAGCTTTGATGCACGGTTTGATTCACAAAAGGAGGAAAATAAGAGAAATTCGGATTTGCTTAAGCAGAGTTTTGATACACGATTTGATTCGCAAGCTGCGATATTAACAAATTTGGACGGAAAAATATCCACCTTCCGTTCTGTGGTCACAAAAGAAATATCCGAATTCAAGTCTGATGTAACTACAATTGTTTCTAAGCTGGAAAGGGACACAGAAGAAGTAAAAACTACCTGTGATTCTTTGCAAACGGGCAATAAACAGTTGACTAAAAGACTTGACGCTACCGAACTGTCCATTGAACAGATGCGAAACGAGAACGGCCAAAACCTAGGGCAAATTTCGGAATTTGTTCACGAGGTCAAAGACCATACGGAACAAAACATCCGAAAACTTAGCTCAGAGGTGACTGCCGTAGCAAGATCGGTTGAGCTCGTTAAGACGGCACAAACCGAGTTAAAATTGTCACTGGACGAATATCTGGAAGCCGAACGAGGAAATTTTAGTCCTCCAGAAAATGCTCCGAATGTGGTATTACAGACTGCCAGTGAGTCGGTTGTGAAAATCACCACTCAACTCTTAGTCAGTGAAATTGTCAGTTTGTACGCAAAAATATCTGAAATCAAGAAACACAATTTCAGTTGTCTTGGATCCACAGTTAAGTGCAAACTGTCAGTAAAGCATAAGACATTTGTAAGGCAGGAGATGAAAGATGTACAGTACATGTCGTTCTTGGAAGCCAGACAAGTGTCGGCAAGTTTCCAATCCTCGGAGAAATGCGAAATCAGTCTCAGAATTTGCAGCCTATCAACATCGCATGGAGTTTTTCTGTCCGTAACTTTGTGTGGAACACTACACAATTTGTTCATTCCTTGCGGTCAGAAAAGACGCAATTGTCAGCTGGACCCGTTAGTGAGTACGGTCGGTCGACGGACACTATACCTGTTCCAGGAATGTCATTAGCTGTCGGGCACAAACCGCCGAACGTCTGTGACCTTGTAAGCCCAAGCTTCTACGTCCTTCGAAATCCTGTTGAAAGCAGTAAAGACGAATATTCGCGACGCAGAATTATTTTCCAGAGAAAGATCCATGGACGTCTCAAATTCGTCTTGTAGGCATTGTTCAACAAGTCATGTAGCATGCCAAATACAATGACGAAAAGGCCGACTATGAATTGACCGATTTGGATCATAAAAATTTTAAATGTACAGTACAGTATACATTCTTTAAGGTTAGACGCCTTACCGAAATTTATCATGCTTGAAAAAAAACGCCGATGCCAGTTTCGCTAGTCTAAACCATCTGTTTTGCTGGAAAGATTAGATAAGCGGAAAATCAAACAAAATTCAAATTAGCAAATTTGCACTTACAGTTAAAGCTACTTAGGATATTTCATATTCGGAATTTTTAATGCTTATTTCGCTATTCCGAATTTTATATTATGTCCACGTGAAATGTTAATAGTCACTTTTGACTTTCACGCTGTTAAGTGGACGTGATTTGATAAAAATCCTGGATTATTAAATGTTTTCCTGTGTCAGATAAATTGATACGCACTCGCGGAAAATGAAGCGCCATTAGCAAGCACAATTTCTTGTCTTCGCAATCACAATGGATCGGACAGCGATACAAATATTGTGATATGCTTTCTACGATGTATTTTGTGACATAAACGAAAGGGGTTTCAACATTTTTGTGATGCATGAGTTCGATGTAACGTTTTACCTTAGGTAGTTGCATTATATCTTTTCTGAGCAGAAGTGTACAGCGAGCGTAATGACGCTTTGTCTGTGTTGACCGAAGATCGCAAGTTATCTCGTCAACGAAATTTACTTCTTGGTTTTGTGTGTATCTGTAAAGGGTGGCTAACGTGCCATAGATAATGCCCTATAGAACACGAAACCTTGCCAGAAAGATTTGTTTAAATTGTGTTGGTCATCACAGAAATTAGGAATCTTAAGTTGAACGATTACAGATATACAGGAGAGTTTTCACAATACCTTGCTGTTATTTTGCTGACGATAGCGCATGGTCAAAGTGCAATAAGTTAAAGGCGACTGCATTTGTAAAGGCTAAAAGGAAAAACTGTATTTATGGGATATAATCAATCAATAATTCAGCTAAATTTGCAAGTTAAAGTAATTATCTTTGATGCTAACTTCAATAAAAAGGGAATTTTGTATATGATAATTGCACAGATGGTGAAGACGTGAACGATAAGATTATTGGTGATATCAAAGTTTTTCATGCTATATTCCGGGCCGTATTCGGTTGCCAGAGTGATCCCGAAGAATTGTTATATTGACGGACGGACAAACCGAGATCGGGCCTCATAACGCCCGGAAACTTAAAGCCATTTCATACAAAGTAACGGTTTTGAAAGAGCTGGGGACAGCTACCATCGAACAGCTGAGGTCATTAGCGCAGGTAGGCAGCTGAACTCAACCGGCAGGTTCCTAGAATTCTGGCAGGTAGCGAATACCCCAGGATGAATGGAGAAGGGAAACAAGTCGTTCCACGCCTCGTTCTAGCGGTATTTCGCGTACCCTTACTATAAATTGTATAGTATTCCGTAAAGTAGATTAAAACTATTGTTGGACAGCATCCATTTAGCTCAGGATTGTGTGCACTCAACGCAAATAATTTCAAAGTTTATATTTGTGCTTTATGTAGATTTGTAGTATTCTGCTAGCGTGAAATCTCAAAATTGCTTTGTATTGGCAAACGGAAAACCCGAGAGCGAACCGTTCTGTGCACAAAGCTTACGACCTTTTCATACAAGCTAAAGAAGCATAAGTGTATAAAAGAAAATATTCGCTAACTGGGATGGATTTCGGCATAAAAAGTGGAGTATACGGACATGTTAAGAGTATTATAATAACTCCTAAATAAAGAGAAATATTTTATTCTTTGAATGTCGAGATAATCTCGAGTCATCAATAGACCCATTGTGAAGGAATCGTAATATTAACGAGGAATGATAGTTACGCTATTCATTGTCCTTTCAATTTGTGTGCCGAATGGATATTTTGGGTCCGCTTGTACGCCAAAGATGCTACAGCGACTTTGGTTGACGATGATGAAAGTTCACGTCAAACCGCATAATGTGTATAATGTCTCATATGGGAATGGTAAATTTTATAGAAATTCCATTACATATACCCATGAGCAAATACAGTTTCCTTTCGCCATGAAATTCGCAATCACTTCACAGACGGTATATTACAAGTTAGAGATGTCGACCAATGAAAGACTAATTAGGAGACCACCTAACATTCAACGAGTAAGGTTCATAATTTACGTAACAAACGAAAACATGTACTTACATCGTTCATTCCACACCACGTTGAATTATAAGTAAATGCCGCGTCATTAAAATCTAAGATTACAGTTAGTGATATTTGACCATGAACACGGGCACATCTTCTCTGAAATGCTTATTGAATTAACCGTCGGTCATGACGAAATCACGTCACCGAATCCGACTAAACTATTCCGTTGTTTTGAGATTAAAACCGCGCAATGTAATGAGATATTTTACGCTCACCTCTAGCATCTTTATGGATGTTTGTTGAAGGCAGAATTATTTTTATGCACATGAGTAAAACATCACGCTAAATTGTAAATACCAACCACTTTCTGCATAAGTGTTCTGACAATGTTTTGTTTTATTCATTTTATTAATTTAATGATAAGATTTGATACAAGTTATTTTCAAGATTATTATTTAAACATGTATGTAAATAATTTCTTTTCATGTATATTTTAGTATTGTGTTTAATTATAACTTTGTATTTGGGAAGGCTACCTGAATTCACGTGCTTCTGTTTGTAAAGAATTGTAAGACGGCCAAAAGGACATATGCTCCCGTTATATATTCACCTTACAAGGCAGGAATACCGATGGTTTTGGAATCACATTTAAAATTAATGTAATTATAAAAATGCTTAAGTTTTGTTGAGTCACAATGGAGATAGAATTAGGTAGTTAAAAATAAAATTATTGTACCATAATTTCATTTTTCACCAACGGCCGGCCATATTGTAACGAGCCGCGCTGTCGCGACGTTACAAGGTGCATTTTTTATTATATATGTAATAATAAGAGTAATTTACAATAAATCTTGGGCGACCACCTAAATAGATTTTTGTTGTAATTTTATAAAGTACGCAAGATTCCAAGTGAGGACTGTAATGAAATGATGAACATACAGTGTATCTTGGTAAAGGGAATATTCAAGAATTATTGAGCTATGTAGGCTTGAAGCTAATCTTGGTCTTTCCGGATCATGGCGACGGGACGCCGCGGATTTGGGTTTTTGCCGGACCACACACACTGCTCCCTGGGGATGGGTCACTCACCGAGCGGGAAAAGCCTGCCGTCCGAAACCCGAATGTTCTCTCGCCCCGGCGAACTTAGCCGAATATGTCCGACCTCTGTTGGATTCTTTGGCCAAATCACATATCGAGGATATCACGTGACATTAGGTGCCGACCTGAAGGTCCAATCAAAATGAGCGTATAACTCAAAATCCTGGGAATTTTTGTTGTATGTGAGCTTCGAGACTACAAATGGGCGGAGCAAGAAGTTTCCTCGTGGACCGAAGAGCGAGGAGCTGACATTCTACATTCTAACTTCGATCGCACCAGTCTGAGGTTGACTTGGAAAGTTGACTTCTTTCGCTAACTGCAGCTTGCCTTGCTGGAGCGAGCGTATCACCGCAACACAGCCGGTAATGCGATGATGCGCATTGCCAGACCAGAGATGCCTGTAGCCGACTTGTGAGATAATCTCACATATCGTGGGTCCGCTACACTCATCACAGACATCAGACGCAGAACTACAATGGTAATTGATTACGACCAAGCCATGTGATTGTGCATTCCGTGAAACAGAACCCGTAAGCGACTTTGAGAGGATAGGTCCATGTTCTCACTTTGTAATTGTAAAAACCCCTGAGCTAGCGGCATAATTTGCCAGAACTAGTTATTTTCGAATGATATATTGTTCATTCTGGCGCCCATGATTTTCTTTTTAACTGTAAAGTCACAGTATTATGATGCCTTTGTCTGAGGTAGTCATAACTTGTATTTTTCATTGTTTCCAGTTGTCATTATTTCTTGCATTTTGATTCTGAGATATTTAAAAGTAAATATATAATTGTTTGCTTGCCCATGACGGCTAATTGTAACTCTGAGCGTTGCTTTTATGATTTTGCCAATTTGTGTTAATGTTAACGGTAAATTCGCTCAGACTTGTAATCGCCAGTGATAAGAAAATAAATGTCATATTGTGACAATTTTTCCTGAATTCCAACTAACGTCGAGATTCTTGCAAAATTAAATAATTTTCACTCCTTCATAAAAATTAAAATTAAAAATCCACAATTATTAATCATAAAGGTATGAAATATAATTGTAACGTGGTTGGCCCACCAAGGCACCCACCACAATAGATAATAATGTATTAAGCATCTTTTACATGTACTGGGAGAGGGAAGCTGACTTCTTCGTGGCGGCAGAAAAGGACGCCATTAGAAGGGAATTGCTGTTCAGACGAGCTGGAGTGTAGACGTACTGTCCGGGTGTGGTCCGACACACTCGCCTAGCTGTTGGTCCATGGTTGGAGATAGACGCTTTCTGGCACAGATGTTGCCGGAAGGAAAGTGTCTTGCCTTGTAGAGGCCATTAAGAGATGCACTAGCGCGGATGGGCTGTCCTTGGATTTGCATCTAACTGTGACACAGCGTGTCGCACTTCTTCAAGCAGTTGCAATAACGGTAATGTACCAACGCAAATGTAAATGATTCCATAGGGTTTTGACGAGGCTTACAAACCTGTAAGCGGTCCCTGTGAATAGACTCTCTGCTCTAATCATGAAAATTATTTACTGAACTAGCTAGCTTTCCATATTCGCCAACTTTGAACTATTGAGCATCTTGCTTATCGTAAAGTAATTCAAAATGATGTTTTCACTTTCATTGGCGCCCTGGGAATTTTTTGTAAATATTTAAACTTTAATCTGTTGGCCTGCGACCCCACGTTATTGTATATACACTTTGCAAAATCTCTGAAATATTTAAAATCTATTAATGTTTACATTTATCCGGCAAATTTTAAACGCCGGGTATTGCTTGTTTTTTTTTTTTTTTTTTTTTTTTTTTTAATATCTTGTGCTTAACGTGACATTAAATATATCCGGCCTTGTACAAGCAAGAAGACAAAATAAATTTCATACCTTTGTTTACCTGTAATTCTTGCAGCATTCAAGATTCTAGTTCACCAAATTAACCAAATTAGCATATTAATATTCCCGATAAAAATTTCAACGTAATGGCATCCCCCCCCCCCCACGTCAACAAACGGGACCATTACAATGTCTCACGGCTCCATGCGTACAAGTCATACTCGCTACTTCTTGTTCACATTTTCATTAGATTTTGTCTGTTTTGGTTTAGGATTATATGCTCAGCCATATTGCAGTCATTAAGGACATGAGTATTGTGCACAATGGATTGGAAGGAATTCTACAATTTTGAAGGAACTATTTCGTCATTTGAATGGAGTGCTTTCGGGTAAACCAGGAAAACAAAAATCTGGATAGCTGGATCACTATCGAACCCCTTACCTCTCGAATTCATGGGACATACGTTAGCTGCTCAGTCACCAGTGTTGGCGTTCCAGTAAAATGTATGGTTAATACATACACCTAAATCAAACAAAATAACACCCGTCTTCAAGCCCTTCAATTAACAGCACTATCCCCAGTCCACTGACCTTACATCTCTACATGCGAAATTTGTCATTCCCAGAAATGGACACAGCGGTCAGATCGGAGAGAGAGGAAGGGATATGGTGGTGAGGTGAGGAGCGGAACAGGGACTAAGTTTAACGGGGGAAGGTACAGTTTTTACTTTTGACTTCATGTTGGTGAAAAAATTATTTAAATATCTTTGACAGTGTGGGAGTTATGCGTGATTAAGTGAAGTCCTGCACAACTGACAACCACTTAAATCTTACTGCACTTGAAGGTAAACCAAATCTCTAACCTTAAATATCTCAAAATAGCAATTCATCAATTGATTTTAAAGATAACTTTCTTCCACATGCATAGAACTTTTTCAAATTTTCAGGACATGTTCTACATACTAATTACTACAGTCCCTACCATTACTGTTTCTGCAGCTTTTCACAAATGGAAAATACGCCTGTATGTATAACTAACAAAAAAAGCAAGAATTTTAATTTCTTGATTTTTTTTTATTAACATCAAATATAAAAGTTAAATGTGTTATATTATTGGTATAACTAATTTCCTAGATATTAGCTTACGAGATTAAAAAAAGATTTCAGGAAAATTTCAAATATTATGCTTGATATGATTAAAGACCTTAATGATGGGATATTTTTAACTGTTGGTTTGGATGGTACATTAATATATAGTTAAATAATATTTTTATTTTAAAAATCAATTTTTATATATAACTATAACAGTTCTATGGAGCTACGAAATTCGAACCCTCAAATTTAAATAGATTTTGCTACAAATTTTTGTATGTGGTAGCTGTACCTACGGCCAGTTCGGAGTGAACAGGATATAGCGCAAAGGTTATATATTTGGTATACGGACGTCGGTACAGCGTACGCTTGATGCGCCCTAAAGCTTGAATAATATCAACAACAGCGTACGGTACCTCAACCAATGAGATCATGCTTTAGTTACCACTGCGGTAAACAAGGAAAAGAAGTGGAGGAATAAAAACTAAATTTAAAACAAAGTACGTGAACTATCATGATAATAAATTCCGTTAGAGATTTAGTGCTAAATGTTGTGGCAGAAATCAGAGTTTCATAACGCAGGGAATATTTTATACAAGATTTCTCTCCAATCCCATGATTTTCCTATTTCTACGCGATGTTTCAATACAAAATAAACCGTTCTCGTTGTCTTAACAACAACAAAATCAGCAGCAAATTGTTGAACTCATGTTGCATATTCATGAATGTAATCCGCAGTTAGTGACTGACTAAATATGCATTGGAATAGTTTCTGAAATGTCAGAATGCAAATAAATCTAGTGATAGCTTTTCCATGAATACCTAAGTCCTTTCAAATTGTATTCAGCAGACTGCATCTGTGGTAACTGACCATATTAATATCATTAATTTTTACTATTAAGGTGCTCTTATACGGTGGTCTTATTAGGTAGAAAACAATTAGCAGCGTCAGCATTTCTGTGCTTACGAACCCGCACTAGCAGAACAGTATGAAATGTATTACATGAAAATGAGGTCCAGCCAATTTTAAAATGTAAATGCGAAGCTCACAATGATCTCGCTAGTTAACAGTCCTAAATGGGAAGCAGTGTGCTTAGCTGAGGGCGGGCTGTCCTTTGATTCTCAGTTCCCTCGTTACTACGCGACCGCTGAAAGCACACTGCGCATGCGCCGCCGGCGCTGAATGTGGCGTGCACCCACGTGAGACGCGTGGGGTTCAGTCCTTAATTAAGCCGGGCGTGGCCGGCACACAGGCTGAAAGGCGCTGCAGCCAAGTGACAACGACACAACCTCGGAGGCACGGAGCGGGAAATGCCTCGGAAGCATTTGCATTAATACTGATTAGATAGTTGGAATAGGGCCTAGTGTACAAGCGATGCATAATAGCTGGAAAAACAAAATGAAAACTAAGCCTGTTAAAAAAAAAAAAAAAAAAAAAAAGGAAAATGACGCCATCTGGAGAAGTATACTAAAAAAGAAGGCAAGTTGGAGATGAGCTTCGCTCATTTAAGATTCCGCACTGTAATTTATTTATTATTATTATCATATGCCAAACAGGGCCGTACTTAGGATCTATAGGCTTCTAGGCTACACATGTGGCGCGGGCCCTTTATGATCTGTAGGTCCCTAGGATATAACTGTGGTGCCAGCCTTTAATGTGGATATATAAGAAAAATCGATTACCTATTATTAAATTAATAAACCATTTAATGTAAAATATTGGGTATGGTAATAACAGCAAAAAAATGCGAGGATAACTGAAAACTCGAAAGTTCGAAACGTGGTTTTCTGGAGACTAAAGAGAACGAGCTTAGCAAGTGATGCTCGCATGTTAAATTTTTCGACTGATGATATTTGGATAACATGCTGCCTATTGCAGTTGTGTCGTTGCAACCAAATCCCCTCACTACAAGTCCAGATAATAGCAAACGCAAAAGTTTTAACAACAATTTCAAAGAGTAGGTCTAGATATTAATATAAAACAGACCATCTTTTGATGGTTAAGATCACCAAAGCACGAAATTGGGGCAGATTGAAAACACAATATTGATTATTCACACACGCATGTCAGCGAATAAAATGTTTCTTGACAGCGCTCCACTGATCAGAGCCTTCCCACGCCACTCAAAGCGATCGAGTTTCCTGAATTCTGAAATAGAGTATTAAAAGAGCTAAAAAGTGACTTAAAAAGACAAATTAAATAAAAAACGAATTTAAAGTAAAATTAATACTGAATTCTAAATACACCTAATTAAATTATAAACAATACTTGCACTACCCACCACTACCCGTTTTTTACATCGTATACAAAATGAATTTTTCTTACCTATACTTCCGGACATGGAGGCTCGTTTAGTTCATATTGCTGGTATACGACAGTGACTTCAATTTACATTTATACTCCCCCACGACATTATAATGCAACTATATGTTACAAGGGTGATAAGTATTCATCGTTGAGCCGCAAAATTGTTGTTTTTCGGTATAGGTGCACTGAAATGTCATTTTACAGTACACCCGTACTTCAAAGGAATTAACTGCACCTGCGATAAAAAAAAAATCCTTTAAACGAGCATTTCAAGACTTTAGGTGTTAAAACCATTTCAGAAACAGGTTACTTTCTTTGCACGTAATTGATTTTTATTTTTATTTTATTATTATTTTGCATGTGGTGCGGGCCCCTTCGTAGTGCACGCTCCTAGGCTACAGCCTAGATAGCCTATGCCTAAATACGGCCCTGATGCCAAATATATCTTAATCACATAGCTATATCTAGGGATTCAAGCCATCTTCCGGCATCTGATCCAGCTTGACGAAGAAAAATTAAGCACAAGAGACAAATTACTCGCTCGCATTATAAAAATTCCTACCCTCATAAAAGTATACCAAGATGTATTTAGAAGAGTTACACGTACTTTTGCGAAGACAGCTGCAAAGTATATTGAAGTCGAGGGTGGAATTTTCAAACATTTAATTTAAACTGTTGTAAAATATGCTTGTGTTTGTGCCTGAGTAAAGTACTTCAATAAGTTATTTGTGGTTCTTGATCATTTTCTGAGGCTGTATCTCCAAAACGATTGGAAATGGTACACATGTTTATATGATTTTTTAAAAACTTAATATCGTTCATATTAACACCTCCTTCAATGTTTACCGATCCTACTCAATCGCCCTGTATTTTGTTACGAACTTTTTCTACTTTCATGGGTCAGCCCGTTCAGTTTCTCTTTCCACAGACTTGTATTAATTTTTAAAGCTAGAACTATCGTAGTCTTATGTGCAAGCGGATGTGTTTTCTTCTTTCTGCAAAACTTATAACTACGTTCTACGTGCGGTATATGTATTTTTTGTTTATGTAATATGTAGTTTGTGAGACAGAGATTGGGTACCGTCCCCGTATTGGCCTTGGTGTTTGTGAAAAATCGACTAAAATTACAGTTATGGCAGCCGGTACGCGGGTGCAAGTAACCAAACCTGGTACCGTTCTATCTCTGCTATCCAGTGTGATGGCGCCTTAACGGATAATTAATTAAACTACGCTTATTTGTTAAGAGGACTGTCGTTTTATCAAACGAATATCATCTCTGCCGAAATTTTATTGGGCTTGCCATTGGACTCCACCGCTGGCAAGGCTTCATGTTTTCCCCTTTAAATTATGTAAGAACGATTCTTAATTTGGATATCACATAATACTTAAATATCCGGACAGGATTACGAGGTTAAACTAATCGTCAAGACGTATATAGATTGATAAGCTGTACGGATTGTGACTTTGGTGGCGTAACTACTCTTCAAAGACCTCCAGCCAGTTGTACCGTATGCACTTTCTTTTAAACTCCCTGCAAATGCTGACTAAATAAGTGTTGCTTTCCTCTCTATGGCAGGCATCGTCAAGGCCTTCTATGCAGCTAGCGTAGTTCCTGCCTTCCAAGTTATAACCTAAATGAGGTGGACGAGCGAAGGTGACTGTTGTTAAGTGTGCTGCGTAGTTTACAGTTTTTGTTGTGTATAGGTAGATAGAGGAGGGGACACGGTGAAAACTTGTGTCGGCCTATTCACGCCTAGCCTTCTGAAAGACAACAGGGATCCGTCAATTGTAACGTACCGATCAAACAGGCGTATCATAAGATTTAATGCTGGTCCCTGGTACACAATCTGGTGAGCAGGCATCGTACAGTAACATCTCTACCCGGCTGCCCACGTTCCGAATCGTTAACATTTCTTCCGCTAGAGGAACCCAGACCAGTCGCCGGACACTACCAGTGTCGCGAAGATCTGAGGCCACGGGATGAGTCTGCTAATCAAATGTAACGCATGTATTACAAGTTTAGAATTATATTTTGATCAAGCATTTTTGTCTAAACAAATTAAACTCTTGTTAATTAATGATTTTTTCTACATTTAAATAATTAATGTGTGCTATACATTTCATGGATTAGAATTAGAATGCTTTTATCCTTTGAGGTTAATTAATGACACGAAAAAGGTAAATATACAAGAAAAATTAAAAAACAGGAATTATTGGTGAACCAAAATTCCCACTCCTATTTCAAGTTGCACGAGGGATGATGAATAATTGCAAAGTAAGAAAAAAATGTGGTTATAACCGGTGGCCGTGGCGTGGATTTATTTTCATTTCTCAGCACTTTTAAGTAGTGCATCCTTGTCGCTTGATTTCATTGTACGAGTGTAAATGCAAGCTCTGTACCATCTCTGAGGGTTAATAAATAAAAATTAATTGTTTAATTTATATAGAAAGCAAACAGTTTATCTCGTAATATCTATAAATAAATCATTGGCCCAGTGTAGTGAGTAATACTATTAGACAAAGCGGAATTATCTTTCTGAAGAATAACCTGGTTTTGCTGTAGGGTGACAATTCATTGAATTTCAATAGGATCTTGTTAAATGCAGTGGATCACAGCATAATATATCAAACGCTTTAAGACTGACAACTCCAATAATTTCAGTTCATCTTCTCTTTGTAATCACATATTTCTTGAATGACAATGAGTGGTTAATTTGCTTAAAATGAATTAGAAAAGTCCTTTGAGGAAAAAAGAGACGGACACGGATGAGCCATAAAGCTGTAACACAACAAACGCCGACAGATAAAAATTTATATTCTGGCTTAATTACATCTCTGTCTGTAAATTTTATTTTTTTCCAGCATTGCCTTTTGGCAACACTACTAATGAATTCATTTGCAAGATATTGCTAGTTCAGAGTGTTTTGAATAACGAGTGCATAATGAATACATTTCAGCAACGTCTGAACAAGAGCAAGTACACATTGATAAATGTAAATAATGCAAAAGAGATTTGTGTTTAGCGTATCACTGTTAACAGGTCTGCGGCCAGTCCCCATATAAAGTGACGACTGTAGATACATTTAAAGTACCAATTTTTTATTTCGGATTTTGCAAGTGAGCGGAAACTATTTCGAAAAATACCTTCCGTCGACATTGAGGAAAAACTAAGAATCTACAGGTGGATATTATTAAATTATTAACACCGAGAACGCTTTTTACGGCAAACCATAAAACTATAAAGAAGTGGTTTTTGTCCTCTTTGAGCGATGTTTCTGATCGTCCCATGTAGCATTTTCTTTTTAAAAAAACTCACCTCCCTTGCAGAGAAATGCCATCGATGAAATATTCCCGATAAAAACAGTTGCCCCAACACAAGCAGAGGACGGGGCGAAATCAGGGTCTCCAGGAGCGGATGCCATTATCACATGGTAGGAACACTAAAGCCTATCCGCTTTTGAAGAGCACAAGGCCTGCCTCCTCCTACTCTGCAATACTTTTAAAATGCAATCTGCATTTATATTACACTATAATTCAATGCACCCCCGGCGTTTGCCTTCGTTTCCTCCCGCCGTAGATATACGAGGAACGCTACGGCCACACAATGAACCAAACCACTATCCAGGAGGATCTAACACGTAACTAGCGAGTAATGTACACGTTAAAGAGACAGAGAGAGAGACGGCGAACACGCCACTTTATTTCTGATTGAGTTTTTTGTGTGTTGCGAGCAGTAAATCCATCTGCGATCAACTGGTGTTCCAACAAATCAATTAGTCCCAGGGTTAATAGTTCAAAATACAATGTAAAGCTTTTATAGTTTTGGATTTTCGGTTATAACCCTAATCCTTCAACATATGCGAAAATTGTACTTCAATAAAACTTTATATCCAGCCGTGGGTTAAGGGGCATCTCCTCCGTACTCCCTCAAAACCAAACGATAAAAAAAATATAAACAAATTAATTAATTAACTAATTTTAGGTGTTTATGTGAAGTAGTTTGAGTCAGTTTTGGTGTTTTAAGCACATGACGTACTGTGTATATTTGTTGTTTTAGAAAATTGTTTGATCAGAAGTGTTAGTAAAAAAACCGCACCTTGACGACACGTCAGTCGGGATGCGCAAGACAGAGATACTTGAGAAAGTCAATACATACAGCCCAGCGGCAAGAAGGCGGACCTTTCATCACCTAACAGTTATAGAGGGAGCGTATGGCAGCTGTAGATAATTAAGAAGTAGAGAACCGAAGTCCTTACCGGGAGTGCAACATTGGCATGCTTCGTAGCTGAATTCGTTCGTCGTTTGATGGGGAGTAAGTAAAGCTTCGGTCGAGTGTTGTTTGCTGTCGTAACGTCTTCCAGGAAATCATTGAAGCGCAGAATATTGTCTGGAGACTTGGTAATTATTTTCAGTATCTGAAAAGTGCGGCGACGTTTAATGTGTAGTAGAGGCTCATTTTAACTATATTCAGACTCGGTTCAGCAAAGCTTTATTTCAATTATAAATTGTTCGTTTCATAACAAACAAGATAGGCTGGAGTGAAGAAGATGAGCGAAAATTGAAGGACTGGGCGATATTTAATATAAAGAATTTAAATTATTTGCATTCACTAAATTAAGTGACATTTACTACTCAGAAGATTGAAGATACTCAGATGATTTTTACTCTGGGGGAAATATACATTCAGAGAACAAGATTTAATTGTTAGAGACGCGTGTTGCGCATCTCGTAAGAAACTATTCATGGAGACACAATTAGGGCTTTCAGTTAATATGATTACAGATGGGAAACGTTTTTGAAGTGATTACGTAACTGTCAGAAAATATTTTGAATCCAACAGTTGAGTCAGGAACGGAGTAGAATAAATGCGTAGTTAACATTGTTTGCCATGAAATCTTCTCATAAATTTATTTTAGATTAAATGTCAGTCGGTTTGCTTGTTTAAATATAAGATTTTCAAACTATTACGAAAATTTATTTGTATTATTTGATTAGGTTTGCCAACGAAACACATTTGCTTTTTGAGTTTCACGAATCCAAAATTGCCTGAAATCTCTACTGAATGTAGCCGCAAACCGAATAACACTTACTACTGGTTAACTACATCACATCCTGTAAGGAATTAACGCAACTTGCAGATTAACAAGGGAATTAACTGGGTCTATACGAAAAGCGTTAAGATTAATACTGGTTGGAATGATCAGGAAACAGGGATACGTAAAAGCTATTGCTAATGTTAAATGACGAAAAGTTAAGGAAGTACGGTATGAAGTATCAAGAGTGATTTATAGTTTATTATTCATAGAAATGTCAAGATATAATAGTAAAAATTTATAAACATGAAAGAGAAGAATAAGTTGGAAATGAAGATTGTAAGCTAACCTTCTATTCGCGGAAAACAGAGAGAAGAATTAGGGGCTGCTTGAGACGCCTTAATTTTCAGTCTAATCCTATCAACTGCTTAGGGTTAAGGTAAAAATACATGCCATCATGCGAGTGTAATATCTGGAAGGGATTTGAACTTACTCAAACATCGCAAGTTAATTTTAAAATGACTGCTGGCACCCTCCTAACA
The DNA here is from genome assembly GCA_031002005.1 of Vandiemenella viatica. Lineage (NCBI taxonomy): Eukaryota > Metazoa > Arthropoda > Insecta > Orthoptera > Morabidae > Vandiemenella > Vandiemenella viatica. The sequence goes on from JARYHS010008075.1 coordinate 49,826,095, forward strand.
ACAGTCGTGCCGAGTGTAAGACCGCGTTCACACGATGCGAGTTGGTCGGGGAAAGAGAGTGAACTAGCATGCCAGTAATAATTTGACGGCAGTCCACTGTCGGACAGTTCTCTGGTCATACTTTGATCTTCTTGAAAGTACGTCCATATTACAAGAAGGAATTAACATCGTAGCTAATTTGTTAATTATAACGTTGAATGATATGAATAGTAACAAAATAAAACGTAGAAAATGGTTAAAAGAGTGGATATAAAAAAGAAACGCTTCAAATGCCTCAGCGCTTTTTTTTTTTTTTTTTTTAAAAAAAAAGAAGTTGCAGGTGAAAATGTAGAGAGTTACATCATTTAAGACTAACTGTATCTCAATTTGAGGAGCTGCTGTGAAATATTTTTGCCGATACATATAAAAATGATATCTTTTAAACAATTTTTTGATAGCAGAGTCTCTAAAATCCTTGTTCTAATAATTTTTATTCTTAAAATTCTACGGAACTTCTTCACTTTCATGCAGTTCTAAAAATTTTAATGCCTCTGCTTCTCTCCGCTTACGCGACTTGTCAGTTGCCGCCATCTTGTTTGTCGAACTCGCTCGCCAAAAGTCCACTATCCTCAGTCAGCTGACTTTCTTGTACCTGTTGACACGAGGAGAGTGACTATCCAGTGCTGCGCGCACATGCTAGACAGTACGCTCGTTACAGCCAACCAGCATCGTGTAAAGGCGGCCTGAGACAGAATAACATTAGAAGAGTGACCTAAAACTTAACACAGTTGATTAGTGGAAGAAACGAATCTAAATTCTTCTCCTGCACTGATACAAGTAGACATTATACCAGCCGACAAGCCGTACTCTAAAAACTTTGTTATTTTTGTGTTTTCTCGTCACTGGATATTTATCACAGTTTAATGCTTAACTCCATGAAGAAATTACGGATCAATCAATACCTGTCTTCATAAACTATCTATATCATCTACAACATCATTATTTTTTATTGATTACGCTAACGGTATATGCGACCTGGTGGGCCAGTGGTTAAGACTAACTTGAGATCGAGTCTCTGTCTCGACAGGGATTTTCAAAGGCCCTTAAAGCTAAATTAACCTCTGGCACAGCTTTCTGTGTAAACTATCGTAGTTCGGATTTCATGTTAAGTCGTAGGTCGTCTCTAGGGCAAACTAAACTAGCTGTAACCCGGATGTGTACACATCTAAAGCAAATTTTATCCTAAGCGAAAGCTTACCGGGGTCATAGTAGTCACAAATGAACACACATACGTACATACATAGAGATGTTATATATGGCTTCAGTTGATACCCCTAAGTGGTCGTATAAAGAGTCTTACCAGCGATGCCCACATAACCCCATTATCATGTTCAGTGGTGTCGGAGCCTATCGATAGCGCAAGTACTGTACACTTGCGGCAGAGACGGCTGAGTCCATATGTCAGCAAAATAATTTCATGATGTCATCTTCTATCTCTGGAAGCTTCAGTGCCAGTAAACAGATTAAACATGAGCGTTTTTTCATGAGCGAATGAAATGAAGTGTTCATGGATCGATATAGCCAAATATCAGTAGGACACATTTGTTCTAGAAACGGTTGACAACTCACGCAATGGACTATCCATTAAGTGCAATTTGAAGTAGTTTGCTATGATGTTGCATCTCTCGAGGCTATGAAGTAGATGCAAATACTGGTATCAATATTTCGACGAGATATTTTACAAGAATAAAGATGGAAAAATGAGAACTAGATGGATGAGTCACGAGCGTCGTTGCTCAATGGCACAATCTGCCGAACACTAGTCCTAGTGTACAGTATAGCTGGAGAGCTTAATTGTTGCACAGTTCCTACCTGATAGACCACTTGGTCGATGACTTTTGAATTGTCACCGCTAATGAAGAACAAGAAACAGTATTGTTCCTGCTGGCTGTTTTATTCAGCCATAATAACACAAGAACCAAGTGAATAGCTCGCGTTTCCAATGCTGGGTGCCTAGTACGATGGCATTAGTACAAGTAAGAACTGCAACACCCATATGGACAGGAAGAAAAAATGTATTCAGTTTCGAAATGTATAAAACAAGATTTGTATTGGGTAGGAAAGAGTTACGCAGCTACAACTTTTGAAAATGCAGGCTGAAATGATCTCTTCTATTCACACTTGAGAACAAATATGTGTGAAACGTGAATACTTAATTAAAATGATTATTTACTATATATTCGTTTGTAGACATAGGGTAGTGGTATTGTAGTTTACCGGACGTCGCACGCTCACGGTTGATGCAATCTCTGGTGCTGTTGGAAGTGTTGTTAGATATAGGGTTGGGAGTGTAGTTGGAGAACCGACAAGAAAGGTGACGATAGAAGCAATGGAATTTTGGAGCAAGAGGGGTGAGCACATACTTGGGCAAAGCCTGCGACTGCGCTGATTAATGAAACGACTGTAACAGCGAAGTATTAAGAAATTATTTGAAGAGACATATAGTGAACAAGTTATTGACGTAGAAAGTGAAATAAATAAATTAAACTGTGGTAATTAATGGAAGTAGAATACCTGCAGGCCAGAAAAGTCAAATTGTTGTGAATATAGTATAACTTCAAGCAAAATACACAGTACTTTCGGTTCAGCTCTTCTTTTTCATTGGGTACAAAGGAATTCTTTCTATGTAGTGCAGTGAATATTCCCTTACAGGTCTGATGGAGAAGCGTAACTTTCGCAGTTACTAATCTTTTAAAAGCTAATTTTTTAATACTTTTGTAATAATTACAAGTAACTTTACATATGCCAGACGAATGCTACATAGACTGACGTTCGACAACTAACAATGAATCTGTTCAGTTAAATTCCAGATTCATTCTCCCCTATCGAGCATGGTGGGTGAGCGTTAACGCTCTAACCACGTTTTCTGGAGGACGCGGGTTTGAATCCTCGTCTGGCCATCGAGATTTGAGTTTTCAATGGTATGCCCGAATCACTACAGGCGAATGCTAGAACGGTTCCTTCAGATGTCCGAGTTCCTCGCCCCAAGTCATTTCCCGTCTCTAATGATCTCTACATTGACAAAGAGTATTGCAGCGATTACCGCCATAGTACACACACTTTTTTCTTCGCAGCTGTTCCTCTTCTACTTAAATATCCCTCGAAGTTGGAAAACATGACACCAATGTTTTCCAGTTTTGAAGTCAAGGCTTTGCGAAAGGCCACACACCTCTCGCTGCTTATTTGGATGTCCATTTCATCATAGGCATCCAAATAAGCAGCCTCAACAGAGAGTGCTCTGACCAACAGCATTTTCCTGCGGCCTCGCTCCGACAAAGTGGGGTCAAAAATTGCATTAAGTCGTGGACCAAGTTGGCACTTGGAGCGGTTTATTACGGGGAGAGCTGAGTTGCGCGAGGCCGGCTGCTAAATGGCAGTGTTTGCGGCTGCGGCACCACTACGTCCCTACCCTTTAGAGGTCGCCGGGCAGCCCACACAGTTGTTGATGGCGGTAATGCGACGTCAAATTGCTACAGGAAAACACACTCTGCCGGAGCGAGTGAACTGCCGTCAGGCTGCGCCGACCTTCAACAGCGGATGGTCGCCACTGCTCTTTCTCCGAATACTGACTGCTTCGTTCTGCTTGTATCAGTAGCGTTCACCATGGCTATTCTTCACTGTAAAAATCGAGGTTTCCAAGCGTTTTTCACGGATTTTCTAACATTATTACTGGCACACATAGGGTCAGCCATGTATACTCTTCTCATTTCTTAATTTTAGGGTCATCTTAAATTCGTACAGATAGTATCGTAGTTAAAAGGAGTAGCAAGTGTTATACCGTCAGCGGCTGTATCCAATAGAAACTTCAGTCTACTTTAATTAGCTGAAACTCAAAAGAACCAACAGAAATAGAAAAGGTTTTTAAAAAAACTAATGAAATAATCCATGCAAATTTTTCATAATAGTCATTTCTTTTTCAAATAATCCCACCGACCGACAATATACTGTACCCTCATTAAATTTCTGCAACACGTTATGACACCAACGCACACTAAGCCAAAACTTCACTTACTCCCCATCATACAAAGAACGATTTCAGCTACCAAGGAAATCGATAATTCACTTCCAGTATAGACTTCCGTCCACTATTTCTCAAATATCGGGAGCGATCGTACGCACACTCTGACTGTTTATTAGCGAAAGGCATCCATCTTGACCACTGACCTCTTCTCATACATTTCCTCAACTTTGTCGATTTTTTCCAAATTGGCTGACCTATTTACAAGGTGCGGTTCTTCCACTAATCCACTCTGGTGCAACAATTTCCCCTCGTACCTACGTAAACTTTGTGCAACGCTTTAAATACAGAAAAATTGACTCAAAAATCCTTAACTGAAGCCTTAAAATAAGCTGAAGTCACCTTACAAATCTGTACTCGAGTTCTGCGGTGTGGTTTTGCAGCAACGCGCGACACATTATCAGTGTTAAAAAATTTGTGATGTACGGCTGGTCTTACATCAGTTCATTTGTGTGTTACTCTAATACAACTACCACGATATTACCTGCTATGCACTAGTCAACAGGTTTTTAAAATAACATTTTTTTCAAAACGGGCTTAATTCGTGTCAAATTGTTCATCATTATCGCAGTAAGGACTGCACGTGACGAACCCTACACTTAATTGTAATAACCCGAACCTAAGTCATATAGCATTGGTGACTCTCTACATTGCCGGAGCAAACTGAAGAGAAAATTAAACATATAGAATTACCTTGTTACAATATCTAGCCTGGTATTGAAACAATTAAAAAATTACAGTCTGTGTGACAATTAAAACAAACATCTTTGGGAAATGAGGCTCTTATCTGGGAGATTACTGACGTGCTGTGTAACCATACTGCGACTTAAGGAAGTAACGATTGCGTCGTAAGTTACTCTCGAAACAAACATACACATACAATTTCTATAGAACATTTGCATGTGTTTTTAAGTCTCAAAATTCTGCTTTTCTAAATTATCAATAACATCCAGCTGAGTGTGGTGGATGAGCGTTAACGTTAACGCTCTGGACTCGCATTCTGGAAGAAGCAGGTTCGAACCCAAGTCCGCGGCCACCAAGTTTGGGATTTCCATGGCTTCCCGAAATCACTCCAATTAAAAGCCGGGATGCTTCTTTCAAAAATCATGGCGAATTCCTTCCCTTACCTCATCCGCAGCCCTTTCCCGCCACTAATGACCCCGACGTGGATGAGGCGTGTTATTTAAAAAAAAAAAAAAAACGGAGCTTCTGCTGCTGCATTTTCTTGCATCCAAATGCTCGAGATAATTTCTTCACATTACAAGTCACTTTGCAACTCAATCATCTAAATTAATGTGAAGTAGCTACCTAGTTGAACTTTAGAAATCATAGTACATACGCAACAGGGAGAATTAAATGAAAATTTTGGAAAAGTTCGCTAATATTTTATACCATTTGGCTCAAAAAGGAAACGCCAAGAAACCACTAAAAGAAATAATGTTAAAAATGGTACCGGGAAAAATTAATGGAGTCCATTATTGATGCAGCTCTTTACGCCTCGTCGATATCGAAGTTATTATAGGCCGGAAAGGAATCAGAAGCAATTCGGTCATGGTCTTTTGAAGAGACCATCCCGGCTTTCACCTGGAGCTATTTCGGGCACCCGTTGAGAACCGAAATCTGGACGCCTGGACGGAGTTTCGAACTAGGATCACCCGAATGCTGGGTCAGAGCGTTACGGCTCCTCCAAATCGCTCGGATGTATGCAGGTGTTTAAGCAAATCCGTCTACATTTCTTTTTTAACTTATGGCTTTACGCCTCATCGACGTCGAGGTCATTAGCGGCGGGAAAGGACCGGGGACAAGGAACGGAAAGGAATTCGGCCATGACCTTTTGAAGGAAGCATCTCGGAATTTGCCTGGAATGATTTGGGGAAACCATGGAAAACCCAAATCTGGATGCCCGGACGGGAATTCGAACCGCCGTCCTCCCGAATGCGAGGCCAAAGCGTTAACCACTCCCCCACCATGCTCGGTTAGACGCGTCTAGTGACGACAGTTGTTTTATGTTGTACAGAAGCGGTTAACTAACACAAATGGTCTGTATGTGAAGAACAGCTAATTTTTCTTATGGCTTTTCGCGTCGGTCATATTGAGGTCATTAGAGGGGGGAAAGAACTGGGGGCAAGAAATGAGAAGCAGTTCGACATTACAGTCATTACCCTGGAGTAATTTGGGGAAAACCTAGAAAACCAAAATCTGGATTGCCGGACGGGGATTCGAACCTGAGTCCTCTCAAACGCGAGGTCAGAGCGTTATCGCTCACCCTGCTATCTAATTTGGAACTATAGATTTGTTAATCTAATGTATACCGTAACGTAGTCTGGGTTGTAACTTACACAGATGTGGGTCTTCAAACTTTTGAAATGACAGATGTACGAGTCATTTTATAGGGATGTACCAAGAACGCGCTACCGTGCTTGGTATTCGTTTGGGAGTATCACCTCCGAGGCAATGGATGAAGTATTAGAAGATATGTATGCACATTCTAACGGAATTCCCTGGACACATTTCAAACTGTGATAGTCTGAATTCCTATAATTTTCAGGTCCATCATTGTAGATGTTCACTACACACCATTCGAGTATGATTCTGAGCCTGTTACAAAACTTTGGTCAGACCATTGCTCGAATATGGTAGTGTAGTTTGGGACCCTCATTTTACGTATCAAATACAGGAGTTGGAGAGGGTGCAAAGAATGGCTGCTAGATTTGTTTCTGGAAATTATCGCAGAAAGCAATCAGTGACGGATATGATAAAGGAGCTGAAATGGGATTCATTGCAAGACAAGAGGAGGATGAGGAGGTTCATGGGAGTGTACAGGGCATATACTAGTGATGAGGCAAGGAAAGATATTGCAATAGGTATGAAAAGTAGTGCATGGAAGGGAAAAGATGACCATGACCACAAGCTGGAACTCGATTTCAGGCACAAGGGTGTGGGAAGATTCTCTTTTTTAGGTAAGGGTGTCAGGGATTGGAATGAGTTACCAAGAGAAATAATGAATAATTTACGGAAAACTTTGAAAGAATTTAAAGATAAAATTTGTAGAGGGCAAATGTAGGTGGGTGCAGCATAGGGGGAAGATGTGTGTGTAGGGAAATTGCCATTGCAATTAAATTAAATTAAATTAAATGTTTGTGAAGCAGATCTTTCCTGGCGTCAGTGGAAAGGACCTGCAGTCTTTAGATGATTTTTACCCAGAACTTCAAATTTAATATATAACTATTCAGTCCAACATATTTGTTTAGCCACTAAATTAGTTTAAATAATGCAAACAAATACTTTTACGAATTTTTTATTCCTGTTTACACTTAGTCGCTGCAGGATTTCTGCTCTTTTTGCAATTACAAATAATAAACGAGTACTACTGAATTAAGATATTAGTGTTAATACTCAGGTAAATGCCTGCGTACGACGTATTAAATGTCTTTCGATCAATATACTTAAAACAGTGTTTTAAGAACCACCTGACTCGTAATTTTAGTAGATTAATTAAATTTGTTTTTCAATAAGGCATAATTATTTTGATTTTAATGTTATCGTATAGTATTAGTTTACATTTATTGTCCTCATTTAATTTCACAAACACATGTCATGGCTTTTATATGATTAATGTTGGGTGAAAAATGTTCAACATAAATGAAAGCATTTGCGTGTTAGCGGTACTCGTGAGAGTTTTTTCCACCCATTCGCCTGGAAATTTGTACAACGTGTATTACACAATATGGTAGCTATTGACTGGCAAAATCGTTAATGTATTGTTGCTTCCACGCGTTAAACTGAATTATAACCGATATGTGGTTTAATTGTTGTTTGAGTTGAATCCTCTGTCGCAAAACATTTTCTTAATGTATGGTTATTGAATTAACTTGCTACTACACCTGAGACTTCTTGTCCCAAGGGCTATTAGAGCTGTTTCTATTACGGGTAGATGAAATTATACTAAGTAATGCTTTAAACTTTAAAGCATGCCAGTGCTGTTGTGGTTTGAAGGTGTGTATATCACGTCTTTCTAATTAGATTTTCAGCATTTCTGTGCATGTATTATATTGAAACATGTATCTAAATATCAGAAAAGATGGTAGTTTGTAGCAGGAACGGAAGTTTTGTTGTTTATCGTCAAACTGTTCACTTTATGTATTTTAAAAAAATGTTGCAGGAACGTTTTAATCTTTTTGAGTGCATCACAGAGTAGTGTTACTATGGTGCTATGGACCTAGGTGAAAGTTTAAGTAATATTTTTAGACAATGTATTATTAAAATAAAATGTTTCTTTTATATTTCATTATTCAACTTTCTTCTAATACGTATTTAGTTTTCTTGATACATATCTTTTTATCCAATTACAGTTCACTACATGAAGTACACATATTTTGAAATTTTAATATTCGTGTCCTACTGCTTGAAACCTGTTGTTCGGTAAAATAGCGCTAATAAAAGCTAGTTAAAGACAATTCTCCATTTCTAATGAATATACACATGTCTCGTATCCAGCGGAAGGAATAACATACTCATGGAATACACTTGTAGGCGATTACATAAAGTAGTGTATATAATTTCCGAAATTGATTGTTCTCTTTACAACTTCTTGTTCTATACTGCCTTTGATGGATCGGTTAATTTATGTGAAAGAGAAGAGACAAACAAGTAGTGACCTCTTTTTTATTGGTAATGTTTCCAAATAACGGAGAAGATAAATGAGTTTCTGATAGGGCAGAAAGAAGGCAAGGCGCCAACATCAGTGTCAGTAAATATAAAGGACGTTAATTACATTTTCCGCCCCCTGTCACTTGCTGAATGAAAGTCGATACCAGTGAAAATTTGTCTTGACGTTTGGCATTCCTGAATTTTTCGGCCGACTCAGATTTTAATATCAAACTTTCCTAGTTGTTTATAACCCAGCCATAAACAATAATCAATTAAGAATGAAAATTTAACTTTTAACCTACGTTTGTAAATCTAATAAATAATTGTAGATTTTTTACTTTTATTTTAGTTGAGGATGCACAAGAAAAACTATAAGTTATTAGAAACTGCAATTAATAAGTAGTACTGTAATACAAGTGATATAGGAATTTATTCATTCTGAAACCCTAATAACAAGACTGTTACGTATTTCGAAAAAGTATATAAACACTATCGAACATGTCTTTATATGTTTAACTAACTCACAGACCGTGACCATGGATTATTATGGAATGAGATGTCTCATTACTTCTTAAAGACTACCCTTCAAACACAGAAATCTCAAATACAGTAAAATAAGTGGTGTGGGGACGAACATTTCATTATTCAGTGCCGAGGTCTGATATTTGTAACTTTATATTTCCTTTTGGGGTGTAGTTGGAGGTAGACTATTCTTGGTCAATTGTGCAGTTGTACTTTGTATAAGGAAAAAAAAAACTAGTTTGTGGGTGACATTGTTGTTATGAATGCCTAGTCCCTGTCTGAGTGTAGGTGGTTACCGTGGGGAGATGTTTAACCTTTCCTGACAACGGCTAGGTATATGAACTGGGGTGACTTCGCGTTGCCTTCCCCAGCGTGATAGTGTTCGTGTTATTGTATGTGAGTGATATGGTGTGATTCCGGTGTCAAAAATTGTTTGTGCTGTGGATGAGAAATAAAATAAGGAGGTGGAAGAAACCCGATACCAGCCTATTCAGGCCTACTTTTCCGAAAGACGCAAAAGACGCCAGGCTTAACGTCCCCACCCGACGGCGAAGCTGCATCAGCCCCAGGCACTGCGGAGAGGTATGGGATTTGATCAATAACCTTGATGCACCACCTGGTGATTATGAATTTTTCCACCACAACCTCTCCTGCCCTGCCTTGTAAGTCCAAGACTCAAACCATGTAACGTCCAATCAGCGCAGGGCACCATCACCGTGACGCAGCCAACTGAACCAACGGGGAGTTGAACCCGCGGTATTATAACGAAATTTTTTCATTAGGCTTTGATTTGAGACCTTGCGGAATTCACCTCTATGGTAATTAAAAATGAACTGTAATCAGGATGACCGGTACGATAAGCTCAATGTTTATAATTGTCACCGTTGCACCTTTATGATCAATTGATGTGGTACCTCATCTGGCGGTTTCCTCCATCAACTATGTTCCTTGACACAAAGTTCATAATTATCGTCCATGTTAAGACTAAAGACAACAGATCTGTTGTGAAAAAGAATTTGGTTTTCTTGGCTATTGTGAAGCTGATGAACAAAAGGAAGTGTGGTAAGAACGGATACTTTCTCGGCATTGGAAAGAAAGCATTCGGTATGCCTTAGAACGAATGACAGCGGATATTACTTCCTCTGTTCAAATAGCTCGTACGATCTTTGTCAACTTATATATATATATTACAGATAACAATTACAGAGGTATCTCTTTGCTGCCAGTCATTTATAAAATTCTCTCCAAAGCCCTACTGAATACGCTAGAACCTCAGGTAGATCCACAAATAGGTGAATACCAGGCAGGGTTTAGAAAAGGAAGATCATGCATCGAACAAATCTGGAATCTGAGAACACTCCTGAAGATAAGACAAACAAACAATACCGTAGTAACATTTGTGGATTTCTAGAAGGCATATGACTCCTTAGACAGACAGACGGACGCTCTTTGACATAATGAAAGAATACAGCATAAACAAGAAGACAAGGGCTCTGATACAGCAAACACTCACTGATACCACGTCTAAAGTGAAATTTATGGGAGAAACATCAGAACCACTCAAAATTTGCATGCGTGTTAAGCAAGGAAATGGATTATCACCGATTTTATTCAACATGGTATTGGACAAAGGTATAAAACAATGAGAAAAACAGGTCAAAGGAATGCAGTTAGGACAAACGCGATATACCAAAACAATCGTAAGATGCCTATCATTTGCGGATGACGTGGTAATACTCAGCAACAATAGGCAGGAAGCACAAGACGCATTGGAACAGCTACATCAAATTGCCGCCAAAACAGGGTTACAAATTTCGTATGGAAATACCTCAGCCAATGGAGAAACAAAACAACGTACAAACAATACACACAAAATTGGGAAACATAAAAAGAGTCTAGAAATTCAAATATCTAGGGGAAAACATACAAGTAGGAGGATCTAACAAGCTATCAAATTCAGAATGATCTGAAAAACTTGAGACTCACATGGTCATATTATAACAAAATAAATATATCAAGACAGACCAAACTCAGACATTACAATACAGTGGTACTGCCAGAAATATTATATGCATCATAAACAACCACGACTGCGGCTTGAGGCATTACGGAAGCGGAAAAAGTTGAGCGCAAAATTCTTAGAAAAAGTTCTGGACCAATATATAAAGACGGCATATGGATGAAAAGACCAACGAAAGAACTATACGATCATACAGATAGATTGACAGACATGATCAGAATGTCCATAGATTATAATTCTATGGACATTTACAGCGAATGAACAGCACTAGACTCACAAAGAGGATCTTTGATGTGGTAAATGGTTCGCTCAGGAAAACCAATTGGTTCCAGGAAATAGAAGAAAAATTGAATCATATAGGGATAAACAAGGAAATGACACGGGAAAGGGGACAATTCATAACAAAATTATGAATACAAAATTTAAAATACAGAAGAAAACAGGAACAAAATGGACTGAACAAAGGAAACAGGAACACAGTGAACGTATGAAGAGGTTTTGGGAAGAGAAGAGAAAGAAGATAAATACCAACAAAAACTGAATAATTATGAATAACTTGAGTTTAAACACTGTCCTTAAGGGCAATAATGATTATATATATGCATATTTTGAACTTACATCCTTTGTTAGATACTGCTCATCCCAGAATATTCTTGATAATTTCATGTTTTATAGTTTGTTAATATTTCAACTTTTCAGATTACTCTAATACTTGAGAAAATACACGCCCACCTGTGAAAAGATAATACGAATTGTGTGTCAAAGCAAATTATCATGTTATCATTTGGTGATAAGGCCACTTCATTAAGAATGTAGATGTCATTACTACAGAGGACAGCTGACAGGCCGGCCAGACAATATTTGCAGTGCTCTCTGCCGAGTCCATGCGGGTATTCAATGAGTTATGTCAGCGGCCAACTGATTATCAACTAAGAGAACCACGTGTGCCTGTATAAGTTGCTTTAGATTACATTTTTTTCTGTCTGTAATCTTATCGGAGCTAGTACTCATCTAATACTGCTAAGAAGATAAAACTATTAAGGAACAACAAGCGCGAATTTCCAGAACTCGATAAAAGCAAAACACAGGTAATAAAGCAGCAGCCGACCTATTCCAAGTGCAAGAATATGTTCTCTCTCAATAAATGATATTAAGGTGCTTTAGTTTGGAAGCAATACCGGGATTCTTTCAGCTTGCAAATGAGGTACACCCATATTCACCCGCATTCAAATTATAATTTGACAATGCTCTCCCAACAGTACCGGAAATACTATCAAATATATTGGATTTCGCTTTCGTGTCGTGTTATGATTTTTTTTTCACATTCCTCTACTCCCATTAGTCATATTAATTATGACTAAACTTTAAGCAGGCCCTATACTTGCATAACTTCCACTAAACACTGTTAGCAATACTGATCTTTGAAATTATGCCCCACTGCAGCAGTATACATTGCTAATTATATTCTCAAGAAAAATTAAAGCATCACTTATGAGATAATTTTTTATTGCAAACTTTGCCAGTTTCCCTCTTATTGCAATGTTAAACGTACTCCAGTACAATGAAATAAATCAAATTTCAGAATTTCAGAGACAAATAACTCCATCCATCCTTAAACTTCAACTTTTATTTTTGTAGAGGGACCGTGAGAAAATTGGTGTGTTGTGCAAATGCTCGTTGCAAGTACTGTTAGATAGGTCAATGAAAGGTAGAAAAATTTAAAAAATCTTTTTATCTTTTGCCCTCATTTCGGTTGGCTGGAAGGGAATCTTTACAACATAAGTTTTTATCCATGAAATGACTCCATAGACATTACTCCTATACTAAGTTATATTGAACTATTCTATTTAAAGATCCATTACCAATTATGAAACTCACATCACAATACTAGGAAAACTAATTGATTGACATTAATTAGTGGATCAAGGGTAATGTTACTCATTCGTTTCTTGAGAAAGCAAAGTACATTAAATAACTGTGTCAAGTTTATTTCCATCAAAAACACAGAAAAATTTAAAAAAAGGTAAAATGCATTATCACTTTCCAAGAACTTAAGCGCTTTATAGAGTAGTGAATCGACAGCAACGGGGAATGAAACTAATGAAAACTGATTCTCGTTTCAAACGACAGAAAGAAATATTATTGCAATACAATGATTTTCTTACATTTGTTAAAATTTTTCTTTATAAGAGTTACAAAAAGTTTCATGATTCATGGTTTATGTAAGTATACATTTATAAAGAATTATACGTAATTCGAAAATGAAGATTATTATTCATTTTCAAATAGCGTAATAAATTTATTCCCTTAGTTGTTATCATTCAATGTGTTAAGAGTAAATTATAAACTCAACTTCTTCGTTAGAACCGTAAGAACCTGTAATATAATATTTTTTACAACAGTGATATGTTGTATAGATCGCCGAAGAATTAAATGAGTGAGTTAACAAGTGCACCTAAATAGGAATTATAAGATTTATTATTGAGTAGTTAATAGGAAATGAAGTAAGTAATGTATTAAAGCAGCGTATTAAAGGAATTTGGGATTTAGGAATATTTTATATCCATACTTCAGAAGGACGTAGTGTAGCTACCTCGTAGGTGGGAAGAAGGACGCTTTTGAGGAATTTAACTCCTGAAGGGCTGGCGCCGAAAGTTTGTGCTTAGTCGAAGCCATAACAATCAAGAGAGAGATCTTTGGAATTTGTGCAGAATCACCCATAAGCCAAATAGTCCAGTAACGGGGTTGTAAAACGGGGATCTCACAAACATTAAATCACGTAAAAGATTTTTATTTTCTTATCTTGTATATATTGGTAAGAGTATGCAGAAACCAAGTTTTCGACCTCCAACACCCTCGGCACAATTTTCTGTGACAAAAAACATCAAAACTAAGCGAGCTACAGTTCTTCGAAAATCAGCCAAATTTCACACTTTTCCTAAAAGTTGGGTTTTTAACTACTTTGCCGCTCAAAATGTCCTGAAACCCCAGTATATATAACTGATATATATATATGTATTTCTATATGACGTTGTATATTCATATACTACACTTTTGATTACTGATGGTCAATTCAATAATCATATAGCATTGTTGGCCGGGAGATACCGAAGGATTGTTCGTCCGCCAGGTGACTGTGTTCTCGATTCGCCGCGCAATGCGTTCCTTTGTGGTTATCTAACCTGACCAACTAATAGTACAGGATGCAGGGAACCTACAGCTTAAGGGGGAATCCAAATCACAGAATGGATCAGGCTTACTTCATGTTACACAGCAAGCTGTGGCAGAGCTGAATGTCGGGTCAATGGCCTTTGAAAATCACTGCTTTGACCGGGAATTCGATCTCCAGTAAGACGCCTTAACCATTGAGCTACCATATCGCTCAATTAATGATGTTAATAGAGCGAAAATGAATGTATAGTGTTATGGCGCAAAGTTATTAAGTCATAATAAATTCGTAATAAGTTAAAAATGGTCATAAATCATTTTCTATTTCCGTTTGGATTGTCCCGGCTTATCAATGAATTGTGTCTCATTCATTCATTGCATCAGGAACAGCTTCCTCGATGTCGAAGAACTCTTCCTCTCATTCGTCTACTTCATTTCAGGAACGTTTTCACGAGACAGGCCACAGCAATTTTTGCAAGCAGCTGAACACTGTAGTCCTGATTAGCGACAGCTACATGGTGGAGAATAGGTTTCTTGAAGGAATGAGATACAACCTTCGGAGTAAACTTAGGAGCAGCGTATTATTTTTTACTTATGGCTTTACGCCTCGTCGTCGTCGACGTCATTAGAGTCATGATGGGACTGGGGACAAGGAACGGGAAGGATTTTGGCCATAGCATTTTGAAGGAAGCATCGCGGCATTCGGCTTGAATGATTTGGGGAAACCGTGGAAAACCCAAATCTGGATGCCAGGCCGGGTATCTGCATACTCTTACCAATATATACAAGATGATAAAAAAAATCTTCTACGTGACATAATGCAAGTGAAAACTACCCCGTTACTGGACTAAAATGGGTAAGAACTACTTGTTTAGAGTCACGTAGTTAAAGCTGCTACTACAATCTATCTCTAAAGCAGTGCAGATATCAACTATTGGTTTCTGCAATTTAGGGTACCGTTAGACGGTATTCTACGAATACAAAAGCCATCGCCGATACAAAACCGTTCTAATTGTGTTGTTCCGGACATTGGTAACAAGTGTTATGTTATGATAAGATTACAATCAATGTATCTTAAAAATAATGAAATAAGTTAAAATTAATCTCCTTGTCTTTCTAAACGAGTACATTGCGTTAAAACTACTCTTGCATCAAAATGTGTAGTTCCGGTAAATCTAGTAACTGATATATCTGAACTGATAACTGATAGGATATTTTAATGTTGTTAATGATATTATTGTGCGACGATTATGGTTATTCGTTAGAAGCTTTTATAATATTAAGTAGAATATTGATCAATCAACGATCACATTTTGAGGGTAATTTGTACAGCTTGAGTAACAGATTCTTGTTCATAATTTCTTGCAAAATGTATGAAGTAAATGGAATAAACTTTAAAACATTATTCTAACATATACCCGTCATCACACCAGTACTTACCTAAAGACATTTTTCTACTCGTGTCGTGGTGCTATTGACTGAGAAGGATGCAAATCCATCGATGCTACTCAAGACAATGTGAAAGAGTGAATAAAATGGGTTCCACTTGGTCTGCATGTTCGGTATTGAACAGAGGGATGTTAATGTTCGGCCTGGGGAAACCGCAAACAAATTACTACCGCCCCTTTTGTGCTTCCACAGCGATCAGCGGTTACATTGTGTGCTATGTATTGTTTCACAATTGCTTCCAACATTTATTCTACGAGTGCAAATTGATTTTTCTGTAAAATTAGATGCTTATGGAATCTGGAAACCATGTTTCATAACTATTCATTGTATAAGCGGGCATTGTCCTGGATGTGTCGATGGAAACGGAATTGCGATAGGTATTTAATACTGAAGGAAAAAATTAAATGTAGAATCATTTTTGAAGCTTTTTTAAATTTTCAGTGTTTCGATATTTGAACATACGTATTAAGAAAATGTTCAAACTTCCTATTTTTCTTTTGCAAAGCAATATTTAGATTCTAAAATCTCCTGTCATCTTTCGAGCTTATTTTTTCTTCAGTACTACTTTTAGCTATAACACACACACACACACACACACACACACACACACACACACATATATATATATATATAATTTTGCAGCAGTAGATAGGTTGGGATGAAGCTGCACACAAATATTAACTATTTTGTTACCATTGTTTGGTAGCACCTTGATTTTTCGATCTGAATTTTAAGAGAATTTGCTTAGAATCTCTCACATTCAAACATTTCTTCAATACTCTGCTGAACATTGACGATACTCTATTAAAATTTTGAATGACGCCAAGAAACTATCAAGGCATCAATAAAATTGATAACATTCATTTAGTTGGGATGCTAAAATTTTCACGACACAGTGCTATCTGCGGTCTAGCTGATAAGTTAAGGAATATTACGCTTAATACCAAGTAATATTGGAAATAAATCTAACTTTGTAAGAATATTAAAAGGGTTTCAATTGTCGTTTCAAGAAGTTGTAACAGCCTTCAGACTCAGTTTCCTATTGATTGTAATCCTTTATACTAATTACCCTGATATATGAGACAGATATACATTGATTAACTATAAAGTATATATTTTTCCTCTGAACACGTAGTGTTTTGATAGATCAAAATGGTTCAAGTGAACTGTAAATTGTTTAAAAGCAATATAATTTCTGAAATATTAATTAAAAAAAGGTAATGATGAATACTTTGTACGTTAAAGTATTTTAAATTAATGCTTACAATTGTTTAATTTTTGTAAGTTTGAAGTTTAAATTCCAATTAAATAATTTTCTTTTTTCATTTTATGTAATTGCACGATTCCTAATGTTGGAGTAATTCTAAGCGCTCCAGAAGCGTCGGTCGGTGCCTTTACTGTTCTCTGGAATATTCCATCCCAGCTGTTTATATCCAGATTGTCATAGCTGGAGAAGCTCACTCGGAACGGGGCTAAAGGGAATGATTTTTTTATTTAACTTTTTGCTTTACGCCTCGTCGACGGCTAAGGTCATTAGAGGTGGTATGGGACTGGGGACAAGGAACGGGAAGGAATTTGTCCATGGCATTTTTGAAGCATCCCGGATTCGCCTGGAGTGATTTGTGGAAAACATGGAAAACCCAAATCTGGATGCCCGGACGGAGATTCGAACCCACGTCCTCCCAAATGCGAGGCCAGAACGTTAACCCTTCACCCAACACACTCGGTAAAAGGAATGATACGTAATTTAATACTTTAATGTGGTTTATATCTTAGGAAAGAAGTGTGATGTCATATATATTTCTTGAGTGTTTCAACCATATAAAAGTAAATTAAAATGTTTATCGACAGTGTTGTTATTTCAGAAGTTAGGTGGTATTGATTTCAGAATATTTTGTAATATACTCTGAGGGAAGGAAAAACCTCCCGGTGACCGTGAAAACCTTTAAATCTTCGTAAGGAAATAGATAGAAATAAGTTCCAAGTACTTAAATGAAGGATAAATAAAAAATATACGTATATCATTCTAGTAAAACTATTTTTCTGCCTTTACTCTCAAATAACCTCGTAGTTAGATAACAGAGTGGTTCTTGAGAAAGGCACGCCACTAACTTTAATGTTTTCTGCCTTTACTCGCAAGTAACCTCGTAGTTAGATAACAGAGTGGTTCTTGAGAAAGGCACGCAACTGCTTTTAATGGGATAGGTTGGTTCATCACACATGTATGAGAAAGTTTCAGTTTACAGCAAGTAAGATCATCAAATAATACTGCAGAACTCGAGTAAATGTGTGCTTAGAAAACATCGAAACCAAGTTCAGCATGGGTAACCTGATACAGGTACATATTACGCAGAAGCATCAAGTTACTCCTTGTAATAATAGATACTTTCCCAGCGTATTAAATCCTCGCGGGTGTACCACCAAATAGTGTTGTAAAAAAATATATATATATACATTTCGACGGCTATCTACGCCATCTTCCTCGGGTGTGTACTTGTCTGGTGACCGCCTGCTATTGAGTCAGCTCAGGTGCCACAGCTTTCTTTTTTATATAGAGCTATAAAAAGAGGAGCCTGAGTGACACCTGAGCCTTACTCAATAGCGGAAGGTCAGCGGACCAGCACAGATGGTCTCACACCTGAGGCAGACAGTGGAGCTGAGCATCGAAATATCGCGTTTTTACCACACAGTATATATCCTCATCTATACACTGCAATTCAAAAACATTGTGGGTGGCAGAGGGTGCCAAGCACCGACCCTAATTCTGTGCATTCCAATCCCAAATAGCACGAGGAAAGAAAGAATTAATAAAAGCATCAGGGTATCTTATTTCTCTAATCTTATTCCACCTGTCATTGCGACCTAAATAGCTTGGTAGAAGAAGGGTTACACTGCACTCGTAAATCAAAGAATTTCGCATATTAGCCAGTAAATTCAAACGAAAATGACGTTGTCTGTCTGCTAAACAATCTCATCCCAATCTGTGTGTCAATTCTGTGACGTTTCCATACGGGCTGTGGCAAGCAGTCACGAACCGAGCGGCTCTCCTCCGTACTTTATCTAACGCGTACTTTCTCTTGCTATACGGATCCTAAACTCCACAACAGTAATCCAATCTGGCAGTACACCCGCGAAAGATTTCAGTGAAAGTTATTCCTTTCCCCTGTCAAGTAAAACTACACAAAAATCATCTCACTGAAATGTTGAGTTCCAGATTTTAGTTATTTCTTATATTTAACTCAGATCAACGAAAGATATAAATTAAAATAAAACGTTAATAGCAGACATTGAACAACGTTCTGAGCATCTTTCTATATACTCTATTGATGACATACATAACTAAGAACAAGTATTTAAGGATTTTCGGCCAATGATGACATTCACAAAAGAAATCTTCCAATTAATGTTTTTACTTCAGCGCTAATTACATAAAAGCTAAATTCTATATTAATAAGGTAAGCTTATTTGAAAATTTCAAATATTTCCTGATAGCAACGTTCAGTCAATCAATTTGAGTTACATCTTCCGGTCTCATGATTGCATGTATTACATCTTATATGAACAGTATAGTAAAGAATCGAGTGCGTTGATACTTTATTGTGGTTTGGTAGGTAACGCTGTCGAGGAAGTATTCATTACCTCTGAAAATCATTAAGAAGCTTGATGTATTCAGCGTAGTTCCATACAAATTCTAATCTACGAAAGTAGCATTATCGCAAAGAACCGTAGCTGAAACAATGGTGTTAAGTTTTGCTTCTCTGTTGCCTGTGTTGGTGATCTTAATTATCATTTATCGTTTGTTTTAACTTAATACGTAGGCCTACTCTTTCATATTGTTATTAAAACTTTTGGGTTTGTAATTCCGCGCGCTTTTGCTTTTACAACACAACTACAATAGGTAGCACCTTATCTGTCTATCATCAGTTGAAACGTGCGACATCACTAGCTAACCTCGTTCATTTCAGTCTCGGAAACGATACAGAAAGCACGTTTCAACTTCGTATTATTCGGTAAGTTATCCTCGTATATTTTTACTATCATTACACCGTCCAATATTTTTCATAAAAAGTTTTAATCATTTAATAATTAGTAATCGATATGTTTATATATATATACATATATATAAATTATACCGCAATTATAGTGTAGGAATCTACAGATCCAAAACGGCCTGCACCACAGGTTTATCCTAGGGGCCTGCAGATCCCAAATGCATCCCTGGACTGCTGTGGTTTCTTTGTGTCGTTAGTGGAGGTTTTCTATAGAGTGATCAGACTTTTCGTTTTAGGATCGTACCCATAGACCCATGGTTCAGAAGCAATGCAATGTTAACAAAAATAAGAATGTGAAGAGGGTCGATTATACGATTTTTACGAAACATATAATTCGGATTTCCTTTTTTTCACTGTAAAAATTCGTGGAACTAATTTCCCGTTCAGTCCTCACGTTTAATTCTCTTTTCGAAATGACATGTTAACATCGTCAGGAAGTTACTCGCCTAGTTGATTGAATTATTTTTCACCTCGGTTATTAATAAGTTTTCAGATACCTGTAAGTCTCCTTTTTCGGCTAAAAAGATGTCCCGAGACGCTCCAGTAGCCCGCCTCCCATGTTTCCCCTAGGAGGAATGAAACAAAAAAAATCATAGTGTTCGACCGAGTGAGGAGGCGGGCGAATTCGCCCTCCTGCGTGGCATTCGGGGCGACGGGGAGAAAATCCCGTCCAGCAATCCTGACTGCGGTTTCCCGCAATCCTTCCAGGTGAATGACGGGATGGTTCCTTCTAAAGGCCGCGGCCGACTTCATTCCCAGTCCCTTAGGTTAGGTTTGACTGAAAATGGTCCCCGAGACCCTACAACAGCCTGCCTCACAGGCAGGAATAAAACCGAAAAAATCTTAGTCTGAATTAGAATTATTTATATCTATTGCCAGTGTGACTGCAACACCATCAAACACTAACCGTAAGATTTCATAGCTTTCTGTACGTTTCCCTTTTTTATATTTTGCCCGTAGATGATTTAGAACACCCTTGAAACGTACTTATTCTAATAGGAGCTGACAATCGACTGACAGTGCAAATATGTCGAAATTTATCGCTAAATGTTATTAAAACCGCACGTTCAGTATACACTTTTGTACTTTGGTGCTTCGGTTTCACGGATTTTACTTTAAGATATACCTTTCGCGTGTGTCAATATCAGATGAGTATATGTAACTTTCCTCCTCCGATTCGGCCACCAAGGACCACATGGGCACACTGGTGACCACAGGCGGCCAGTGTGAATCATGAGAGGGGAAGGAACTGAGAACGGAGATCCTGCCAGAAGTCTAGCTGAGCCTGTGGGAATAATCAATAATCTATTGGAGGATGTTGTCACCTGTCTGCGAAACGTGTAACTGTATGGGTCGTGTATGATAAGTGTATTTTTGTTTGTGAAATGTTTAGTTAACGAGGCGGAGACTGGAGACCATCCTAATTATCACCTAAATGATTGCTGTGAACCACCTAAAAACCACACTGAGGATGGCCGGTACGCGGAGCTCTGGGTTCGTGCCCGTTCCTGTTGTATCCCCCGGATACGGTGTGCGGCGTCTCAGCGCACTGAGCCACACTGCGGGTACGTGTGCTATTATTTTATTCTTTATTAGTTTTGAGGCAAACAAGTCCCTATCCTAAGTCGGTGATACTTACCGAGTTGTTAGTATACAGTGATGATGTTACAAACTTTCAAAGATGATGGATAAGGGTAAATGCATCAGTTTGAGGTAAGGAATCCTCGACAGAGAACGACCGAATCCAAAGTTATGAGCAAAAATCGTTCTGATACCTCTAACAGTGGGTATGACACAACATGGTGCAACAATGTCATGCCTGTATTGACGCTGGGGGACATGATTTTTAACAATTGTTGTAAATGTAGCAGCTTGTGAAAATTGTTCAGGTAAATGGCCTACTTTATTAATATACCGTAGACTTTGGATTTTCGGTTTCTCTGACTTTGAGTGCGCCGTTACTAGTCCATCAACAGAGGAATTTGGATAGTATTGGGTAGTATTCAACAGATCAGATGTCATGATCAGGAATCGCAGGTTAGTGCCCTGAGTTTTAGCGCTGCGCTAGGCTAAGTCAGAACTTGAGTAGATTTTCACTTATTGCTTAAGACTCGGTCGTTTCCGAAGAACAGTCTCATTCCTCCAATTGATACATTCACCCGTCTCCATCATCCTTGAAAGTTTGTAACATCATCGTGGAATCACACTGTACAGTGTGATCGGGCTAGTCTTTTAAATGAGTTTAAATCTTGTGAGTTTCCACTTTACCTATAGTCAGTCTGTAAATATTTGTATATAATTAATGTCATATGTGTAATCCCCGTAAATTAAATAAGGCTTCACAGTAGCAGTAAAATGTTTAGTTTGTGGAGTAGCTAGGAAGTTTTGTTGTGGAATTACTAATTTTTAGTGTTAACAGTTGGCAGTAGTGTAAGGCGAGAGCCGCCAGAGAGGGAGAAGTGTTCAAAAAAGCAGTGATGCAGCACAAGGGTTTTGTTCGAGCTTATATGGAGCTCAAGCTCTTGCTATATTAAAGGTTTTCAAAGTGGAAATTAAATGTGTACAAGAAACTGTATATGCATTACGTGTTGACCAGGTTGGAAAGTACTTTAGTGTACCATTGAGTAGCAACAGTAACATTTCGTAAAAGAATCCTTTAACAGTTCATTATGATGAAATAATTTAAATAACAAGCTAGGGAAGTATCAGCAACATGGTAAAGAGTGTATATGTTGGGGTATCTCATTGAGCGAAAAAAGAAAGAAAGAATGAAAGAAAGAAAGAAAGAAAAATAAACAAAAACGACCACAACGCGTTGCAGTTTCTTGGAAATGGCCACAGCACGTTGTGGCTTTTCAGTATCTAACTCTCTATGTTCACGACGAATCGGTCCAGGTTGCATTTAATATATATGATTCTTCTTACTCCTCGCATATATTTTTTTTTTTTGCTGTCGTCAGTCTTGCGACTGGTTTGATGCAATCCTCCACCCTTTCCTATCTTGCGCTAACCTCATCAACTCTACATATCCCTTACAAGTCGCGTCTTCAATTATCTGCTTCATATATTCTAATCTCTGTCTTCCTCTACAGTTCTTACCTTCCACTGTTCCCTCCACTAACAAATTAACCAATCCAGAATGTCTCAAAAATATGACCTGCCAACCTGTCTCTTCGTTCTGTAAGCTTCTTCCACAAACTTCTTTTCTCACCCATCATTTCCAAAACTCGTTCATTTCGTACTTTGTCTGTCAATTTAATTTTCAGCAGTCTTGTGTAGCACCACATTTCAAATGCTTCAATTTACATTCTTTCTGGTAAGGCTCTTTTTGCTAGTGCTATTTTGCTTTTAACATCATTCTTGCTTCGGCTATAGGTTGTAATTTTGCTTCCCAAGTAGCAGAATTCACTTACTTGTCCTATTGCATCCGATACTATTTTTATATTTAATCTACTGTGGTTGGTATCATTGTCTTGCTTTGATTTATATTCAGTCCAAAATTCTCCTTCAGTACCTCGTTCATGATACTCAGTCAGCCTGTTCTGTTAACAAGACAATGTCATCAGCAAATCGTAGATATACTGATTTTTTCTCCCGGAACACGTATGCCACATGAAAATTTTTCTTTTATTTCCTTTACTGCTTCTTCTACATACAAGCAACATTAACATTTCCAAAAGAATCTTTTAAGAGTTCATTGCGACTGAATAATTTAAATAACAACCTAAGGGTGTATCAATACCGTGGTAAAGAGTGTATATGTTCGGTTCACTCATTGAGCGGGGAAAAACAAAACAAAAAACAACAGTTGCGGCTTATCAGTATCTAACTCTTTATGTTCACGATTAATCGGTCAAGGCTGCATTAAATGTATATCACTCTTCTTACTCTTCGCATTACAGGGCTCTAAAAATAAAATAAAAAAATGTCAGTCATCATATGTGGAGAATGAGACCTGGACAGCGAATTTTGCGTTGTGGCCTTTTTGAATCAGCCACAAAGCGTTCTGGCTTTCTTCACTGAATGAGCGTTTTCGCTCTTTGAGCCAAACAAGTATGTGTATATGAGCCAACAGTCTTTCGAGCATGGGCTAATAATGTGTCGAGTTAAAAACTTCAAACAGTTCCTCATGTAATAACGTAAAGAGTCAACAGCAAATATTTCTAACAGAGGCAGTCAGTTAATTAGTAACAGGACTCCCGTAACCCTGGTACTGGCATAACTTCACCAATTCGGTAAAACAATCATTTGAACTTGAGAATCATGACTTTTGGTAAGTTTTAGGGAGCATGGTTAGATTTGCGTTTGGGTAGCTTCCACGTACCTTGAACTGGAGCGTAAATGTTGAGGTAGAGGCAGTCCTCGCTCTGGTTGCGCAGGTAGGGCAGCAGCCTCTTGAGGTACTCGAGGCGGCCCTTGGGCATGCGTTCCAGCGCCGCCGTCTCGTTGCTGATGTCGGGCAGTTTCTGCGGGCACACGGGCCCCATGGCGTCGGCGATGCGCACGCCCTCCCACGGCGAGGGGGTGCGCGTGGGGCTGAAGCGGTTGGAGTGTACGGGCGGCGTGGCGTAGGGGATGCCGAGGAACACCTCGACGGGCCGCAGGTGCCTGGCGTGCTCCATGGGCAGCACGAGGCCCTGCAGCTTGCCGTAGCGCGTCTGCACGATGCGCGTCGACATGACGGCGGCCTGGCCGGCGCCCGCGCCCACCCCGACGCCCACGGCCGGGCCCGACAGCGGCCACAGCAGCGCCACCAGCTGCAGCAGACGCAGCATCACGGCCGCGGCGCCGCCATCAGCCGCACAACCCTCTCCGCACGCACAGTGGCCGCCAGACAACCCAGTCCTCCCTCTTTACTCTAACCACCAACCTCTCATACCAAACAAATTCACCGTTCCTTACAGCCCACAACTTTGTCCTTAATGCAAAAACTAGAGTCTTTTTTCAATTTGAACTAGCCACGGAGATATACTTCTATGTTTACGTAATTTAATTATTCTCTCTTATACTACTCATAAGTTCTCAAATCATCCAGTTCTGTTACTATCAAATAATTCAGTCTTAATGATAATATTTCTCCAACCAAGAACAAATGCTAATGGTTCCGTTATGAAAATAACACTAAATGTTGACTACAGCGAGCATGAGCACCTGAGATGGACAGATCCTGTTTCTTTGTTACACGGATTCTTCATTTCAACCAGAAGCTTTCAACAAGTGTGTCCAGGTTGTGTTTGGATTGACTTATTATGCACTTTCTTGCTGCACGACTCCGAAGGTATGACGGACATGCTGTTCGGTCCGAGTTCAGCGTTGCGAGATGCCGTCGTAGTTGCTGCAAACTGCTGACGGATGCCTGGACAGACCCCGGGAGGCCTCATGTCCGGTGAGGTTGATCTCTACTCGCCGCCCACAGTGTCTCTCGGGGGGAAGCCTGCAACAGAACGAGGACGTACGCCTCAGTCAATAGGCACGAAACAGTGGCTAACTGCAGCAACAACGCAAGTACCATCTACTCACAAACTGCTCGCTAGATGTATTCTATCAGTAGGCTATATACACAACATTTCTGGCAATTGTTGTCAACTTTTTTATCATTCTTAGAAATTCTCAAATCAATTGGCCAGATCCTTCAAAATAATTCTTCTATGACAACACGTACAAAAGAAGTTTAGGTCGTCAAATAGCAGTAGCGTGTTTTGTACAGAGATATCAAATCACTTATTTACTACGCATTAATCTTCTTGACAATAGTAAACACTGCCAGCAGAAAATTACTCAGATAATACCGTGCATAAATGTCGCTTGGTTCCTTGTGATAATACTGGCTCTGTTTCTACACAACTCCAGCTCTTACATATAAGATACAATTCACAGATGTTCATCTTTCACTTTATCTTCTTTTATTACTTTTGGACGGAAGTCAATTGGGACTGATTATTTAATTATATGGAAGGAAACAATGTTACACCTGACTCCTGAGTACATGTAAATAACTTAAAACGTATGTATATAAATGAGTGAGGCTTTGAACTCACAATTTCATACCATATAAAAGGACAGAACTGAACTTCAAAATTTAATCTCTCCTATCTCGTGTTAAATTTTATGTAAGTTTCGGTGACATATTTGCATCCTTTCATTTACTATATTATCCCCAAGAATAACATCAAATTACTGTAATAATGACAGCTGTTATTTTCGTAAAATTCATAAATTTGGGTACTATTACAACATTATACCGTTATAGAAAAATTATCGCTAATTCTTCAGGGAATGAATCACTAATTCTCGTCTGTCTTTCAATCTCTCTTTCTCTTTTAATAACAAGGAGAAGTATAGCGATTTACAATACCACTACAGATTACAGTCGATTATCCCTGGTGTCGGGATTAAGTGCGAGTGTATTTAGTTTTTTATACCCTCATTCATTAGACGATAACTTTCCTATCTATTTCCTTATAAATTTCCTGTTATGAATTTTCAACTATCAAGTCACTGCTGCATACGATAATTGTATGTTTCTCTGCTGATTTTTTTTTAATTTCTATTAGCAATTTGTAATAATTTGTCCATGGATTGGTAAAATACATTCGGACACTGATAATATATTTTACAGACGTTCCTCTTAGTTAATGCCGTATTTTAGCCATTATAATTTACACTTAACAATTTACAAGAAACAGGACGTCCCCACGTAACTGGAATCTCACTGTCCTTTCTTGAAAATTATTGACATTATGAGACTTACAAAACTGATTAAAGGATTGTAACGATATTTTCAATGTCATCCTCTTTTACTTACGAGGGAGAGTCAAATGAAAACATTAAATATTTTTTAAAATATTATTTATTGTGCAGAAGTGGTACAAAGCTGTATCAATTTTCAACATAATCTCCCTCACGCTCAATGCAAGTCCTCCAGCGCTTACAAAGTGCTTAAATTCGTTTGGTAGTCCGCGCAACCCACTCATGCACCGCGTGGCGTACCCCTTCATCAGAACGGAACTTCTTTCCTCCCATTGCATCTTTGAGTGGTCCAAACATATGGAAATCACTTGGTGCAAGGTCTGGTGAGTATGGTGGATGAGGAAGACACTCAAAATGCAGGTCTGTGATTGTTGCAACAGTAACGATTCTTGCAAGGAAGCCATCACCTTCTCGTTCAAAGCGCCGAAGAAGTTCTTCACAAGCATCAACACGTCGTTCTCTCATTTCAGGAGTCAGCTGCCGTGGCACCCATCTTGCAGACACTTTGTGAAACTGGAGCACATCATGCACAATGTGGTGTGCTGAACCATGACTAATCTTTAAACATGCTGCAATGTCATTCAGTGTCACTCGGCGGTTTTCCGTCACTATGGCTTCAACTGCTGCAATGTTCTGTGGAGTCACAACTCGTTGTGCCTGACCTGGACGAGGAGCATCTTTCACTGAAGTCACATCATTTGCGAACTTCCTACTCCATTCGTAGACTTGCTGATGTGACAAACATGCATCACCGTACTGAACCTTCATTCTTCGATGAATTTCAATAGGTTTCACACCATCAGTATTCAAAAAACCGAATAACAGAAAGCTGTTCTTTCCTAGTGCTAGTCTCAGGTGGGGCAGCCATCTTTATACTGATACTGCGACGGTATTTATGCATCTGCACTATGCTGGTGCCACCTACAGGCCATTCTGCACGCTGCTTGTAGCACGCGTACCAACTTACAGAATAACGACGCGAAATTTCGATTTTTTATTACAAATTTAAGGTTTTTATTTGACTCACCCTCGTAGTTACCAGCGAACCTACAGATCCATCTGATCCTTGCAAGTTTTTCCCATTTACAACAGTTTCTTCGTGATCTCACAAGATTATATGCGCAGCAACTACTTAATTCCACTCCACAGTAACAAATGAAGATGTTTAAAGAGTATGCAAATTAATATCGGGCAGCAATTACGTAAGAAACAACGAGCCAAATTCCTTCCAAACGGAGGATAGGTTTTTTAAATAAAATGTAATCTACAGAGAACTGTTATGGATAATTTTTATATATATATATATATATATATATACAGGGCGTTCGCCGGGAAACGCAACCCACTGTTAGCGCTACAAGTAAGAAACTGCTCCCGGCGAGCGAGCGGTCAGCTTCCGGCATTGTTCGACCGTCGGCCGCGGACTATTTCATAATAATTACGCTTCATAAACTTGTATGTGCTAAGCATTTAATGTGACGTAATTCATTAGCTTACGTTATAAAAGATGCTGGAAGTGTTGACCCTCTTGTGTAATGCACATTTCACATCTTCTGAACATATTTCGAGACACACGCTGCCCTAACTGACTTAATGATTTTTTGGGTGACTGTTCTAGTCGAAAAGCGATATCATCAATTTTCTCCTCTGTGAGAATACGGTTGACCGACAGTCTCTTTTTGTTAAAAAATGAACCCGTTTCTCTTACTTTTTTAACCAGACGCAGAATTGTTGATTTAGCTGGCAGTAAAGCGCCAGGAAATTCGCGACGAAATTTACTGCGACACTTTTTAAACGACTTCTTCTTCCCATATGTATCATAGAGAAATATTCTTTGTTGCAAACTGTAACGTACCATAATTTTACTCACATGGTACAGATTAGTAAGAGTATGAAGCCCCAAACCAGCCAAACCGCAAAGAAACGTTTATTCACAACACTGATTAATAAGAGACTAAAGTCACAAACTGGCTACAATGCAAAGAAACCGTTCTTAACAATGTAAGGGTCCCATTATACTGCGTCACTGCACTGTTGGGGCAACGGAGGTGTTAAACAGTGCGGTGATTCACGGTGCCGTGTGGCGGGACTTGCTGGCACCACTGACCGAGCAAGTTGCCGACGGCAACAGACTGGGAGGGTAGCGTTTTCCGGCGAACGCCCTGTATACATATATATATATATATATATATATATATATATATATATATATACGCATCGCCCTTATGGTGTGGGCATCAACAATGGCTACAAATGTATGTTTTTTCATGCATATGAACACAGTTATTAAATATTATTTGTATTGTATTTAATAATTGTAATGATACAAATGTAATAGATACATTTACAGCTACTGATGATGTCACACGCCATAAGGGCGAAACGCGTTTAGAAAAATAAACACTAGCCATAAAATTTGTTTGTAGACAACATTTTATTTATAATATTTATTGTTCAGCAACTGCAAAAAATCCTTATAAAATAAAGAACCTAGATATCTTCTGATAGCCTACAACTGCTCCTCTTTTATGCAGTAACTTTTTGAAAAAATATTTCTATCTACTCAAGCTTGACAACGTAACGGAAATATAGTAATTTGCTTTGATCGTACGCTTATTACGGGCGGCTGATGCAACAGAATAGTAGAGATGCCTGTCTTGCTCTAACGTTTGTCATTTCTACTCTTCAGAAAATGACCTGGATGAGTTTATGGTGAGACACGGTTAAGCGTTGAGTTATCAACTGGAGAGAGGTTTGCGTAGAGGAATAGACAGTAAAACGATTACCCTACGAGAGTTCATGTAGCTAGATAAGTAAATTACACATCAAAAGTATTTTATATACACGACAGTTCAATATCTATTAATGTAAGGGCAACATCGGCACAAATCTCCATACCTCCTACGCAATTACCGTGTTGTTTCAGCATTTTCTTATTGACCATGTCATATCATTTACATTACCAATTTTCCCTCAAAATTATTCAGAACAGAATAACACATCAGCATCAAAATTAAATGGTTTCAAACGAAAACCCATTTCCCTTCCTTGGTCGTATTTGATGATTTTGAATAAAGTTGTTCAAATGTTAAGTTGGGAAAAAATGTAGCCTATTCTATGTACCAAACCGCAAACCTTTAGTATCAGTTACAAAATGAAATTTCAATACCGTCTGCGAATAATTACAGCACATAACAAATACTTACCAACATTTCATTTCCTACATTGTTTCAAACTTTTCTTGCATTTATCCTTTGTCTAAATTGTCGTATGTTCACTGAAACAGTATCATAAATAAAACAAAAAGTCAAATACTAACTTTCTCATTCAATATCTTCCATAATAAATAAATTTGCTACTCTGAAAACCAAAAAAAAAAAATCAACAGAAAAAATCTTATCTCGTCTCCAAAAACACGTTTCTCAACTGAAGTAGGGAGAGGGCTTGAAAGCATTAAGATGTGCAAATGGATTTTGTATTAAAAAGAGAAGAGCAACAATATATTTTGTCTGCAGTTTTGTTTCTCTTCAGACTTAAGGTCATGTGTTCTCATAAGAGGCTAAGGCAAGCAGTCTGAGGCACATATTATATTAAAACGATTGTTTTATGGGCTCCTGTACAAAGTGTCTTGAGTAAATTTTTACACATCAGCATTATTTGACATTCGGTTTAATTTTGCGAAAATTTACATATTTTATTTAATTCTTTCAGTCAATATATTACGTAATTAACGTTAATGTGATATAAATCATGGAATTAAGTGCCGTGAGACCCATGCGTCTTGTTAGGTTTTCAATGATGACGAAGTTTCTATCTCCTCGTTTGCGGACGGGGTTCTGCCTGTGAAACGTGTGATTTGTGTTCTGCGTGAAAAGTGAACTTTTGATTGTTGAACATGTAGTTTGTGAGGCAAAGATTCCAGACCTCCGAGCCGGTCGCATAGATGAATGTGGAAAATCACCCAGAAACGCCAGTAAAGACGGTCGGTAGGCTGGGACCGGGATATGAACTTTTACACGCTGTACCTCCGTGTTCCAGTTTTTTGGTGCTTGAACTGGTGCAACCACACTTAATTCACTGACGTGGATGGCTACGTTTTGTGTAAATATTTTATTACTGTGTTTCATACTAAATCTCAATGTTTCTTATACGTCATCTGTGAATAAATAACATCGTTTAAAAAAATTATTACTTCATTCAGTACTTTTTTGGATTACACTTCAGCAGAGATCAGATACACACAGTTCAACAGGAGCAGATTTCACAAGCTAAATAATGGTCTACCACAAGACACGGTTCTCTCCCCTATAATTTTCAATTTATATTCTCATGACCTGCCAGACACGGTCTCTCGCAAATTTTTAGATGCTGATGACATCAATCTTACAGTGCAAAGAACTGACTTTGTGGAGGCTGAAGAAATCCTGACTCATGACCTTCAGGAATTGGATGCCTACTTTCGAAGGTGGTGCCTTCATCCCAGTCTACAGAAAATAGAAATATCTACATTCAATCTTAGCAACAAACAAATGAACTACCATCTAGATGTATTGTTTAGAGACCAGATGCTGAGGTATAACAGTGCCCAAAAATGCCTTGGTGTGACATACAAAAGGCACCTTGCGAATACAGCTACCAACCTTAGAAGCCGGAACCACTTACTTCAACGTCTGGCAGGAACTTCATGGGGAGCCGATGCAAATACACTAAGAACAACAGCCCTAGCGTTGGTTTACTCCACAGCTGAATACTGCTCCAGAATATGGCTTAATAGCTCTCACACCCAGTTGGTGGACGTTCAGCTTCGACAGACAATGCGCATTATAACTGGCTCGATTCTGTCTACACCTATTCAGTGGACGCCGGTGCTCAGCAACATACCACCACCTCATATCAGAAGGTAAAAGTTCTAATAAAATTATGGTCGAGAATTTTGAACAATGAGGCTCTTCCCATCCAGAGAGATGTTAGGGATTACAAAACACGGATGAAGTCACGTCGCCCTGCCTGAAAGACTGCTGTCAGCCTAGCATCTAACTCCTTCAGCCCTACAGATAGCAGGACAGCGTAATGTACATCGTCAGGCAAATTACCAGGATTTGACTTACCACGGTCAATTTGGTGTAAACTAAATCGGATTAAATGTGGTACGGGAAGAACTGCTTCAACTCTCCACACCTGAGTTGGGCAGATTCTCCGTACTGTGACTGCTGTGAGGTTCCTCAAACTGTGTCGCACATTGTGCAGGACTGTCCACTGCGTGCCTTTCCTGGTAGTCTGGAAGACCTAATTTGGCTACGCCGGAGGCGGTGGCCTGGTTGGAGCGCCTCGACGTCACATTGTAATGGTTGCGACTGGAGAACCTGTCTCAGTGGCCAGCTGCGGGCATTGTACTCTAACTATGTGTATATACGTGTGCTTAGATTGTTCATTACAGTATAATTGTAATTGAATTGTGTAAATGTCTTGGAGCATCATACTGACTTAACATAGGACCGGGTATTTTTAATGAGTTTAAGAGGATTGTTATTTCTGGAAAGTCACATAGGTTAATTTTTAGCCAGTACTTTGACAAAGAACAAATTCTTAAACAACTTTTTGTGACTGAGTTTCAATTTTTCGCAAGTTTCAGATTTTATATTCCATTATTGCGTCTACTTAACGATGCAACATTTGGAGTTGAGTTCGGGTCGCATCCAGGAGGGAGAATCTAATAATCTGCTGAATTTCGACGAATCGACACAAAGCTATGAGTATCGTGCGGGTTCCTCACGAGACGAATCATTCGTGATCTATATTTTCGGTAATCCTTGCTCGACAGCTCCTCGCTGCTACTTCTGTCGCTTCGAAGCGAACGCACGACAATAGAGCTTGCTTAAATTTTATGTAAATTCGTGGTGCTTATTCGGTTATTATGACGTATCCACTTGCTCTGTCAGACTTACACATTGCATCTCGTCCCCTCGGAACGAATAAACGCGTTTTGCAGTAGATTAATCACCACTGTAACTATAAATCAAATCACTGATGATGTACATGTAGTGATTTTGAGATACACTTATCTCCTTTCTTATGTTCTTAAAGAAATACGAATTTACTCGCTGACATCTAATGAATAAGATTGATACTGTCCAATTCGAATATTTTTGGTTTTTCAATTTTTCTTTATATACATACAATTGATGCCACACGTACGCTAAAATTGCGATGAATATTTCGACTGCCAGACGTAAACTAACTCGACCAGCAGTTTTTGTGTGAGTCGCGTTCAGCGAAAAATTGATACAAATTTTTGGATGATTTTATCTTAAATCTCAAAGCTTTCCGCCTTCACATCGAAATGAAACATTTATTTTACTCTTCGAACCAAGGGCTGTACATTATTGGAACCCTCCTGAAAATCCAAAGGGAACTAAGGGTAGGGTGAATCTCGTTCATGCAAACAGACGGACAGAATCGCGATCAGCGAAACGTAAGTTACTTCTCGCAGATGAGTCATTTATTCTGTAGAATATAAAATACTTGGCATCCGTTTACATTTATATTGCAGTTTATAATTATCTTTTTTTGCAAACGAGGGTTACGTCAGGTATTTCGTGTCACTAAAGATAATAGTGACTGCTTTGAAGTTCAAAGATACGCCGTTAGTTAATAACAGACATGAAAAATCGTGAAATACTGAAGGAGAATTTGGACTAAAGATATTCCGAATCAAGGAAAAAACAAAGTAATGAAATATACCCAGAATAACATTATCGAAACGAGCATACTTGAAAAAAACAAATCTTTTGTTTTCAAACATCAGTCTACGACGTACGAATCAGAAAGATGATTCTAAAACTGTGTGAATAGGTACAGGTCTTATGAAGGTTAAGATTGGACTTGGTAACTGCAGAAAAATAGAGGAATTTGAAATGTGGTGACATGGAAGGATCCTCTGAATTAAATAGTGGGGTAAGGTACGAAAGGAGGGAGTTTTGGGAATGATGGGTAAAGAAAGAATTCTGAAGAAGAGACTCACAAAAAATATGTTAGAGAATGCTGAGCCGAATTTTAATACTTGTGTAATGGGTTAACTTTTTGACGGAGGGATGATGGCGCGAAGGAATTGTAGAGGAAGGCAGACTTTATAATATATGAAGCAAAGGCAGATTGTAATGAGTAAGTTAGGATGAACAGATTAGCTTAATATAGGACGTTGTGGAAGATTGCATCAAGCGAGTTGAGAGACTGACAAAAAAAAATCCTCTTCATCATATATTTAGCTTGATTTAACCCAACTCCTAGGTTTAAATTACCTTTTGTTAGACTACTGCTAAAGGTTCCTTCTGATCTTTTCATCTCCAGAAAAGCTGAAATCATATACTCCGTTGCCTGAAACATTCAACTATCGTTATATATATCACAGGTACACCCCCACTTTAAATGATTACGCACAACATCATAAATTTTCATCATTTAGAAAGTAGAATGTAACATGCACCAATAAATTTGTCATTTTTGAATATTTCTTTGAATAATTATGCCTCATTTAAGGTCGTCTTTCAGTACTATTAAGTTTTGTCATATCGAAAAAGAGTTTTTTTAAACTGCTTAACGTCTCTTAACAGCGAGGATGGGGGGCAAGGAATGGGAAGGAATTCGACCATGTCCTTTTGAAGGAAGCATCCCGGAATTTACCTGGAGTGATTTGGGAAACCATGGAAAACCCAAATCTGGATGCCGGACGGGGATTCGAACCAGCGTCCTCCCGAATGCGAGACCAGAACGCTAACCGTTACACCACCATGCTCGGTTCGAAAAAGAGGAAGGGATACTGGGAGAAGAGGAGGAAAATCTGTGTGGGCACTATTTGATGCTGTAGTTGAGTTCAGCAGAGATTCTGTGCATCTCAGAAGGCGAGTCAAACAATTAATGTAAATGCTAAAAAATCTTTTACTTTAGTTAGTTTTATATAAACGAAATCATTCGGAATATCCAATAGACACTAAAATTTTCAGCAACCTGTCAAACATAGTAAAGACAAACTAGGAACAAATCTTTCAAATCACAGTTTCAAAAATATTTCCTCCATTCTAAACACATGCACTCCACTCCAAAAGTCTGATGAGAAGAGTATGATTTTTTTTTCTTTGAATGAACGCGTGTGATTTCCAAGTTTCAGATGCAGCGTGGTAATTACAAAGTTCTGGGTTTGCAGTGGCAAGTTTGAAGTTCAACAAATAGCCTCGTGATACCTTGTAAGCTGTTAATGCTGCCTGCCCCTCAGAATTGTAATTGAATCCGGAGTGATTATAAACGACGTGATTTACATCCACCCTCTGCACTAATTAAAGCTGTCAGTGCCAATTAACTCTGAACCACACCGAGTGCTTCAAACAACCAGTAGCATCTCGCCTCTCACAGATCCATAAGTAGTTAACGAAGTCCTCTTACATGATTAGCTATAAATGTTTATAATAATGCCTATGATGGTAATTTAATTCCGTATAATGTACGTCTAATAATATTTTTTATTTGTTTAATTAATATATACTATTATAATTTGAAACCGGTTTTCCACTAAACGTGATAATACCTACTAAGAAGCTTAAGCAGTTTCAGTGTACAATCCCTTCAATATCGTCTAATGGTAATGTTTTGAATTTTCCAGTTGAATTTCGCTTCACTGTTATAGGACATTCACAGAATGGGATTAACTTCAGAGTGTTGGCTGCACAGACCACAGAACAAACAATAGCCGCAAACAACAATGAACTACAAGCCAATGCGTGTATAGCACATGTCAGCATCGCACATCAACACGCATTCGTAACCAAGGGTCCAATCATTCAACGTCAAAATTCAACGGACGCAAATTCAGTAAGCAGAATCACATGATCAAACTGAGTTCATTAACACATAGGCATATATGTGGATAGAGTGAATTACATATTGTTCCCAAGTAAAAAGGTATGCTTCAACAGGTACGAAGACACGTGTTTAAATATCACATAAATGGAATAAAATCGAATACCAATCAATGTTAAATGTTGATTGGTTTTCAACATCGGAATGATATTGATACAAACCAAATCATGTAGTAAAAATTTAATTAATAATGGGAAGAACTTCGTAGGTCATGAACAAAATATGCTTTTATAGTACTAGGTATATGTTGTTATGTTAAGACAGAGTTACTAGGAAAATGCGTTATGATGTGTAGCAGTAAACACAGAGTATCAACTTTACAATTTCGTTTTTTTTGTTTTTTTTTAACCGCATTCGGCGACCAAGGCCATGTAGTCAGCTCAATGTGAATATAACATATCTTCCAGTGAATCAGATTCTCCAGTACATATTGTAACTCCTAAGTATGTACACCACAGGACGGACACGACACTAAAACTTAAACACCCATGCCCTCGGCCGAACTCGAACCGGCGACATACGGTTCGCGGGGCAAGTACACTCTAGCCCCTACCCTACCGAGGCCGGCAAAATTTACTGACTTCTTGAAGTTGGAAGATTCTTCTTTGTCCTATCGAATCTGGAGAGCTTCAAAAGCTGTTTCCCAATTCATTATGGTCCTATAAATAGCAGGGAACATTATCACTATTTAAACGAAGAGCTGAACAGGTCACAGAACACTTAACATAGTTACTGCTTTCTTCGGTTAGTAAGAAAAATAATTTTGGCATGGGACTTGTATTCCATCTCAGAATTCATGGAAGAATTTACAGAGAATCACACAAAACCTAAATCTGAATGACAAATTTTCAGCCACGCCATCCTATCTCCTCATAGTCAGTGCTGAAAACGCATTACACATGTAACGAATTTCAAATATCTATTGGAAGCCAGACTGAGATATGCCTGTTACGGTGTGCCAAATGTAACTATATTGGTAGTTACAAAAATGAAAGAAACGTAAACTTACACTTAAAAATTAAGTTCGTTTATTACGATGCACCTCTTAATAATATACATCAATCTTAGTATAGTTCCTTTAGTCAAATCTACATTATAAATATATAGTTCCATTTTATCTCTATACCATGATCCAATAATTCTTTTCGTGTCATTCTCGATTTCTTGTCCGGATCAGTTTGCCATACAAAGCACGTAAAGTCTCTATTTTTATTCCTCTAAAGAGACTTCTACTGCCGAACTGACACGGCAGCCATAATCTTTGGTCGATACTGGCATCGTATAGCTACATTCAACTCAAAGGAAAACTACATTCAAATTTGGCTTGATATTGAAAGCAGCAACCAGTCACAATTTGTTGTTATTATGTTTATTTAACCATTAACGGTTTCGAGCAAAATGCTCATCATCAGATGGTTTGCATTTTTAATGTATTTAAGTATGCAGATGCAAAATGTGAGCGTGCGTCCTACAACAACAGAAAAGCAGCATTTATTGAATGACAGTAATATAATTTTGGGTTGATCAACCCAAATTTGATATCACAGTCGCTGATTTCCACTAAACAAACATGGAAAAAATATTATTATAAACATTCAATTTAAAATAAAAGGCAATAAGTAGTAAGGTATTACCTGTTTGTTTTAGGACAGATATTATTTGGAAAATTGAAGAAAATTTTTGAGTAAATATTTTGGAGAAAAACGTAATTCTAACAGATAGTTGGAGCATCTATCAGTCTACTGTAATTGGTCCAAATACGTAATGCCATGGGAACCTGGGACCATATTTTGTTACTCTATGCGGATATCTGCATCGCGCACAACCTACCCTCAACCTGACATTAAACTTAGAGAAACCATGAGCCAACGATCTTAGACGGAATACCCAATAATATTGTTAAACACCTATAGTTGTACGACAATGTTGATTTTCAATAACAATCTCTGCTGTAACTGGCGACAACAAACCACTGAAAAAAAGCTGCGCGGCTTCAGACTACCGGTAATGGTAACTTTTCTTTTTTGTGACAATAGTTGCTTTTTTATGGTCTACCTATTATATGTTCCATTACAATTCC
The DNA here is from genome assembly GCA_031002005.1 of Vandiemenella viatica. Classification (NCBI taxonomy): domain Eukaryota; kingdom Metazoa; phylum Arthropoda; class Insecta; order Orthoptera; family Morabidae; genus Vandiemenella; species Vandiemenella viatica. The sequence continues at coordinate 49,863,753 of JARYHS010008075.1, forward strand.
GTGTTTAATCATATTTCTGAGTCTGGGTTCACCACGTTTTCGAGCGCAACTTGAGTAGAGACCGAGCGTGGTGGGGGAACCGATAACGTTCTGGCCTCACATTCGGGAGGATGCCGGTTCGAATCCCCGTCCGGGCATCCAGTTTTTGGCTTTCCATGGTTTCCCCTAATCACTCCAGGCGAATGACGGGGTGCTTCCTTCAAAAAATCCATGACCGAATTCCTTCCCGTTCCTTGTCCCCAGTCCCATCCCGCCTCTAATGACCTTAGCCGTCGACGAGGCGTAAAGCAATAAGTACCAAAAAAAAAAAAAAAAAATTGAGTAGAGAAGAAAGAGGCGAAGAGCAGACCTGAAGTAGTTAAAGTACTCTCCTTTGAATTGGTCACTACATGAACTAAGTAAGCGATCTGACAGGAGAGTTGTGCGGTAATAACTCTTCGAACGTGTACAAAATATGACATTTTCTCCAAGGTCGCTTAGAAAATGGCTTCATTGTCTGAAAGGGTATGTAAAAACTGCAGAATGATGAGGAGACCTCTTCAATTTCAAGGTCTTTGAGAAACAGTCAGACACCATGTTTCTAGACTAAGGGAACGAACGACATATCCAATTCGGTTATGGTCCACGGTCTAGTACCGGTTGCAACCAGCGGTCATCAAACATACAATTTTCAATTCAGACATCCTGATATCGCTTGTATAGATACTCAAAACGCAAAAACTATCGAACAACGTAAGGCGTGCAAACTCTGAGTAATCTCAACAAGAGCCTCGCCGACACCCACAAAATAATTCAGGAAGCCTCCGGCGCTCATACTATCAAGTTTTGGGTTTGTCGTTTAAACACGGCTGAGATGTGGTGCAGGATGACCCCATCTCTGGTAGACCATCAGACAGTGATCGCGATTGAGTGTTCAATTTATTACAGGTATTCAACTACCAAGCACGACGTCGTCAGCGAAAAATTACACATCCGCAAAGTGTATGCCAAGGTGATCTTCTCGGAAGGATATTACTGCCACCTGGTTGCTGTACCATGATAACGCGCCCAGCTACACGGCTCTGCTTGTCGGCGCAGACTTCTTTTGTCCGCCCTGAAAGAACCACAAAAGCAATCTAAACCATCGTGGCAAAGGCTGTAAATGAGGACCGTGTCCACGCTTTCTAGGATGTGCAATGTTCATGGGAAAGTGGCTTAAACAAGTTTTGTAGATGCTGAAGAATTAACGACATCGTGAATAAATTTTACGATATATATAGGATTTGAGGAACATTTTCCCCAATTGCTGATAATATTGATAAATAAATACTGCCAAAGCAATTGAATGTTTGTTCGTTTGTTAACTTTCTAAACGAGTTTAACTTGTTTTCCAGAAGCATCTTCAGTGCTTTCTCCTGTTAATTGCGTATATACCACAATTTGGTTATGTTGTTCCATTTCGTAATTTGGAATTAATATATAAATTATAATCTTCTTACATTTTTCGACCTGTTACCTATATTTAGGTTCCATTCGCAGCAATAGTGATTTTGTTTCTCTTGAGTTGCAATTAATTTTCAGCTTATTATTCTACTAGTAGCTAACACAACACTGAACTGCACTGTGTATTTTTATTACGAATGGTCGGTCCAGTTTGTTTACTCTCGAATGTGTAACACTATGTGATACTGTTTTGTGTTTTTAGTCTGTCTTCTGTTTCTGTGTTTCGGTGTGTGTGTGTGTGTGTGTGTGTGTGTTAGCACGTTTAATCAAAACATAAAGGTTTGTGCTGGGATACAAAAAAATCATAACAAACTAGCACAAACATTTACATTTTGAAAAAACGCGCCAAATACAAAAAATGGAAGAAAGATTAGAAAACCAAAACAGTATCACATAGCGTTACACATTCGAGAGTAAAGAAAACGCACCGGCCATTCGTAATAAAAACACACAGATCAGTGCAGTGTTGTGCTAATTACTAGTAGAATAACAAGCTGAAAATGAATTGCGACTCAAAGAGAATCAAAATCACTGCTGCCAAGAATGGAGCATAAATGTAAGCAAGAAGTCTATTATAATTTATATAATAATTCCAATGTACAAAATGTAAGTATATAATCACATTGTAATATTTATACACAGTTTACAGGAGTAACCGCTGTAGATTCTTCGGCATAACAAGAGAAACGCATTCGGAAAATTAATAAACGAACCAATATTCAATTGCTTTTGCAGTATTTATTTATCAATATTATCAAAATTTTATTTATTTAACTGCATTACTTTCGACGTAATTGAAAAGTTGGAGCATAAAGTAAACAGATTGCAAAAAAATTGTTAGAAATTCCTTAGAATTAAAAAATCTCTACAAGGAATATTCTAGAGAATAACAAAGAAGCTTTGCTCAATATTTTCGCTATAGATAAAAACTCCACATTCAGTCTCAGTGGACAAAGTGCTTCGGACTCCCGGACGTGATCTTTGGTAGAGGGGAGGTTTTAAAGTGACCACCGCCTCGTCTGGCCATAATATAGGTACATGACAAAATTTCCTCATCAGTGCTCACTGTGGAACACCGTACTCCCAAGAAAAACCGTTCAATTCATCGGGTATGGAAATATGTTTGCCGTAACCAGGAAGCAATCTTCTGCTAATGAAATGTAAAATTATGTATACTTCTGCCTAAAATTTGTTTGCTGAGCTTGATATTTATAATTATATCACAAAGCTGTTAGGTTTTTTTTTTTTTTTTTTTTTTTTTTTTTTTTTTTTTTTTTTTTTTTTAATTCACTGATGAAACCATTAAAGTGCTAGTAATTAAGTTGTGATATAATAGTGGCCATGTTTGGCGTCGATTTCGTTGTTGTTCACCTGACGCTTTAACTTCGGTGTACCCAAAATTTCTGCGTGCTGCTCGCAGTGGCCGCTCGGCCCCGCCGGGGGCTGAACCCACGACCCTGGTGGCCCCCGCCGGGCGTGTAATTGATTATCGCGCCGATCAGCCTGGCGCGGCCACCCGCACAACACACCCTCGGACGGGCAACGCTCGCTCAGGCATATGCTCACCACATCACATAAGCACCAAGGGGTGTAGCCAAACTGGTACCGCAATCGCTAACTGGATTTACAGCTTGTTTCTTTATTCATCTAACTTTTAGGAGCGTAATGGAACATAAATTAAATTTATCACTATTATACCACAAATAAAGCCAGAAAAATAATTATCTTTTCCCTTTGTTCATTTAAGCCTTGTAAATTTCCATGATTTCCCTGTACGGAATATAAATTATGGTCCGCACGAGATTCCGACAAACGATATAAAAATTTACAAGGTTTATTAACAAAAGTGCTAAACCTGACTTTACTGTCATCATAAGACTTCCTCGATAAATTCAATTAGAAATTGTATGGTGGTTATGTACTATTTAAAGCCGGAATAATTGCTGCATTTTTTACGTGAATGAGTTTCTGGTTTCATTTCATGGATTTTGTCACAAAATCGTTCATTAAGCAAGCTATAGTACCTCTACTCATCAACTAGAAACGATAACACTAAAATTAAGCATGATTGAATGAGTGTACACCTGACGTAATATCATTTTCACTCCCCGCATGTTTTCTGACAAAAAGCTACTGAAATATTGAAAACACAGAACGGCTGAAAATTGCCACGTTTTCCTATATCTAGGTATCAAATTTACCAACGGTGTTATAACATACAAACACCGCGTGCATGTCCATTATACGTCTATGGAGGCAAAGTCACCGATATTCGGCATCCAGAGAAAACCAGTTCGTCTGAGTGAACAGAGACGTTAGCCGTCAATCAGTAATATATGATCTCTGGATTAAATCTAAATTGAAATCAAACGAAACAAAACACGATTATCATTATGTTATGGACTTTGACTGGAAAAATTTCCATAATTTCAAAATGTCAGCTCAAACAGCCAAAAATGTTCAAGTCCATATCGATGCGACAAAAATCACGAATATAGCAACCAGTCCTAATCCCAAACATACCACTACCTTTCTGTGCCTACAGAAGCCTTTTTAGGCAATGCGGAAATGTGGAAGGACATATTCATGTACAAACAACGCGGCCAAGTCTACAAAAACATTTACCTGTCATTTTTAAAATCTGTTATCTTAAAATCTTATAGAATCACTGATTATGAAATTGTGACGATTTCTTAGTTACATATTTTTATTAAGTCATCCTCCTTTGAGTTCAACGTTTTGATTTTTATGAACCGCTATGATTATTCCATATAAGGAACATGTTCGAAGTCTGTCTTATGATAGTGGGAGGTATGAACTTAAATTAAGTAGTTGCAAATATCTGCTACTGTAAATTTTACTAACATTTTAATACGTACGTCACGTATTGTGTCAAGATTAGAAACAAATTGTGCGACACCGACATAATACACGTGCCACGGAGGTGAACACGTCAACAAACAACTGGTTCCGTTTACATATGTATGAGGAGGTTCCTGGAGGTGACGCAAATGCAGTGACGCAAAGAAAAACAATGACCTGTGACATAAGACGAGTCGCAGCTTTTTGTACAATTGTATTTTACCAGAAAACAACATGAACGTATCACCGTTCTTAAAACGTGCGGAACATTCTTTAATTGTACGAGCGGCGAACCGAGCGTGGTGGGTGAACGGTTAACGTTCTCACCTCGCATTCGGGAGGACGCCTGTTCGAATACCCGTCCGGGCATCCAGAATTGGATTTTTCATGATTTCCCCAAATCAATCCAAGCGAATGCTGGGATGCCTTCCTTCAAAAAGGCCATGGCCGCATTCCTTCCCGTTCCGTGTCCCCAGTCCATCCCGCCTCTAATGACCTTAGCCGTCGTAGAGGCACAAAGCAGGAGGGGAAAAAAAATGAACACCGAATTACGAAAGTTTCTATGTCCACCTAAACATATTAAACGAAGTTATAACCCAATCTTTTTTTGGTGGATGCTGTTTTCAATTAGACTGAAATCAATTCAGTATGTGAATCCAAACTTATTAATTTCGTTTTTCTTTGTAATCGTCCATCATAATTTGGTTTTTCAATAATGCAGGGAGACTGTAGCTGAATTTTATTAATTTTTTTCATTACAGTTTTACGCCTCGTCGACGGCTAAGGTCATTAGAGGGCTGGGGACAAGGAACTGGAAGGAATTCGGTCATTGCCTTATTGAAGGAAGCATCCCGTCATTCGCCTGGAATGATTTGGGGAAACCATGGAAAAGCCAAATCTGGATGCCCGGACTGGGATTCGAACCCGTGTCCTCCCCACTGCGAGGACAGGACATTAACCGTTCACCCACTACGCTCGATAAAATTTACTGAAATAGATTCTTATTTATTACTACGAGAGCTCAAAAAAAAAAAAAATAACAGGTTTGTTTCATTACCTCAGAGATGTGACAGAAATGGAGCTGTTTCTCTGCCTTCTAGCTTTAATTTGGTAATAAAACTGAAATTTATGTATATATATCCTTATAAACATCTCGAAGTGTTGCAGTATGAAACAAAAAGGAACAGTACGTTGGCCATTTTATTAATTACCAGCTATGGCTTTAAAACACAAATCATCTTAATCCTAGAATTTTACTAAAGCAGGTAAATGCTTTTCTGAATACCTCAAGGGACAATAAAACTTCGACAGTCGTAGATCAGCATAATTGTTTTGTTTTACACCGGTTAAATTTTCCTGTTTTCAAATGAATTCATTTTTTGTGAATGGTCAAATACTACATGAGTTCTGGAAGATTCAGGATCTCTTATAGTTTGTAATATGTTTTTCGATATCGATGTTAATTTCAGCGCAGTACTGTTCCTAGAGAATTATAATTGATCCCATGTACAAAAATTTCTTACAGTTTTGGCATAAGAACGATTCAACGTGTTATAAAATCAACACTTGTAGATAGTACGATTTTCAACAACAAGATTATGATGGCAGTTTCAAAATTTAACGTCAGAAGTTGTAATTTACCGTGTAACTAACTAAATAGTTTTCCTGTGTTTCTTGACAAAAGTATGTTCAGTCTATCCATATTTTTTTAATTCACAGTTAATTTTATACTTTAACACGGAATCCTCGATCAGATATGGAAAATATAAACCATGCATTTCTCATAAGTATGCGATGAATATTATAATCTCAGAAGAACGTTTTTCTAATTGGTGAATCTTTTCGCGTAAAAATTATTATCCTACTTATCTGATTTTGTTTCATTCTGGTGGAGCCATTTTTACATTAAGTACATTTCATTTGCCTTCTTGACTTACCTCTTACGTTTGTGTAGTTTAATGTTATCGTCTCTCTCTTCAGAAAACAAAAGAGCCTACTTTAAGCTACAAACGCAAAACACGCACTCACACATTTATTTATTATACAAGTCTACAATTCTGTTTTAAAACACAGTCACACTACATAGAACAATTCAATTTTCTTTTTTTTGAGGATACTACAAAGAGTTTTGATCAAATACCAGAGATAACAATACATGCTACTCTACTGGCGTCCTCTATTGTGGAAGCCCCGATCATAAATACAATAACATATAAAATTATATTTTTATTCGTTTAACAATATGTGTCTTACTCCTATTTCTCTGTTACATTTTTTCACACAAAAAACAGGAAGGACGAAAAATTCTGATCGACGCCGCAGATGTTCACATTTAATACTATTTCCTCGCTTTATAATCCATTGCTTAACACTCTAAACGCATAAATTCGGATTGTTGTTTAAAAAAAACTTCCCATCAATATACGTTATAATTCATTTTATCTTGAACTTGAAGCAGACAAAGGAAAATTTTACGAAGTTTCTAAACATTTGTATATTACCAGCACAAGCTATATCAGATCGTACTCTGTCGTTAGAGGCTCTTTATTGTGTCTTTCTTTACGCGCCTTTGTTTGTTTCTCATCTTTTTTTTTACTTTCCCTGGAAACATTGATTTACGTAGCTCACTGCATCACTTTCAGCTTTTATTTTACTATCTAAAACTAGACTAAATTCGGTCCCCACGGGAAAACCCACGTTATCGTTGTCTATGGATTCTTTATTTGCTAGAACTACCTTCCTATAGCTTCTTCTTCATTACTAATTACTAACACTTTGTAACAGCCCTCATACCTGAACTTTAAGTAAAATTGTATTTAATGAAGTATTTGTAGTGAGCTAAAGTTTGTTTAAATATGATCTGGTATGTTTGTTTCACAATTTCTTGAAAATCAGTGTATATAGACTTTATTTTATGAAAGGAAATTATTTAAAGGCCATTTAATATGTTTAAGAACAGAATAATGCAAGAGAATTGCTTAAATGTGTGTAATTCCAAGTATTAATGCAAGTTACGATGTCTACAGGACAATTTTGTACAGTTTAAAATGATTTCTGTAAATAATTTTGTATTTAAATATCTTTAATTTCCATTTCTGACCGATTTTGTAATGATGTTAAGTGATTATGTATTATTTCTGATTGTTTTTAATATGTTTAATTGTTTGAGTAATTGTTAATGTTCGAGAAATATCTGGCGGACGCTTTTGAAGAATCCCAGAAATTTCGTTAGAGCCTATATAAAGAAATCGGCAGAAGGACAGAGTTTAGTTTTTATAGTTATTTTACAGTTAGTTGATACAGATTCACTTTGTAACTGCGTCAGCAGTATCTCTGGATATTGTATCTTTACATGTGAATATCGCTGATGTTGTTTTGGAAAATAAACACAAAAATCTTCAACATAACCTTCTGGTGGATTATTTAATTAATTACCATATTAATTAAACCACAGAAGACCCTAAAAACTTAATCAATTACGAATCTCCTCCACTGTCGCTATCGCATAGAAACTCTTCTTCAGCGTTGTCATAAATACTGCCGTAGTCTAATTTTCTTCTTTATCTTCTGTTAAACTTCTTACAGTAGTAGCTCTTGATGCTACCTTATTTTCTGTTAACCGACTTAAATCCGCTGCATCCAATTTGTCCTAGTTGCCTTCGTCATACATTACCTCTTCAATTTACCAAGAAATTTCTACATGTTACAATCTGCAGGTTTCTTTGTATGGACCTTTACATTCTCTTCTGGGCTCTTTATCTTATTCAATTGTCTGTATACTCGAGGGTCGTGTGCCCCCACCAAAAAAATTTGGGCTCGGTAAATATCGAATCCTTTGCCATGTTTTCTTTCTTTTTTTCTCCTTTTCCAGTTACATTCCATCTCTTCTTTGCTCAACTTTAACATCGATCTGTCACTTCCTAAATGTCGATTCCTTAATTTCTCTCTTCAAAAGGGTTCTCAATTGTTCCAAAATGAATATATTTCCCACTGTTTCAATACTGTCATCCTTCCCTTGTCCTTCTGTTCATTCTCTCTCGTCATTACGTTGTGTACTCTGTAATCATTCGCAAAAGGTTCTTCGAGACATTCTAATTCTTGTTATAGTTTCTCGCAAAAGTATTTTCCACTTACGTCAAGTTTACTGCATGATATGCAAGTCGAAAACCACTCTTTACTTCCCGTTCTTTGGACCAGTACCTACGTAGCCACAACTCTTCAAAATCTTGACAGCTTTTGCTGACCTCGCAGCGCTATGAAAAATATTTGCTTTAAGAATATTCTTCAAATATTTAATTTTATTCTTGTCTTACCAGTCTTCAGATGAGTCGTTTATGTAGGCTTTTACAAATATCGCCGGGTGTTTGCTTTGTCCAGGGGTTAATTTTATTTCTTGCAACTTTATTCGTTATCTGTAATACCATTACCATTCGCCATCGTGTTGCGCAGCTAGGCCATTTATTCAGCTCTCCATTATCTTTGAATTTCTTGATTTGTTGCAGCTAATATTTAGTCATGGGGGTTACTTTTTCGTCTACTGTTGTCTGCAGTATATTGCTATAATTTATCCGTATTATCCTTGCTTTCCATTTGTCTGCTATTAATCGCCTTGCTTAAATTATCGATAGCCTCATATTTTACTGTTAAGTTTCCTCACTCTCATTTACATGCTCATGTACATTATGTTTATTTCCATGTTATGTTTTATTTCATCAATTACCTTACGTAAAACCCGTCGAAAATTTTCTACATTATGTTCCAATGGTTAAACAATGTTTTTATTCATTTCTTAAAGTTGTCTCGTTATTTTCAGTTCTTATAAATCAAATTGTTTTCTTCATTTCTCCGATTGTTTTCTGCGCTAACAATTTAAATCTTTTATTCATTTCTTGATATTAATGTAAAGTAATATTTAAAACAGGGCCAGTATCAACTCACCTGTCTCGAGTATCACATTGTTACCCTCAACTATAATCGCCTTCACACTAGACCAGAAATTAACAACACCAGAGCTATTGCTATCAATTTTTGTGTTATATTTCTAACTATTTAATAATAAACATTGGGACAAGTACTCATGTTTAGTAATTCTCACTTAAATCTTCAGCTAGGACAAGGAGAAAACAACACAGCACAAAAGGAAGAAAACTGCATCTTCTCCAAGATCTGGTTTGTAAATTAAGCGATCTACTTTCTGAGTCTCAGATTGAAAATAGAGTTGCTCGCTTTCAGAGAACACTGCGGTATACGGTGAAATGTGACAATTCGCTAAGAGTACACGATAAGCCAATGCAGGTTGGGGCGGGTTGACCACCGTCCCGTCATGGCGGGTGATTCGGTAGTCATTGGCGCTCCCCGCTCAGGGCCTCCATAATTCATGTGCCACGGCGCGGCGAGGCGGCCACAGGCACGCGGCTAGATTGAAAAGGAGAGCCGAGGTCGCTAGCCAGCCAGTCACTATTGTTTATCGACCGTGAAGGGGACGGGGGCGAATTGGAGGCCAAATATAAGACCGAGGGACCCACGATCGATATCGATGAATACCTGTGGTCTCCACGAATAACGCTCGGCCCTGACAACGCGGAATTTCAATCTTAGAACCTGGTGAACCATTCAATATATAACAAACTAAAACGAGCTTTTGTATGGAATGTGCGAGGAGTACGGTGGGTCGCTGTTTATGCCACATCCTTCATTAATCATTGAAGCCGCGGCAGTGTTTTGGTTCGGATGCGTGTAATATCTACAGAATTTAAGGAATTCTGTGGGACGAATGTTTCGCTTGGCAATGTTTATGTTTTTACAATTTCAACTTATTAAAAGTATTTGTGTACTTCCGCAGTTTCCAGATAGTACATGCTTCCTAGTTTACGTTTCTGTTCAGCAGCTATTTAGCTGTTCACACTAAGTAAATATTATTGATGGATAATCAAGCAAATCCTGAAATAAATCAGGTGAACACGCAAGCTACACCGCATTAAATGTAAAGGACGTGGTAAGGTTTGGTGATGTTTCCGTCTTGTCTTCGATGTTCATGTCCAGACTAATAACAACTGAGGTGGTTTGCAACATAGAGTGTGATCTCTCGAAAGTATGTCAGCAACACTGGTATTTAATTCTGAAATTTTCGTGGTGTTTTCAGTGCTTCAAAGTGGCGCCCAGCATTCTTCTTCTTTGCTCATTTCACAGTATCTAATCTGCACAGCGCGTCTGTCATCATTTTTACGTCGGGTATGGCCAATAGTTGTAACCCAGTGATGAATGTGAATGCTTCTACACTGTAAATACAACTTATATGTCACTATGTGGAATCCAGATTTCACATCCTTAGTGTAACTTTAAGAATGATAACGTGGCTTTTGCCCCTACGCGTCCTATTCTAAAGAAAAAACTGTTGCCTTCCCGAGACACCAGGCAGATGTGAAACATGGAAACTGTTTGTGGGTTGTTATCATAGCAACTAAGGACTTGGGCCGAAAAAATCCCCAACATGGAAATTCAAAGTTATTGAAAGAATTCATAATTAAAGAAAACCGATAAATAAGTATAGAGTAAAATAAAAACATATTTTCGTTAGTAAAATAAAGATATTTTCTTATTAATCTTACTATTATAATAAATACAGAGTATAATATTTAAACTCAGTAATATTGTCACTGATTTAAAATCTCTAAGCACGTCAGACATTGTTTTTTTGAAAACAAAAGGGAGTAGAGAGTGGCGGTGGAGAGGTGTGATGACGTCATAAGAGAGCGTCATGCCGTTTTCCGTCACGGCATTCGAGCCTGTCTTAACACCTAGGCGCGCCAATAGATAATTCACATCAAAGTTTCATTGATAAAGCAATTCCAAGGCAGAAATGATCCATCTAATCGGTGGGTGTAACTTTAATTGCAATATAGAAATGTAGTAGAGGATTTTTATGGAAAGTTGGCCAATCATTTAACTTCTGTGAGTGCTCATTACTTTGGAAAAATTATTCAGTCATTCTGACAGCTGAATCTGCTCAGATTTGTGAGCTAGAGAATGTAAATCATAACATTCCACCAGGTCAAACTTTCCAAAGGGAATGTGATCTAGGGAGCATGAAGGGTCAGCCGTAACGCTTTGGACTTGTGTTCGAGAGGATGTGGGTTCGAATCCCCGTCTGGCCATCCACATTTGGGTTTCCTCAAATCACTCCAGGCGAATGTGGGAATGGTTCAAAATAGCCATGGCCCAAGTGCTTTTCCATCTCTAATGACTTCGACGAGGTCTAATGACATGACGAATTGCATTATTGTACAGCATAAGGAAAGAAACGCAAATCTTTTTAGGTAAGGAAATCTGAATGATTGACAATAATAATTCCTTCAAAGAAAATTAAGACGATTTAAGACAGAGCCCTTATTTTGTGACTGCATTCTCAGCGATTTAATTAATCATTCGTGTATTAATGCTGTTATAAACGACGCTCTGTGAGCAAACAAACTGAGCCTTAAATCGATTCGAAAGTTGAAAACGTTTAAACAGCAGTAAATGGTACACGTTAAACGAAATTTTTAAGTTGAAAATCATTAATTAGTCTTATCACCAACATACTCCTATCATCTTAGAAAAGTATGACACCTTCTATTGATCGGTGCAATGGGTCGAATAGATTCGTAAAAATTTGTTGAAACAGAATGAATAACTAAAGAACACACTGTTATTCGTTTGCAGAGGCTGTACCTCAAATAGAGATTTACTGGGAGGTAACAGAAAAATTATTAAAAAATCCTGTACATATTTATAAGCAATTTTGCTGTTAGTTGCTGCTAAATATGTCGAATCTATACACGATAGTACTGTATAACGCATTCACAGCGAGGGGTTTCATATCTCATATTTTTCATATATATTGAATTAAATATGAGTCAACTGCTCTTTGGAAGGGTTGGGGCTATAACGTCTTGACATTCAGTATTATCAGACTATTCCTAAAATATTTCAAAGCATATTACTTTTAATTTTTCTATAATGATAGAGGGAGAAGTTATCATTTATTCGCTGGTATCTTGAAGAAATCGGTTTCTGAATGCAGAATAACTTTTCAAGTTGCACTTAGTGAAAGCTTTTCTTCCTTTCTTTCAACAGTACTTTCTTGTCATGAAGTTATTTTGTGCGTATATTTGCTAGTTTCTGCAAAAGTATAGTTTAGATCGTCGTAAACGGGTGGTTTCCACTGTGGTCATCAGTGGGACCCGTTTCACGTCTTGGGAGCAGGCTGGGTGTTCTACATCCCCCAGCCAACTGGTAGCCGATTAGCATGCTAATGTTGACCTAATCTGCTGCACACGGGGGAACACAATGGCCGGAGTAACACACGTCAGGTGACCCCATCCGATCGCCGCCTCCCTGATAACCTCTTGGAGGTCAGGTCAGCTGGTGGACACCGCTCCGTGGCGATAGACGATGCTCTGGTCCGTCAAACGCCGAGTTACCAACGTCTTACTTACGGTCTAGCTGTTAAGTAGTGAGCTATTTACTTCTTATACACGTGCAAATTAAAGAAAGATACAATCCGAAATTCTAACTGAAATAACGCCGAAAGAAACGTCTTGAATTGATATCTTCATTGGACAGATAACGTTTTGCATAACTACAACAAGTGGATTTTACAGGTAAAAATTTAATATCAGATCTCTGATTAATATTTTGGATATTGAACCTCAGTTCTTCCCGCGCGTTGTGGAATGTCCTTCAGTGTTTAGGAAAACAAGCTTTGACGAACATTTTTCTTTTGCTTAATATATCACTTCTTGTCAGTTGAATGTTTTCTTATATCCATTTCGTCAACATAACGAAAAATCTGCTTTTTGCCTTGAATGTTAACTGGAATTAAATTTCTCTCTTTACAGTAAAATAAATCCCACAAAGCGGATGGTTCACTAGGATCAATGTCAAGTGCACGAGCTCACCATCTTTATCAACTCCAACCGAGTAATTGTACTCAGACATCATAACATTTGCAGTACTCTTTTTCAAGAAACCTGTTTCTTACAATCTCTTCTAAGAGGGTTTAGGTACAGTTTCTGTTGTTAGAAGGAGATCTTTGCTTTTTTAAATGGTTTATTTTTCATAATTTTTCGATCTTAGAACCTTCTTATATTTTTATTATTTCATATTTTCAGAGCATTGCTCACATTATCCTAGTTATGATGGTTTGAGTAAATATTAAATTCATACGCTTTATCAAGCAGAGGAACTTTTTTTCTTAAATGTGGGAGTATCATAAAAATGGTTGTTTCTTGATTCAGCTGGAAAGTCATAAGAGACTAGAGAGATAATACTTTTATCAATAAATATAGCATTACCAAAACTATAGGTAGTAATAACAAAATAACTCTACAATAACTTTGCAAACTTTAAATTATTAAGTTTTAATACCTTCCTTAACTTAATATTCGGCTAATAAAAGCATCTATTACTAAGGCAATAATACACCACAAACTTAACTTACTGATAAGTAACTAAAAATACGTAACGATTTTTTAAAAAAATACTTAACGTGTTAATTCTGTGAATGAAAATCAATCTTCTATACTAATAAACCTCTAATCTTGGTCACGAGGTAGCAATGTCTGTCACATTGTGACGTCACGCTTCCTACCTTCGCTGCTCAGCTGACAACGACCAGCGACTACGTAGAAGAGGTTATGAGCGTTATTTAATAACATTTCTATTTAGTTAAGCGTTAACGAAGGAATGAACTGCCAAAGCATTGAAATAAAATTTATATTGGGCTTAAATTAACACATTAATATTATTAGAGACTTTTAGTTTATTTATATTCGTTCGAAGTAGATGTTTCCGATAAATTCTTACCCTTAGATATGTGAGATAAATGCTTCAATTTTCGGGCAGCAATGTTAGCGAAAGGTTTGAGTAAATTAAAATTTAACCTGGATCAGAATGACAACTGGAATTTAACGTTACAGCATAGGACACAAGTAACTGAAATATTTTTAAGAAATTATTTGTTTTCATGAGCGTCACACATTACTTCGTTTTAATTAGAGTATTTCCACATTGAACGCGATGTATGTTGCCTGAACAAGTATTGAAACTAGTAGTCCGTGACATAACGTAAATTGTTATGATTTATTTTAGTTTCTTTTGCTTTCACTGACACCATGTTACAGCCATATTTAACTGTTTCAGCCGTCCAAACGTTGTAATATGGATTTAAATACGAAACAGAAAACTGTAATAACTAATGAAAATTTTAATTCATGTTTATATTGTGAAACAATTATTATTATTATTACTCCGCGATTCACTAAAAGTGTGTGGCGGAGGGTGCATTGCACCTATCGAAAAGGGTTATGGTTTGGAAGGGATATAAGGGATATGGCAGGAGGCGCCCATGGGCTATTGTGAGGAACCATACCCGCATTCGCGTGGAGTGATCTGAGAAAACCATGGAAAACCAAGATCAGGATGAATGTATGACAAACTTTTTGTCACAGCGTAAAGCCACGAGTAATTGCATTTAGCGTTATTTGGTAACAATTAAGTAACTGTGAATAAATGAATTACCAGAACACTCCATTCATCCCGTCATTTGAGGCTAATTGTTAATATAATTACAATTAGCAATTTTTAATAAATTTTATGACCGAAGCATAACTACAATTTTTTAAAATATTATTCTGCACTCAGTGTTTTTTTAGAAATTGCTACTGTCAAAAACCGAAACGACCCTACAGAGAGTTTGATCGTAGAGGCACTACGACACATTCCAGCTACACGATATTTCCTATTAATTCTACCAGGGAGATTTTCAAATTTAAAAATATACTTTACTAAGACAACAGTTTCCAAAAAAGTAATGAGATTTGAATTTTAAATTGTTGTTTTACTTCTTCACCGACAACACCCGTTTTTCATAAAAAAAATATTAGATACCTTCTACTCTTCAAAGAAATTATTTGCATTTCAATTAAGTCTGTTACACTGAAAATAATTAAATTCATCTCTAAAATATGTTACCCTTTGGTCATTTACAATGTCTGTAAATCTTTTAATATAAAGAAGATCAATGTTTAGTAGAATGCAGTGTGGAATAACACAAGCGATACTGAACTAAACAGTACAGTAAGAACAATTCATCTCATGTCTGTAAAATCAAAGAATAGAAGAACACTTCCATTATAGCTGCTATTATTTTTGTCACTAGTAGTTTAGTGTTTCAATACAAACATGTTTTGAAATCATCATTGAGATGTGGCTTCCTAGAAAAACCAAAATATGCCACTCAAGAAACTGCTCAGGGTTAACACCATCTCTGGTACACTGTCCGAGCACAATCAATTCATTTAACTGATAAGCAGAGATGTCGAAAGTTTTTCGGCTTTCCCGATTAGCTCAATTCTTGAGTTATTGAAAATTCATGAAAAATCTCTAATTTAAATTGTTACTTGGAATGAGTTCCAAATGTCGAAACAAAAATGAGATATATCTTAAACCTTGTCAAGTTCATCCAAGTTTTCCCAGATTTAAGGAGTTTATTTTCAACACTGCGTTTCCAAGCAATCCTTAATCACCCTTTCCTATATGTTTAGTATTACATCCAATCACTTACTTTTCCGCTGCTACATTTGGTTCTCACAATATTAGTTAATCAAATCCTATAACCTCTGCTTAGTTTTTGCTTTAGATTTGTAACCCACCACCTTTATTCATTCCATTTAATTGTAGGTTATCTGATGTTCAAAGTTCTATGCGAGAAATTTTTGAAAAATAAAAAGATTTTTCGTGTGCATATGCGTATATTGGAGAAGAAGTCTTCCTCGAAAATTAATTCTCCCTACTAGTTACATGTAAGTAATCAAAAACTCAGTTTGTCTTTATTATCTGATTCTTGCTATAATCTAAAGCACCGACATGTTTGCTAAGTTTTTTAAAAACGCAAAGAACTTATAGGAAAATTAGTTACTGTGCTTAAGCTAGTTAAAAAGTAACTTTTTCGTTCTTGTGAAATAAGTAATGACATTTACCGCTGTTAGTTGTTTATTAAATACTATGAGAATGTGTTATCTGAGAAAAGTCATACGAAAACCAGGCAGTTTAAAGTGCTTTTAAAGTAATCTCGCTTTAAAATACGTCTCTTCAAGATCTATACAATAATCAAAAGGAAACATCCCATTACTACCCGTTGAATCACAACCTTTACATTAATCGAAAATTTATCAAACTTCGTAAATTGCGGTGAACGAAAAATAATCCCAAATTTCTAGTTTTTTTCAAACACTTTTTTACACTTGAGACTACGTGCTGTACATTAGTCGAAGCACCATTAAAACCGTACCATAATTTTTCACTGAATCGCGTACAACGAAAAACGGACACATTTTTGTTAAATTTCTCAGCTTACTGAGATCATATTAAAATACAACACACCATATTTTACCAGAGAGACCATGGTGTTTGCACGAAATGACCCCCCGTTAAAATCCGACAAGTAATTTTTACTTGAAATTTTTTATTAACAATTTTTAATTTTACAATATTTTACGCTTGTTGCAGGCGTCATATTAATAAAATAGGCCACTTAATTTTTCGGGATTCAAGCTAATTTGATCGAAGTATTACTACAGAAGTTTCGGCTCAGCTAATTAGCTCAGCGTGAAAATAAACGATGGAGTGGTGTGAAAAACATCACAAATGATACTTCTAACAGCCCTGATGAAGGGCCCCAGGTTGGACGCCGAAACATCGGTAGTAATGCATCGATCAAAGCAGCCAGAATAAATAAGTGGAATATTTGATAAATTTTGAATTTAATTTTCTTATTTTTTCTACATCACATCAAAATTAAACAGACTCTATTTTACTCCAGATACTACGTGCTGCACATTAAATGAAATTTCCAGCCATTAGTTTTGCGAGAATGCTGTTTATCCAAATGCAGACAGACAGACAGTCACGAGTTTAGAAACTGTTCTTACATTGTAGCTTACTAATAATAAGCCAACTCATTAAAAATGGACTTTACAGATTCTTGCCTGGTTACAGTTTTATTATAAGTATACCTTTGCGTAGCGTATATTTTCACTTACCGTCCGAGCACATTATGCGTCATATCTGTTGCAAATATGACGTCTAACACAAAGAAGCTCTTATATTTTGTAAATTTTATCCTCATCTACTTGAAAGAGAAATACTTATTATTCACATTGCTGATATAATTCCACTTGTGCTCTTGACTATAAGTATTACTCAATCACTTTCAAACACATTTTTACTAACAATACCTATATATTAGATAACTTAGTTAAACATTCATATAATTTTCACAAAGCATACATTCCTTAACCTTGTCCATCATAACAGATCTTATCTCTTTCAAAATTCATGATTCATCTTGTAAGTCTGCCATTTTGTTTAATCTGTTCCGTTCTCTCGCTGTCTTCTCATTAGTCAATCACTCGACATCGGCTTCGGAACTTCCGTATGGATCAGTACAATTGATTATATGTAATTCATTATTAATTATGTTCAATATATTTTCTATATATATTAATAATACAAATATAATATCTATTTTCTGTATTTGTGAGGTATGTCCCTTACAAGCTATTGAAAAATGTGGTACCTTTTTTTTATTTTTGACCTTAGTTCTGTCAGAAAAAAACAAGGTTCATAGATTTGTGTGTTACAAGAAAATTATTGTGGTTTAACATCTCGAACAACTTAAATAAATTAGCTATATATGGCAATCTCAAGGCTTTCATGGGAAAAAAACCAGGCATTTGATAAATAGATAATTACAAAGGGTTTATCTTACTTCAAAGAGTAGAACTTTAACAGGTATTTCATCTGAATTATTTTTAAAAAAATCTGTGAAACCTTAGTGCTGATGAAGTCTTTTTTGTGTTTTGTTTTTATTAGTCTTGTGTAGTTCGCGAACGATCTAGTTCGGAAGAGCGCTCCCACAGGCGAACTACGCGAACTAGTTCCCAGATCTCTCGCTCCTTAGTTAGTTCGATCCTTTCCCGAAGACCAACTTCTGTTTTAGTTTATTATCTAAAAGGAAACACAGTTTCTTGTGGACACATTTCACTGAAGACACAGATATAAAAATAAAAGAAAAATACATTGTTCAACATTAATAATTATTGCTGAAGTCACAAACGGAAATTTAACGTGGAATGTGAAAATAAAATACCCTTTGATCCCATTAACAATCAAAAGACAACCATCGATAACCACAACTACCATAACAAACAAGAGAGCGCGTGCAGTAGCGCTAGCAAAGCGAGCGAGCGAGCTGTCTTGGAGGACCTAGTTCGCGAACTAAACAGAGCGCTCTCGGTCGCGAACTAAAGAGAGCGGTACAGTTCGCGAACTAACAGTGCGCTTCCGGTCGCGAACTATAGAGAGCGGTACCGTTCGCGAAGTATAGAGAGCGGTACCGTTCGCGAACTAAATTGAGCGCTACCGTTCGCGAACTAGCACCATTCGCCTCTAGGGTTTCCAATATTTTTTCGGTTGATGGTAGGAATTTTTTAAAAAGAATAACCTATAAAAATATGCTACACTTCAAAAATATAATATTTTACGAAAGAGTAGAAAATGATAAAAGGTATGTTTTTACTATTTCATTTTTTAAGCTATATTTTTTGCACTTCTTTCATCTTTAATTATTTTTTGTCTACAGTAAAATTGTCATATGCTGTATCGCTTTCAGTTGTCAAATTAATTTCGAGAAAAAGCTCATTTTTTATTCATGAAATACTTCTCTTACTTTTACCTGGATTTCGTATAATATTGTTATTTCAGAGTAAAGTTTGTTCACTTTGATATTCATTTTTCTCGCAAATTTATAACCTCTAATATAGTCTCACAGTCATCAAATGAAACCCAGTGATTTGAATTTAATTTTTTGATTTTGTATAGCCAATTGCTTTAATTAAAATCTAACTATTTACTAAGATACTCCAGACATTTATCAACGAATACTAGAGCATTATTTTTTTTTATTATCACTTTCTGTGGAGAATTTGGTTTCTAAAGGCTTTTTCTTGTTTTCTTAACCAAAGAAACAGTACCTTTTACATTTTTCTAGCGCTGATTTTAAAGCTGACGTAATATAATACTTATCTCAGTCTGTTGGTTAACAGCTTTGTGAAAGTGATGAAAGAAATGACTTGCGAAATTCAAAAAGATTTTAACTTTTGTGTCTTCATCAGTTTCATTCGTCGCCAAAAAATTGTGAATGTGTTTTGTATTATTCTCCCCTTCACTAATAAAATAATAGCTCAATGACTTCCAATTCACTGGAAATTTACGCACTTTAGTTATTGCTATCACTTTCTCATTCAAGGGTCACTGTTATTTTTATATGTCTAATTATTAGATATCACATTGGAAGTATTAATGTTATTTTTCTTAATAATATAGGTAATACTATTTCTGTCATATAGTACTTAAGTTGTAGCCAATAGTAGAATTTTATTTTGTCCATGATTTCCAAAACTTTATTTATATAAAAAGCCGATTACTTATAAACGGGTATTTTAATTCATCAAAATAAACGCGTTTATAATATTTTATAAGTAATGTTGTGTTGTTGTTGTTGTTGCTGTTGTTGTTGTTGTTGGCGTTTGAGGGCGCGTCGACGGTAGGATCATTAGCGCCTTTTATAAGTAATGTTTCTTCCATGAACTAATAAACAAATCCATTTAAAAAATTAATATTCTAGGAGTGCATGTAAAGTAAATAGTAAAAACAGCACAATTATTCAATTTACCCATTTGTGTAAAGGACAATGAGCACTTTGGTTTATCGGCGCCAACTGTTCATCCTAATGTAATTTGAAAGGGCTATTATTAAGCAATAACTTTTGTTAAGAAGGTCATATTAAATTCCATTTAGAAACGACAAAAAAATAATTATGTCCTAATAAAACTGACTTAACAAACAAAATAGCGCGTGCAGTAGCGGTAGCAAGGCGAGTGAACGATCTGTTTCTCTGAATTCGAGACGCGAACAAACGAACTAAAAGAGCGAACTAGTTCGCGAGGGAGCTGCGAACTAAACTGAGCGCTCCCCTTCGCGAACTATTATGCGCAAGTCTAGTTTTTATCTGTTTAACGTCTCTTTAACAGCGAGGTCTTTAGAGACGGGAAAGGATGGGGGTCAAGGAATGGGAAAGAATTCGACAATGGCCTTTTGAAGGAAGCATCCCGGCATTTGCCTGGAGTGTTTTGGGAAACCATGGAAAACCCAAATCTGGATGCCCAGACGGGGATTCGAACCGCCGTCCTCCCGAATGCAATGCAAGAACGCTAGCCTTTACACCACCACGCTCGGTTTGATTAAGTTATTCGAGGATTCATTCTATAGAAATTAACTCATATTTTGTGCATAAAACAGCGAAAAATACATATATTGATTATTTATAGTATTCTTTTTCAAGATTTTTAGAAAACTTATTATTTACAATTGAATACTAATCAAAAAAACTTTACCTTTATAACAGTATTTCAGCCATCAGAATAATTCAATTGGAAACCAGGCAATACGAAACATTATTCTTACACACACCAAGGTTTATATCACTGTACGCTGCTTAATTAACGATTTTTTTAAATTTACCCATCATCACAGTGTATTTAGTTTTATTAAACGGACAGAGATTACTGAAAAACAGATGTGCGCGTTTATACATACCATTCACTGTTTCTTGCGCAGCTAAAATGGAATGATTTCCATTCTGTGATGTGCAGCTAGAATGTATCCATATCGAAAGGATTTAATTAAATTATTTTAAACTGCGTTTGCTGTATTTAAGCCCAAAGCAATTTCATCGCAAATCTGCTATTACTCTAACTGCCACAACTGTATTGAATTACGTATAACAACATTAGAGATAAGCTA
The DNA here is from genome assembly GCA_031002005.1 of Vandiemenella viatica. Classification (NCBI taxonomy): domain Eukaryota; kingdom Metazoa; phylum Arthropoda; class Insecta; order Orthoptera; family Morabidae; genus Vandiemenella; species Vandiemenella viatica. The sequence goes on from JARYHS010008075.1 coordinate 49,885,002, forward strand.
TATCGAGACTGGTTTACTCCACGCTGTCAAAGCATATTCAGGATGGAGAACAACGCTGAAGATAATACCATTCCAATTAGAATTATATTCTTCTTCGGCGAAAGCCTTGCCTTGCTCTTGTCCGAGCGTAACACTTTTGTGGTGTTCCCATCTCAGTGGGAACGTCTGGGAAGATAAACAGTGGTGGTTTACCGTTGCCTCCCCCACTGTGACAGTGTTCGTGATGCTGTAAATGTGTATGACTGTGACAGTATGTATGTGCGGAGTGTTGTTTGCATTGTGGATGAGAGATGGGAGATTGTAGGGAGTGCATGCAACCCGGCGCCGGCCCATTCAGGCCAACTGTTCCGAAAGACAATTAGAGGGCCACAAAGCTTAACGTCCCCATACGACGGAAGGACCACCTTCAATAGTTTCCTATGGCCTCACTTCATACGCACTGCACAGGGTTTCGTATACAATCTGGTGATTATGAATTGTGCACCACTACCTCTCCAATCAGGCTGTCCATATCCTGATAATGGAAATTTCTTCCACTACCAGGCTAACCCCCTGTTAGGCGCCGCGCACCATCAGGGTGCTGCGATCAACTGAGTTAACGGGAAGGGCTAGAATTAAATGTAGGTTTGGTATGTACTGAAATGAAGTCCTCACGGGTGTACCGCCGGATAGTGTTTTGAAGACACGATATTTCGACGACTAGCTCCGTCGTCATCATCAGGTGTGGAGACGTCTGCAAGGCTCGGTCAGTTGACGATCAGCGGAGGTGTGCAGACGTACACCCGTCAAGACTTCATTTCAAGCATCCGCCGGGAAAGTCTCCGTTTTTAGTGTATATTGTTTCATCTTTTTTTTGTGACGAGCTGTCGTTATTCTTTAAAACTAAACCAAAACCGATAAATGAGGTATCATTTAAAGGATTAAGTTCTCAGCATTGGTGACATCATTAATTAAGAAAGCAATTTTTCTAAATTCAACCTGTAAATGACAAAAGGTCAAAGGTATGCTATAGTCCATAGTCAAGCTGCTATAATGAGTGATTGCATTAATGTCAGATAGTACGAGTATAAGCAACATCACAGATATATTAATAAAGTGTGTGTGTTTTCTAGAATAAGGAGTTTTTCTGATATTTTTATTTTTGCTAGGGAAACATTTCGTCATTTCTAATTATTTCGTAAAATGTGTATTGATACTTACCAATTTCAGTCGACAAATAAACAATTGTTACAAATGATTCGGGCATCAGACTTCAAACCATTAACTTCATTGTTTATTGTGTATCGTTAGCGTAATTTTAGCACCGGCCATGTAAGTAGTAATAAAATGTTAGTTTCTGCTTATTTACATTAGTTTAAGGCTCATTTATACTAAGACAGGCCAGGTTATTAGCAAATGTAAGGCAACCGTAGGCGATGGTTGGAAGACAGTGCATGCAACTGCTTTCGTCTCTTGACAGGTGGCTGGAGAGAGAAGAAGCGTCTGTTTTATGGCTCAGGAGAGAGCCCACGTCTCGCTGTTTACTGCTGTTACTGCCCAGCGAACACCGTCTGTACAGCACTCTGTCCGGTGGGTCACACAGACCATCCACATGTCAGACAAATGTTCCAGCCACCACTTTAATGGGACTTCAGAAACTCTACGAGTCTCGGAACATCATATTGCATGTAACTGATAAAATGCAAATTTTCGTCGTCATTTAAGACAGAATACAGTGGGTGTAAACTATTCATAAAAATGTCTTAGTTGCTGTTTTAATAGCTACAATTTCTTGTTTCATTTCAAAACCATAACTAACGCTAAAAGATATAATTTTAACATTGTTGGTATGGCTTTAATGCCAATGAGAAAGGTTTTCAATAATACAACCGTATTTTTAATAGGTTGTATAAATTAACATGTAGAGGATTAATATTTTTTTTACAATCTACATTAAGGGCTCACTACGATTTTGTTTGATATCACAACCAATAAGCCTACCATAAGGAAATATACGTATAACGGTGCAAATAAAAACCTTTTAAACCCCTCTCCCAGTAAATTTGCAGTTCGGTTTATGCCCACCAGTTCCGTTGTTTTAGAGTACTATACCGATCTTTGTGGGTGAGTGGTAACGCTATGGCCTTGCATTCTGGAGGACGGGGGTCCTAATCTCCATACGGTCAACCAGAATTGGGTTTTACATGGCTTCCCAAAATTACACCAGGCTAATTACATTACGTGAATAATCACAGAACGATTCTTTGGCTATGAGAAGAGCAATATTTTTTCAGCATAGTGAGGCCATCTCTTCCACAGATTATCACATCGGTAAACTGGTCTCCTTAAGTGAAAACCGTGATATCCAAACCTTTCACAATCAAATTTTTGTATATATGGTTATATGTGAGATGTACAAAGGAAAAATCTATGGTGATGAATTAATAATTCGCATGAAGGACCATATTAATCTGTCAGAAAACACTAAGAAGTAATCGGACAGCAATCAGACCATGCTAATGCAAGCAGAGAAATGCGTTGATATTAACAGTGAAAGTTTTTAAGGATTTATTGTATATTTATTCTACTACAAGCAAACAATCAAGTGACTTTTTTCGGGAAATCATGTCGACATGGAAAAAATTTTTTCGAACTTTTTTGCACACTCACTTATTGCTTCATTACCAGGATTTTGACGTTTTGTCAAAGAGAAAAGCTTCTGACCACACCTGTACGGTTAATGTGGGTATTCAATATTATTCGTGTTGGATAAAATGCTAAGAGATTGCAGGATACGAGAACCTCTGCAGAACATCAGGAATTATTAAGCTAAGAAATTTTCCAATAGTTTGACAATAGTTTTCTTTTCTAAGCGTATCCAGGTGTCACACAAAACTGAAAGAATAAATGAACTTAAGTCGTTGAGGCAAACAAAACTTAGGATATTCAGAAATACTGATAATGCGATACAATAATTAGATTTTTTTTAATGACTACACAAGTTCAGATCTCTAAAATAACAAGAACTGTTTTACTGAATTGTCCATATCGTGGTATCAGATTCACAAGACATGTTCAGTAAACTGCCATTACATAGAATGGCATAGACTCCTGTTGTCAGCTCCTGCTGTTTATCGTGTTTTCAGTGACGAAGTTTTAAGCCAGATTTAATATGTCAAAATATGAATGAAATAGCTGATAATATTAACAATTGATTCTGGAATTAAAGCCTCGAGCGACAACAGTGACGTTTTCAACTTTATTTTTACATATGAGAATTCGTTTTTTAATCTGAATTTGCAGAATTCGTTACAGTACAGCTACGTTATAACAGAAATAATAATATTGCTTCACAAAATGGGTAGTTTTGAAGTATGTCCTGTTGCTTTATAACACATCGCTCTGCATGTGCCAGTTTAGCTCTTCAGTATGCGCAGAGCTCTATAAAGCCCAGGGCTCCTTAACAGCCAATGCTTCACACGCGTGCCAGGGAAAGTCTGTTGCACTGGTTAGTGCCCCACGGCTGCCGCTAATGATGGCGCTAGCGTAGTCGCTCGTCGGGTATGCTGTGTGCGGGCTGCGCTGACGAGGCGCTGCCCCTAACGACTGGCCCGCGGCCGCCCGCAACGCACGCCTAACGACCTCGCAGCCAGGATAGGCAAACCTGCTGCACACTCGACGGGCCGCGTCCTTCCCCTCTGAACAGGATCGACTGTTATCAGATCTCTGGAACGACTTGACTACTCAAGATCCTATATACTGCTTATCAGTAAGGTGTCAGTCTCTATCAAAACCGTAACATGTAGCAGGAACTTCAATCCTGACAAACAGTGATGAGAGAGCTAATCCAATGGTGTTCACTTTATGAAAGTAAGCTTTCGCTAGTCAGTATGAACAACTATGTGTAATATTAAAGCAACCCATCAGTTGAGCTATAAATACCAGAGTAACAACGTTGGTAAGTTGCAACTATGATCCCCACATGTGCACTGAGGTTTAATTGTTTCTTGTGGCAGCTAATAAGTACAGCTTTGCCGTCGTGAATAGAATTGTAACCGTTGTTATTCTTCTTCTCTGAACTTGAATGTAGAGTGCCCTTCGCAGCAAATGATCAATGATTGAGTCAATAAACTACTTTGTAACAGTCCTCAAATCCAGATTTTTATGAATTATAGGTAGTGTACAGAGAAGAACGTTGATAAATGATGATCTTGTTTTTTTATGAAAAGAGACATGTAAATGATATGTGATATGCATAGAAGCAGTATGACGTGTGAAGTAATATTATAAAACTAATAATTACTAATGTTGATATAAGCCACAGAGCTCTCAGGTCAATTTTAAGCTATTTGGAATGGTTTATGATACCTATTTTATGTTTAAATGCACGTAAATAGCTTTAATTTCAACTTTAAAGTGTTTCATAATGATTGAGAGCGATTTTGTACTACTTCTAACTGTGTTTGTTTGATGTTTACTGTCAGTGGGATTGTTAACACTCGAAAAATGCCTGTCGGCACACTTTATTTTGTTTTGGATGTTTCTATAGCGCTTATTTAATCTCGCGACAATAACGAGCAGAAACAGCCAACATTAGTATTTCTTAACAGAAATCAGTCAGTCGTTGTCAGAAGCTTTGGTACATTTTTGTGAGTTGTCAGGCAGGAACGTTCGCTGAAGTATAATCACTGGAGATTTTTTAATGTGCTTTAGTATCTTTGGACGACACTAGAACTTTATTCGCGTATGATTTTGACACAATGAAAACAGATGAAAAGTGCGTCATTTTTATTGTTATTTCATTGAACTAATTTAATCAACAATTAAGTTGTGTTAATCATTAATTATCCTTTGCTGAACTGTAAACCCACCTGGTGATCACGCTACAGTAACTTGTTGCCTTCTCACACCACTTCGTTCAAAGCAAAACTCATTTTATTTACTGTACTTCATTTCCCTTTTATCAATACTGTTCATTTAGTTTAGATATTTCAATGAAAGGTAGTATTACTGTACCAATAATAATACAATGTACCACTTTCATTTATTACGATCTTGTTGGAAAACAAATTAATTCACAAATTCTTCACAAGGCCCTTTAAATTCTTCAAATATCTATATACAACATTCACACCACTCTATCATGCAGTCGAGGCTGCTGCCTCATTCCCTACAAACCTAATCCATGACTTTACTGCTCGGTGGCCTCGAGTGGACTGCACTAAATATAATTTAGCTAGGTTACGAGTGAACTACGGTGCTCGGGAGGCTGGCTGGCGAGCCTATTAACAAACAATGGGTTCCCTAACTCCAGAATAAGGCTTCATTATTATTATCTGAATTACTAAAAAGAAAATTAACAATTAGTTTTCAAATAAATAACTGTAATTAGCAAATGCAATAGGTCGGGTTGGGCTAGTTACATGTTATATATACGTCACAACGTGCAGGCCATTAAAGCAGTGTTATCCGTAGTGCATCGAAAAAGGCTTTTGAATTCTTCTTCATATGTTGCCGGGCATTGTTCTGATGAAAATTGGACATGTGGAGCTGGCTGCAGGAGGAGCAGTGCATCGGGCTGTAAAATATCCCCGCTGTAGCTGTTCAGATTACTCTCAGGATAGAGGAGGCAAGATCGCACGTTATAGCCAATGTCGCCCTAAACCATCACAATTCGCGTTTGTCCTCTATGTCGTTCAACAATACAGTATTCACTATTTCGTTCAATTGATAGCGTCTAACACGTACGTTATCATCACTATAGGGAAAATTGAATCCGGACTCGACCAAAACACAATATTCATCACTCAACTCATCAATAGCGACGTTCTCATGCCCACTGCTTTCTGAGGTGATCGCGTTTTCTGATCAACGGAAGCTGACGCAGTTGCATACCAAGTCACCAGTCCGTCGCTGAGGAAACATTGTCGAACCGTCGACACAGGAATGTCAACACCCGTTGCGGTGCTCTAGAGTCAAGCCCTAGCACTGTGGTCAAGGCTGTTCTGTCAGCTATGGCTATGAACACTAGATCGCGCTGATACCACGCTGTGGTCATATTGTTTGGTTCAGTTCCCGTTTCTTACTACTGTCATCTATCTACTGGTTCCACACATGTGTCCCTGCATGTCCCGTACGAACTGGCAACGTCACGTCTGGAGACCATTCATTCTGCCAAGTCCAGCCTCACTCACATGTTTATATTCCGTCTTTTGACGTCGCGTTATGACAATTATTTTTATTTATTATTATGATTATTACTCCGCGATTCACTAAAAGTGTCTGGCGGAGGGTGCATTGCACCTATCGAAAAGTGTTATGGTTTGGAAGGGATATAATGGGCATGGCAGAAGGTGCCCATGGGCTATTGTGAGGAACCATCCCCGCAGTCGCGTGGAGTGATCTGGGAAACCATCGAAAACCCAGATCAGGATGGCTGGAGTGCTTTATCGAAAGCTACTCCTGTCGGATTTTAAGTTTACTCGCCCGGTAAATCCTTTCTATTCCATTCCCTAATCGCTCGTGGGAAAAATTAGTACAGAAATAAATCCGTTCTGGCCCTGATTTCTCTTATTTTCGCGGTCATTTCGAGATATGAATGTTGCTGGTAGCAATATTTGCTGGCTGTCATTCCGAAATACGTCTGTCGTGAATTTTTCAATTAGTTTCCGTCGAGAGCAACGCCTTCTGTGTTCCAGGTCTTCCCAACCTAACTCCTTCAACATCGCACTTACGCTTTCCCTCCAACTATATATACCTGTCACGAATCGGGCGGCTCTCCTTTGAACCTTCTCTAACGCCTCCATTAACCCCTTTTGATGGGGACCCCATACAGAACAACAATACTCTAAGTGAGGACGTACTAGAGACTTCCATAAAATCGATATAACTTCCTGAGTGCATTGATTTAAATTACGACCTAGAAATCGGAGCATACGATTTGCTTTTCCCATTACATTCTCGATATGCTCATTCCACGACAAATATTACGAATTGTTACCCCTAGGTATTTAGCGGAATCTATCGTTCTAAGGACAGTGCCATTAATTGTATATTCAAAGATAAAGGGTGTCACCTTTTTACTTACACGCATGACTTGTCTCTTTTTAGCGTTTAACTCCAACTGCCAATCTTTACACCACGCAATTATTTTCATAATCTCGTCTTGTAACAAAGCGCAGTCGTCCTCGGTTTTGATTTCGCGATAAATAATAGCAACATCGGCAAATAATCTTTTCATCCCTCCTATTATGTCGCATAGATCATTAATGTATATGAGAAACAACAGAGGCCCTAACACTCTTTCCTGGGAAACTGCAGACTCCACTTCAGTAAGTGATGAACGCTCACCGTCGAGAACTACACACTGTGTTCTGCCCTTCAGGAAGTCTGCAACCCAGTCGCATATTTGTCTAGATATGCCGTAACCGCGAAGTTTCCTAAGTAACCTAGTGTGAGGCACAGTGTCGAAAGCTTTTTTAAAGCCTAATAGAACTAAATCAACCTGGGATTGCTCATCTATAATTCGGCACAAGTCGTGAATTAGAAGTGCAAGTTATGTTTCGCAGCATAGGCCTTTTCTGAATCCATGTTGATTTGGATTTAAAAGCTCACCTTCATCCAAGAACCGCATGACATTTGAATAGATGATATGTTCTAAAATCCTGCAAAATATTGAAGTTAACGAGATGGGCCTATAATTCTGAGGATCATTAACATTCCCATTTTTAAACATTGGAGTTACGATGGCGGTCTTCCATTCGGCTGGTATTTTTCCTTGATCCAAAGAGACGGTATACAATTTCATCAAATACGGTGCAATTTCATTTGCGTATCTTGAGTAGAATCTTGTAGGAATACCGTCTGGTCCGGGAGCCTTATTGGTTTTTACATTCATAAGCAGTTTAGTTATTCCCTCGACATCAAGAGCGAGATCATTTATAATTTTGTCGGTACGATTGTTAAATATCCGTATATCCTCTGAGTTTTCTATCGTGAAAGCCTTTTTAAATATATCATTCAAAATTTCTGCTTTCTCTACGCTTGGTTCTGATAATTCACCATTTTCTTAGTTCAGCGACGGCATAACCTTATGAGAGCCTCTTATTACTTTTATATACGACCACAACTTTTTTGGATTAGTAATCAGATCTTCGGATAAATTCCTGGCTTGGAATTCTTTAAACACATCGCGCATTGCCTTACGCACTTCCGCACGAAACTGGACTAATTTAGCACGATTAGATGAATCCTAGTTTCCACTTCATTTGACGGGTATGCACTGTTTGAGAATGGCGTAACATTGATCTGCAATCATAATCACTTATTATGATTCCAGTGTTCTACGTATCATTTAACTTTGGGGCGATTCAGATCACCACTTCTAGGTGTTTCAATTTTCAAAAACAACCAGTATATGTGTTCAGAGTAGAATAATTAATTTTTCCGATTGAACTATACGAATGTCGAATACAGCTTCTGGAGCGTGTACGTACTGTGTGCAGTCTGCAAATATACACATTGCGTTAGATTTGACCGCTGCCTCAGTTCACCTTCATCCGCCAGTAAGCGTTAAACTGGTTGAGTAACAACGTTGCCTGAGCTACTAATGATTTCAGGGCTCACTGGCCACTTAACTGAGCGTTTAATATTTAATGGGACAAATTTGTGTTAATATGCACTATCGTTTATTACAAAGCACAGTTTTCATCGGTTAATTATTGAATGATTTAGTAATTATTGGTGACTTTGAGTTTAGTTATTTTCGGTTGGCATATATTTACGCTCTATATCGTCTAATCATTTTGCCACATTTTCGAGTTGGGTGAAATACACGTCACTGTTCAAAATCGCTGTACTGTTAGATTTGTGATGATAATACAGTTATCTTAGTTTCACGTGAGGTAACTGGATGGTAGAATAAACAGCTCTACTTTTAGTCGTTTTCTAAATTATACTGTTTGCACATGGTAACATGTTGTAAAGTTCCTCTTACATCTTTGACAATCGTACATACAGATAATATCAAACATTTGAATAACAATCCTGCTTGCAGTGTTATTAATTAGCTGTAACTTCCAGTTATGCCACATTGGTTGGCCTCTAAACAGACTAAATTGTTGTGGGGATTCGATGTATTCATCCTGTTCTCATGATAAACAAAAATTACAGTTCGATTTCCAAAAATAAAAACGGTAAAATGCATGTCGAATACACGTACCATACGGTTTTGTAGCTTTTATGTTTTGGTTCTATCTGTATCGTGCTGAAGCATTCGGATGCGCAAACAGCACTACTTTATAATTATGTAACATGGTGGTAATACCTGAATAATATTATAGAAGTTGTTAAAAAAGTACGAACCGTAATTACAAAATAATAAACTATCAAATAAACATACATAAATATACTCATGGATCAAAAGTTGAGACGCATTGAAGACGAAATTTTCAGCTCCAAATTTTTCCTAATTCCACGAGCACACTACCCATATCAGTCTTCTTATAGCAGGTATATCTGTTAGACTTATCGAACTGCATTACAGCATGACTCATATGGACTGCAAAATTAATTGTGGACACAGTAATCTAGAAATCTGTTTCACTTGTTCACATAGCTTATCCAAAACATAGTTGATATCTTCATTTTTAATTTCTTCTGGGTTTACATTAATTGTTCTATATTTTACTAGAACTCACTTAAATACAAAAGAATTTTTTTCTGCTATGTTACGCCTGTAATAAGTGCTGGTTTGCATTCATGGCCATTTCTTCCTTCCACGTTCTTCCGCTAAGCATCTACAAACCCACCTACTATTATACAATGACTCCCAACCTTTCCCATTTGTTATATTCGTTACTGATAGTGCTCAGGGGTAATTTCTACTGACATACATCTGCCCTTCTTTGCACCCTGTAATTCATAACCACAGCAGAGGTATTACCGTAACCAATCGAAATTTACGTTTTATCAACTAATTCAATAGATCTTGATGCCTAATGTCTATTAAGACCACAACAAGGGCCATAGTTTCCAGATTCAAGAGTTACGTTATATGAAAATGTACAGAGACTGCTGCAAGAACGCCAGTCGACGTAACAAATGCTTTGATCCCTCAGATGTCAGATGGCATAATTGGTTTTTGATGTTGAGTCTTTGATTCAAAGCTGTAATACCAAACTGTAATCCCACATTTGTTGTATTCGGTTTTCTGAAGTGTCACCAATATGGAAATACTTTTAACGACGTATCCAAAAGAAAAAAAGTATGTATTGCTAAATTTATCGTTGTACATTGAATAGTGAATAACATCATTTCGACTTTTGTCTTCTGAAACTGGTGAATTAATTAAAACACAAAATGCAAGAGATTTACATTTGTGCGTGAACCGCGGCGTTATTTTTTTTCCTGTATCACCTTCCCTCATACACTCCTGTAAAGCGTAAACCATGACAGGAAGGATGGAGGTGTCCTGCCCGAATTCAAATCGAATTTGTTAGACCAGGTGTACTTAACATATGGGAAGAAAATCTGTGTTGTTATCTGTCTAGAATACGTTTAACTTATTTTTTTATGTATTTTTTTTTTTAACTGAGATTGAAGAGAATACCTGCATTGCCTTGATGATTGCAGGAAACCGCAATCAACAAGTCCGGTACGCGGGGACTACGACTCGAACCTTGTCTCGTTGTACCTCGTTGATCCAGTGTGTGGTGCCATACCGCACTGAGCCACACTGATGGGTGACAATCCCACTCAGTTACTCAGTTGTATTCCATCAGTATGAAAATTTCACCGTTGCAAACCAAGCACGATTTTTTCTGGCGTGATTTCATTTATAAGTTGTTCAGCTTACCCAAGTACAAATCTATTTTGACCAACTAATCGGAGAGTGGTGCCAGTAACGATTTGGTGATCTTTGACATTCTACCAAACAATATGCTACATAGGACTGGTGTCATTTCTATATATATGAGCACCAGAGAAAGGCGTAATGCAAGCTGCGGACTGAATTTCCGTGGAGCACTCCAGCCTTAGCTGAAAGCAGTGTACTTCCTCCTCCTGCCTTTAACACGCGTCCCCGGCGCGCAGTGAGGACTCTAATTAACGCCACGGCCAAAACAGTTAATTACTGTCAGAGAAACCAAATTAGAGTCCTATCTGGGAGTCCGGCTGTCCAACAGGCCAGGAAACTATGCGCAACGATAAGTGCATTCCATCGAGATGGTGGAACTCGTTCTGCCAGTATTAACTTGAAGCCCTGCAATGCAGCAGGCAGGCAGTAATAATTCATACAAGCTCACTCTCTCCGATTTAGAGCAAATTATACAACAGCTTTGTTTCAACAGAATGGAAAATATTTAACATGATAATTTTTTTAAAAATCAAAATCTTTATTGTTTTCACACACATCAGGAATGATGATATATAATTTTATTCCCTCCAATGATCCCAAGGAGAATATTTCTCACAAAATCTTTTTCCATAGTCCGCCTTGAACTTAATTTTTCATTTATTTACTCACAGTGAAATGGTTGCAAAACAAAATCAAATTTATAAATTGCAATTGTAACATTGATATACCTCATAAATTGAATTAATTAAATAACCTGAATATTGGGTAGCTAGGAGTGAAAAAGGCATTAGTAGCTCAGTCTCTTGCACACAGAAAGTCCAGATTCCGTCTGGAATCCGTGGCTGGTTGCTGGAACACTGACCTGTGTCTCGTAGATGTTCTAACCGTTTCCAAGACGTCCATCAGAGATGACTAAATTCTGTCACAATCTGGTACCATGAAGTGTTCCATCACCAGTTTGAAAGTCAATCTTATTAAGATAAAAAAATCAAGTATTTTCCAAGTAAATAGAACCTACATTTATCATACAGCGCAAATAAACCTATAAGGTATTATATTTCATTGAAATCAAATCTTTACATTTAAATTATTATGCCTCGAAATTCTTGCCAATAAAAGCCGCTCGACGAACTGAAATTCGAATTATCTGAATTGTTTAATAATTCAGATAAACGATTAGGTCTCGAAACGCCTTCTCCATAAGCAAATTTTATTTTCAGTTTAAGAAGAAACGAAAATTGTGAAATACATCCTAGCCGTATTTCTATATAGCATATTCCGTGAATTTTGGAAATAACGGATTGACAGAAAAAATCTATGAAACAGAAAGATCATCTAATTTCAATCACCTGAAACAGTTGACTGTATTTATTTTTAAATAATATCTGTCGCAGCCTCAGTTTATCTGTCTGTGCAGAAATGTGTGTACGTTCAATTTTTTTTGCCAACATGGTTGTTTCCGTAACACCGAACTGATATTTATTAATTTTTTCATAAAAATCTTCTTTCAAAAGAAGCGATGATATAATTAGTTGTTGAATTTTCCAAGCAGATTTTCAAACCTGAAATATTTAAAAGACAAAACGAAACTGAAAGTTGCTTGTAAAAATTCTAGTTAACATCGACCTTGATAAAAGAGTTAAATGTGAGAGATGTTAACCAGATAAATCTTCCCTATGGGATTTGTGGTTTTCCAAAGGTGAAGAAATTTAAATTAGTCAAACGAACGATAACTGTTTTAATTCACTGACAGATTGAGCAAGAAATTATTGTTCGCTGTTGCTGATGCATCTATGTGAAATTAAACCTTACAGTTATCAGCAATGCTTCTGGCCTTCGATTCGTCACTGACAGATCTATATTAATTTTTTTTAAAGAAACCCTATATTTTCCCTTGTCTTGCCGGCAAGCTACATATAATTAGACATATAGACGCATATATACAGATTCAAAGATTGCGAAGTGACCATACTGAGAGTTAATTAGTTGCTATATAGATTTAAAGTAAGTTATTAATTCATTTGAAAACTACCTTTCAAATATTTACTTCAAGTAACACATTTTTTCTCAAACAAATCCTAGACAAATTGTTGGGAATGCGAAAAGGATACCATGACAGCGTAGACATGTAAATTACGAAGCGAAAGACTGTGGTCATAAAAAAGAGAGAAACATTTAAGAGCAATTTGAGAACTGTGTCCAGGTATGTAACAGACACTTGAATTGGCTCCAGATGGAAGGGACAGTAAGGAATAGGATCCTATTGTCACCTGTTTTGTTTAATTTAGTTTAGACAAAGTCACTCGGAAAGTTAATGTACAGTCAAATCGGCCAAATTTTAATGTGGAATCTGTAAAGGGAACTGGAAAATTGGACTGCTGCAATCGTAAAAAATAGATTGGATGTGAGAGTCGAAAAACTATAATCATGAAGGTATTGAGAAACACTGGCTCGTCAAAGCAAGTGTCAGTCGAAGGAATGGGTGGTGTGGTTTTGCTACATGGAAAGTAGAATAACCACCAACGGATAGTTGGAGTAGAAAATTGCGCAGAGAATAAGAAACAATGCACAGATTTATCTGAGTGAAGTTATGATCAGTAGAAGGAAGGTACAGAGAGGAGTCAAAATATTGCTCAGTAATGAGTACTGTCAACCAATATTGACCAATGCAACCTACATAAGCACACAGATAAGGATCTTAAGAGAAATAGGAAACGTCATAAAAAAATATTATATTCTCTATTTCGAAAACCTGCTCTTTTATACAGGTGTCTATACATAGCTTTTGACCTTCCATTCTTTTTCCACATTTTATTCGTCGAACATCTTACTAGCAGAGAAAATGAGCATGTATCTGTACGATAATTATTATTATGTATTGCCATAATATTGAAACTTTTACCTCGCTTTCGGGACGATGTGGGTTTCAAGTCTCAGTCCGACCATCCAGTATTGAGTTTTCCTTCGTTTTCCCAGATCACGCCAGGCGATTGCCGGAATGGTTGTTTTAAAACGCTATGCGGGAATTTTTCCCCCCTAATCCTCTCCTATCTCTAATACTATCGACGTCGAAGAGTCGTAAAGTAAAAAAAACTAAGCAATTGTTTTCATGTTTTATGCTTCTGCTTCCGCAATCGTTTAAGTTTTTTTTTTTTTTTTTTTTTTTTTTTTTTTTTTTTTTTTTTTTTTTTATAATAGGAAATTTGATAGACGGGTTAATATTTTCGAGCACTCTTCTGGAATATTATCCGTGTCAGCAAAGTAAAAAAAATAATAAATATTTATGAACGGTGTTGTATTTTCATATATGCTCTTACTTCAATTGGATTATCTGCTCCGCTATTCCTTACTGGCAGGCCATCTAGAATATACTGCCTCGTCCTTTCCGTATTCGCGTCTGGAACAATTTCCGGGTGCGACCAAGCGAGAACTGAAGGCCGGAGCTCACGACAGACAAACTGACACGATTATCTGACTGCAGAGAACGGCGGCTGCGACGGGCCACGGTCGAAGTGCAGAGAGCCGTGGTACAAGTCTAAAGTGGGTCACCGCGTACTACTACCTGCCACCACACTGGAGGCGTAATTACAGCCGTCACTTACTCTATCTAAATGCTTCGTTACATTGGATATCATCAGCGGAGACGAATTTAAAGACGTTGCAGCCAAAACTGAGGCAGAACAGACACATTCCCAACATGTACGCCAACCAACGCGAACTATATGTTGCCAAGAGGAAGCGGTGTTAATAAAATTTTACTCATTTTCTATCTGCTAACATACGACGATGAATCTAAGATAGAACCAAATACAGACGACAACCGTATTTCTCAAACTTATTTGTTCTTTGAATAAGTATAATATTTTTTCTTTATTAAATGTACTAATTTTACACAAGAATTCACTGAAGTACGCTATTAGCTATGCTGATGGGTATTAAAGTTCATTTCTTTAAACCGAGCATAGTGGAAGTAGATCTAGCATTCGACATTCCACTCAATGCGGTTTCGATTCTCGGTCGGTCAACCCAGATTTCGGTTTTGTATGGTTTTTAGAAATAATTCCAGGAGAATGGCCAATCGTTCCTTTATAACTGTCATGGCCGTCTGCGTTTCTCTTTCGTTCCCACAATCCTCTCCCGGCACTAATTACCTTATATTTGACAAGCAAAAAAGCCAGAAAAATGTGTGAACCACTACATTACAGTACTTTTCTAACAACGGAAAAAATTACGAATCTTTTTTGCATTATTAAAATAATGACGCCCACACGTTACATAATGAGGATTTCAGTTAATGTTAGAACGTTATTTCAGAATAACTACAAGACAAGTACTATGCCTATAATTGTAAATAACACCAGCAGAATACGACATCATGTATCGACAATCTTAACGTTGCAATGAAATCATCTGTACTGGTCTGCATGAAGCTTCAGTGACCGACCGAAAGCTATGATCAGCTGTATGTCAGCAGAGCAGAGCAAATGATTTCACACCTAACAAAGGCGGCGGAGCTAACAGTCGAAATATAGCCTTTATACAACACAATCCGGTTGTACGCCCGCGAAAATATCATTACAATCATACGCCGCGAAAGTCTCCGTTCTTAATATTACTTCCAATTCCTCCTATTTTACTATGAACAAACAGAATGAAACTTGGTGAAACATGTATATTTTTATCGGCATTTATACACTGGAATCTTTTGCATTAGGTGAAAAAATATGGAGATATTAAAAAGTTAACGTTTTACTTAACACTGAGTGAATGCGTTTTCAATTTCCTCAAGAAAACGATGAAGACCTCCCAATAAGAAAGATGAATATTTGCTTTTGTTATTGCTTTTCTTCTAGCAAACACTTTTCAGAAGTGTACGATAACAACAATCTCTTAGATGAGAAAACTAAAGAGAAAAAAATCTGTGTTCTTCCTCCGCTGCGACAGAACCAGCGGGAGCGCAGAACACAAATAACTCTGACATATTGCTAGGCTTTAATGGGCAGAGATGTTGTACATATGAATATTTAAATCAACTCAATGTGCCAACGAGAAATATGGAATAATGGTGGGTACATCTACTGAAATACATGGCCCGAAATAAACGGAAGGAAAAACAGGTTTATAAAACATACCAGATAGCTGCTGCAGGGGAAAAGTAAAATAATTTGTTTTTTTATATAAATGTGCATAAAAGCGGTAAAGTTAGTTGAGATCAGTCAAATAGTACAGTAATATTTATTTTGATAAAGTCACATATCAGTTTTGATTATTTATACATCCTGACTCATTTCTTCTTACATTTAATGATCTAACACTGCCATATGACACCAGAAACATACCAAAACGAAAAATAACACGACTCGTGATAGCACAAACTGGTGATGCATCGAACTGGTGATACGACGAGAAAACAGTCAGATCGTCAGTGATATTATTATTCAGAATAGTAGTTAACAAAAAAGCATAACAAAAATTATATCGTAGAAAACATAAGACTGTGGCCTGCGTAAAACAGAAGAGGAAGTAACTAAAGGCACCGTGATATGATTCCGGGGTCGTACAGGAGAGGTACTTAATAATGATGTCTGTCTGTTTCCACGTAAAAAATGTACACACTCATCCATATTCTGAATGTAATTGTTAAATGAAAATAAAGCAAGAAAACAAAACAGAGCATAAATTATTAATTTTATTCAAATTCTGTGGTACGAAATAAAAGACAGCAGTAAGTACAATAAATCATAATTAAATATTACGGAATATACAAACGTTTTTATATGAGATATCGTTAACATAAAATGAAATGTATATAGTACTGTTTTGATGGTTTCTTTTGTAGTTTTTAATTCTTAGGTAGCTACATGAATTGCTACTTTACCATTTTTGCTGAAGTTTCGTAAGGACGAAAATAGGTTCAAATATAAAGCATTAATTGATAATGTTGCTACTTACTAAAACGTTTTCGCCAAATTTGGTATTGATATAATTTAAATAACTATTTGTAGTAACAGTAATTTTAATGAAATTAATATTTCTCGGTTTTTCTGCCGAATTATATCTTTACCTAACACTTTATACAACGTTTCGGCAAGTACCTACTGTAAGTAGCCCGGATTCACTCGCGAGGCATTCGCTGTCTTGTAACAGTATGTGACAGCTAACCTGATGAAGGCAATGGAGGTAGTTGCCAAAACGTTATATAAAGAGTTAAATAATCCGAGAAATATTAATTTCATCCATACGCCGGGAAAAACTTAATTCCCATATAATAATTTTAAAGACAATACGAAGAGTGAGAGTTGCGGTTAGTTTTTAGGATGCTATTTGCATCAGCCATTCGAATTATTACGATCAAAACGTAACAGTTGATATCTTCGTTTATTCTCAAATTTTAGCAGTCATAGGAAAACATATTTCGTATATTAAAACGCAGGCACAGAACTTTCATACGGAGAAAATCTTATGGTGGCTAAATAACTTCTTGTTTAATATGATCTAGTAATTATAATTAAAAATGAAATTGTACGTAAGACCAATTGCTAACACAGGTTTAACGCAGTTGGTTTTCGGCGTATTTTTCATTGCGTAAGGAATAAATTGTCGGGTTACCGCTGCCTCTTTAGCCGACATGACAATCGCCAAAATACTTGCAGCTATTAATAGAGGTCGTTTCTTCATAGCTGGAACTTAACGGATTAGGGTATCTTCTTCTTTTATTAAACTCGAATTCACTTGCATACACATCAAACTTTCACCTCGGAAGATATATCAAAACACAACAGACGTATATTTGACAGAGCTACAAAATATTATTAAATCGAGTGCAAGCTTGTTACACTAAAAAAATGAACCAATATGATTTTGTTATGAACTTTTACTTTTCTAAATTGAGCCTGGCAGATGTGACTTGTTCATTCAATCGCAATGAATTAGTTTAGAATCGGATAGTATCGTTAATATCGGATCGCCAGAAAGCAAAACGCAAAAGATTGGCCTATGTTTCTGGAAGGTCATTTATTAGTTAAAGTTAAACCAATCATTTGCAAATGGTTGACACGCATTACAATAACATAATAATTGCAAATATTAATTATAGTTTTAACAGATTCACAGAAATATTAAGGTATAATTTAATACCTATGGTAGTAATTAGAATATAGTACACTGCTTCCAACTAGATGAAAAATAATAGAAAATCTTTATCTTGTCGGTGGCTACCCAAACGTTACTGTATAATTTACTGCAACTAACTAATACTCATACTCATACTAATTGAAAGTCACTAAACTGTTACTAAGTGTATGTTATCACAGGCGTCTTTAACCTTTAATATGAAGCGCTTGTTGTATTCGAAGTACCATCTCCAAGTTAAGTGGTGACAAGGCTGGAACCGTATATCCTGCCAAGGTTCCGGTTTTCCTACCTGGTCAGAGACCACCAAAACTTGGTGCCAACGCAGCGTGCTTAATCTTTTAGTTGTCAGAGAAGAATATATTGATACATAACGCCGAGAAGGTATTTGTTCTTTTATACCATTGGATGTTATAATATTTCATATTAGGGTTGCTGCAAAATTTTATTCCATTCGCATAGTAACATGAATATTTTGCAGACATGTAATTTGAATGTTTAACCTATTAACTGACCTAAGGTGTTTTTCGTTTAATTCAAGAAGTATGAATAGTTCTTCGCTTTATCATACGAATAAACTGGAACCATGTTTCAAATATAGGAATAATGAACGTTATTTCGTGTTGGGTGAGTTTATGCACAACTCATGAAGCCCTTTTACTGAGTTTTGGCGTACTCACATAAACAATGCCGACAACCATTAGGACCGTCCATAAACGAAAGAGGAGCTACTGTCCGCACGCGGTGTACCTGCACCGGGACGGACAGCTGACTGTCGTAAAGTGGAGGTTTTACTTTTTTATGCAACCGCAGTATTGTGCGGTCGTGAAACAGGCCTTGGCACACGGTTAATACGCTGCTGCACTATTACTAGTCTGCTGTCCTGCATTAACTAACTTTTGAAACAGAAGCATTTAAAACTTTCGCTAAATAATAATATAGACGATTGTTGGGACAAGTGTTTGAGTTAAGACTAAACTTTTTAACGGAGACCCATAAACTAGATCTACAAACGCGTCCTATTGATGTATTTCATACCTTAATATAAATGAAGTAACTCAAACTTAAATTTTATCCTTGCCTTTAATAAAACTCAAGATCTCTTCGGGTCCTGGTATAGAATTCATAGTTATAAATGAACAAACTTTATAATTTAGCTGCAAGATTTGTGGTTTTTAGCAATATTTTTTTCGAATTAACAGTTCAATCCATTAACGGTACTCTACATTCGATTTTCGCTTGACAAATTTCTTGCATGTTGCTGCTACTGCCAAAATCGTTATTTTTATTTTGTTTTCACAACATTAACTAACGTTTACATACTTTATTCTCCTCATTCACGCGAGACTGATAACTTTTTCTGTGACACACCAGACATTCATATGCAACATTCGCCCATCTAGTCCCGGCTTCGTAAAAATAATCCACATTAAATTTGGCTAGGTAATTCTTGCGTTCTGGTGCCCTTAACTCTAATATAAAAATATTCATTTTCCCGTAACCGATTTAAAATTCAAGAACTATTTCATGTATTTTATGCTACAACCAGATTCTAAGCTAAGAATAAATAATTCGAAGGTTTGTGAAAGAAATTTCCTGCAACTATCAATTACGATCGGATTTTGAGTCACGGCGAAATCATGGACGTGCTAAAAATTGCGCATTTCACGCTGCGTGTCAGGAAAGCAATCTGTTTCGTGTCAGCGACCGAACACAAACATTGTGCCTGTTTTCTGTCTGTGAAATATTGGCTGCCAGTTTTAGCACAGAAGCCAATTCCGTTTTCCACAACCACACCTCCGCACTTGCTGTTGGGATGACCGTTCGCCGCTACCTTCCCGTTATTAGAGTTTTAATCACGGAGGATGTGTTTTTCAGCGCCGGCGACAGCGAGTGTCAAGGCGTGTTTTAATTGGGGAGAGTCTCTGCTGCCTGCGAATTGTATTATTCACGGTGGCTCGCAGCGCCGGCATTGTTTGCGAGCACAATGGGTCGACCGCCGCGGGCTTCGAACTCGCACATGCCGCCTCTGCGCCACTCATCAAAGCGGCAGAAGGAGCCGCCACATCCGACAGCTTCAGATAAAGCGCGTGCAGGGAGTATTTCCTGGTGTTGCCTTTTTCTTGCCTGTCGTAACCCGCAGAGGTAAATGTACGGCTCGCTATCAAGAACGGCTGTAAAACAAGGAGCCATTTTCTTCAATAGTGGTTTTCTGATTTTAGTATTGTTTAGGCAAAAAACTTTTATGATACAGTTAATATCGAAATTTACTATTAAGGGGCCTAGACACCTTCAGTTTAACTGCGCAATTTATCGTATGTGACGTCATGTTTGAGCGATAAACGTAGGCAAATGCGAAGTTCAGGTGGGTTTATACCAGGGCTCTCGCCTGCGCGATGAGCTCGTCTTTTGCAATTATAAACTGTGCACTTCTCTCGTGTAGTTCAACCTATAGTTATAATGATAAAAAAAAAAAAAAAAAAGCGCTTTCGGCTTTTATTAAAGAGTATAGGAATATCCCTGAACTTTGGGATGCAGAATGTGCTTCATATACTAATCGACTACAAAAAGCATCCGCGTACGATGCTTGAATAGAAAAATTGAAACTTTTGGAATGTGACGGTACTCGTGAAGAAAATAAACAACATTCTATCTACTTTTCGGAAAGAATTGAGGAAGATTAACGATACAAAGATGTAGGATGCGGGTAGTGATAATGTCAATGTTCCGGGTCTCTGGTATTTCAATGAACTGATGTTATTGGTGGGCTCCGGAGCCAAGTGAATCAACTACTGCAGTGGATAATGAAAGCAATGAGGATTAAGTAAGTGGACTTAAAACAATAAAATTATAGCACTGTATTACTTTTATATGTTACTATTCATTCTATATTACGTACAATGATCCTTGACAGCTCACTAATTTCTTGTGATTTTGTATTTCGTTCGCTTCGACGATAGGCGCCATTTGGTCAGTCATAAGCACACCTCGACATGTTACCTAAATGAGCCAGTCTTGGATTCGTAATGCCATTAGGCCATTGAATCTCGGGCGTTACGAATCTTGTTTAGTAATAAACAAAACTCCAAGGCACTTTCAAATGGTTTTAAATAAGCCAAAAAAAATTCACACACTATATTTTTACTAGTTATATTTATGTATTCAGTTTACACCGGTTAACGACCTCTGCAGTTCCACATAATTACTCGAACTATTACACCAATCATTCAGTAGTTACTCACCTGTGGAACCAAGTTACAAAACCAAAACATTACATATATATATGCGTTACAATAACAAGACGATCAGGTTTTCACATAATTAAAATTGAACATAATTAACGTACATTACTATTACTATGTCCCCGTGTGCCTGAAGTGACATTTTCAGAGAAAAATTTAAATTTAGAAAACGTCTATCAGTTGCCAGGAACAGGAAAGTAGGAACCAGTCCCGCACTAGGAGTGTGTCTCTATTCAATGAGGGAAGCAAGTTTGTTTAAGAACATTTAGAATGCTGTTTCGTCCATTTTTGTGTATTTCTGAAAACATTTAACGAGGCAAACCGTTCGTTTGCAGAGACCAATCTTTCCTCCAACGTTCATGGCAATTTTTCTTTGGTCCTTCCACCATCACAGGTGCAACCACGGAACAAACCACGGCTCTGTTTTTACTGTTACTCATCACGACTGCACTGAGTGCCAGAACTAAGAGACCAGCGAGAACTGAAGAACTGAAATCTTGAGTTCAGGTAACTGCGTATATTTTGACACAGTTATTTAGACAGATTGTTGCGAAATTAAACTGAAGGTGTGTAGGCCCGTTTGGAAATCAAGTTCATATGCGTTCTATGACGAGGAAACCGAAGTCTAAAGACATTCAGAAAGCTGTATATAATTCTTTAGACATTTTTAGAATATTTATCAAAATAATCACATCCTGAAACGAACCTTTATTTTGTTAAGAATGCTGAAAACAGGTGACCTGTACGTTCAATCACCAACCAAGAAGAAAAACGTTTGTGCTGTGACTGAATATACACTCAACACTCCTCTGTTCTGACTAATCTGCACATGCTTTGTTTATTTTGAACTCTGATTATGTAGCACTACGCTTGGTTACGTTGATTGTCTCTTTACTGTGAATTTAGGACTGGGGTTTATAATTCGCAAAACTGCGAATGTGAGAGGAAGGAGGTTGTAACCACTTCATACTACATTGTAAGAAGAGAATAAAAGAAAATGAGGAACCTCCTGAGGGGTTAGGGGTGTCCACAGTCGTGGATTTACGGCACTTTTCCCAGCCTCTACACTATTGTCAGAAGGAGATATCAGAATATATAAGTTTATCTTCAACTTTTATTAGAAAGACTAAAATCGTAATATAAAGGGATATGAAGATCGTAATTTTGTGTATTAATGAGTATTTTATTTTGATGTATGTGATACTAGGTATATAGCAAAAATGTTTTAGCTATAAACATTCAATGACCACGAGCTGGCACCCGATTTCAGGCTAAAGAATGCGGGGAGATTTTCTTTCGTAGGTAGGGGCGTCTGGGATTGGAATAAATTACCAAGAGAGATAATGAATAATTTACAAAAAAACACTGGAAGAATTTAAAGGTAAAATTTTGTAGAGGGAAAAAGTGGGCGGGTAGAGGAAAGGGGAAAAATGCGTGTGTAGGGAGATTGCCAGTGGAGCGTGCGCTCCATGGCATTTAAAATTGAATTAAACTGAATTCTGACAGGTTAGACATTGCGAATATATTTCCTCCAAATTATCGACCACATTGTTCAGTATCATACGGGGATTTCATGAAATAACAATACAGTTACGACTGCAGTTGCACATAATATTTTTGGTGGGTATAGTTTACCCAAGTCATAAATTATGCGGAAATATTTTAACCCTGGTAAAATATACAATTTATGTAACGGAGTGCCCTTGTTAAATTATTTATAAATCTAAATTTACTATGTGATAACATCCATAACATTCTGAAAGGAAACCAAAAGTTAGCAGCTAGTTCCCTAGGCACGAAAAACATGTGTACGTAAGCAATAAATGCCCAAATTTAAAAATACTTTTTTCATGTACTTTTTACTTTCCTCTTGTGTGTGAGTGTGTGTGTGTGTGTGTGTTACAAACAAGTTGGCAACCCTAGTTACGACATGCTGAGTCAGCTTCTTCTCGGACGATAATTTCAATAATGGAGTTTGTCAAGTGACAATAAAGAATAACCTCACGCACTAAAAGTACCTTTTTAGTGCGGGTACGGTCTCGTCGTCTTTAATGTGGGCTACCGTACGTCTTACCTTGTTAGCATAACGTGAGTGCTTAACTGTGTCATCCACCTTCAGTCGTTTGCTTCTGTCAATGTTAATCTAAATCTTTTATTTTGGTTTACCGATCAGTACTTGCCAGATAATCATTTATTATAAAAATAAACTGTTCTGTGTTACTTTCTGTAATGTTAATAACTGTTAGCGTATCTTGAATATTCCATAATTGTCCGTAATATCTTCTTTCATTTACATGTAAGTTTTTCAATGACGATTAACATGTCTTTCCGGCTAATAAAAATCTCTAACATATTTCTAAGACTTATTTTCGTATGTTGAACAAACACACACACACATACATTTCTGTGTTTTAAGGCTTCACTGACTCAAAGTAGTACAAAATACTTATGTTGTTACATTCGAATACCTAATTGACGAATGATTTATTTCGGTCTCACAAACATGGCATTATTTCTTTGCCTCGACAAACTTATCTAATTTGGGGTGAGTTATCACTCACGGAGAAATGTCGGAACATCAAACTTCCTCCCCTCAAATAATTACACACACTAATGAAGCAGATGTACACACACAATTTCTTTACTTTAAATAATTTAAATTGAGCGAGCAAATACACCTCTTCACTGACAAATGATGAGATTGGTGCAAATTTTTCACTTGGTCCGATTTCAATAATGCGCCATGCGCTCAGACCGCTAAACGTGCTGTAAAAACTTCCTTATTCCTCTTAATACAGTCCTAAAACCATCATAAGTTCAAAGTTCTCACATTTGTTTTTCTGATATATATTTAGTCCCTTAAAACTACTATTTTTTGTAAAACAATAGATAACAATGAATTTACTGTTGCGAAATGCAGTATTTTTACGTCAACGTGCGATAAAAAATCTTAGCATAACGGACTCTGTATCTTCTTAATTGATAAGTGTCAGGAGTAACTTCAAATGTTTGGCAGATTCGCAAGATATATCGAAATGTTCCAATCGTCTGGTACACTGTGCATCTGCATCTACTGGTTGAACATTAAGATGATTGTCGTACCATAAATAAATAAACAGCTATGTAACAAAGAGTTGTACTCCGTGAGAGGCAGCTGCGTATATAGCGCTGAATGGTGAAAGTGATTTTATTCATCCACGAGTCTTGATATACGTGGGTTCTGAAACCATGAACGATACAATAGATAATCTTGGTCACATAGATTTAAACTTCTGGCCTGTTAGTTCCATTTTTTATCAACAACATGTTTTAACGCATGACAATATAAATTTTAATCTGTGGTAACATTACCACCAAAATAGATTCGTTGAGTACCTGGTATTTACTGTGCCCAATACGTCATGTATTCAGCTGTGGGCACTGGATTTTTGGTTGCATTTTGGTTATATCGAACGCTGGCAAGTGCAAACGATGACACCAAAAAAGAGCAACTTAGCAGTTAAATATGAAACATTAAAGATAAAAAGAATTCTTATACTCAACAAAAGAACACGTTTTTCCTTTTTCAAGAATAAATACAGTAACAAAATTTTTAAAAAATCTGGTCACATCTTTGTACCCGCTTAGCTTCTATAGTGTTAGTCCCAATTTCATGGGATTTCTTTAAGCGCACGGGATAGTCTTCGTGCTTAATTTTTCATATTCACATATCCAATTATTTGATCTACATTACTTTAACTACCTTGAAAAAAAATCTAGATGCTCTAAGTGAGGTGGAACTGACCTCTGTATTTAAAAGTATGTCTATAATTAGCATCTATGGTGCGTAGGAGTTCCTGATACGATCGGGATAAAATTCTGGGAACTCTCGATTCCCAGCTCGGCTAATTAAGCTCTGCGACTATGGATCTCTCGGGAGCGATGAAGTAAAAGACCTGTGCAGAGGATGCCACATGGGAGAAGTTCTATCGAGGAATCCAAGAAGAGCGCTAACTGAGCCTGCACAGAGCTTCTGCTCCGGGAGAAATTAATGGAAAATGTGTTCTTCTTTGACACTGATGGCATTTGCCAATAACAGATTAAAATTCTATATAGTGGATACAAGTAGTTACTGTTCAAAGTGGCAGTAATCTGCCCACCAAGAAGAAATATAATAACGTTTTGCGTTGCAAAGTGCTATGGAACCGACCGTTAAGTAAGTTGACAGACACAGTTAGTTTCGCAGCTGCGTTATAACGTGGTACAAAAAAGTTATAAGCGACACGATACAGCCCCAATAACTGTAACTCTTGAAAATTAAACTACTCCTGAACGGTTTATCATTTACTCCAATCACTGTGGAAGGGACATACATCAAGTAAATGAGATAGATAGTTACTAATGTATTTTTAAGTATATGTACGTATTTATACGTAATTGTAATAACTTCATTATTTTGAGTTATTTGACAGCAAAGAAAAGCGGCCCAGAGATGCTATAGAAGAGAGAGAGTAGGAGCAGAACAGAGAATACATGGAGGAGAGATGGGTGACCAGAATGGATACGGCATTGGAGTTGTGAATAAATGAAATTTGTAATGGATTTTGGGAATAGAGATCGTAACAAAAAGTAACTAAGTGATGTCAAACTCTGAAAAAGGAAAGCTTGAATATATTTTGTATGTTGTGAAGAAATAGACGGATATTATTTGCGTAAAGGTAATGTGGCATATTTGTGTGAGTAGTGATGCACTGTCGATAACAATAAAAGTATGAGTAGTGTTGAATAGTTGATAAATAAATAACGGTCAAACTGTTGCCTGAACGCAAAAGGAGTCCAGTTATTAAAATTTGTTTAAAAGCTAACTAAGATGGTTAGAGCTAGTACCAACTTTCATACAATTGTTTTCCTGATATGCTGAATAGACATTTATTGCTGCTTCCTATACTCTGAATTGCGAGGAGGTGTAATTTGCTCAAAAATAAGTTTAGAAAAAGTTAATAAATGAAATGCCAAAGAAAATATTTATTTTACCTTCAACATATACTAGCAACGTTGGCAGAAACTGGGATAGCGGTGCGACTGCTACGGAGCTAAAACCAGTAACATATCTGAAACTTGAACATTTTTTTTTCCACAGCAAATTTCCAGCACGAATTGCGTGACCTTATAAGAGTTATGAAAATTCAATGAACTCTTCATAAAATGTAGCCTTTATTCATAACGCCGGATTCAATGACAGATTGTTGATCCTATTCTAATGAGAGGTAGTATCTGTTGCCATTTTAATGAGAAAAGTGTAAGTCGTGTTCTGTATGATAAATATATTTTTTGTTGAATTTCTTGAATTTTAAATTAAACCGTGGTCCTCCTAGTTCAGAGACTCGGCGTTCACTGCATCAGTAAGGGGCCTACTTTTACATTACACAAATTTTAGTGTTGCTCTTAACCATTCTGACTTATGTTGAGACGGTAGTTGTAGAATAACAGAGGTTAGTCTCTCTACCACGACGAGACGAAAAGCATCCATTAAATTCTCTACCCTTATTGCGTTTTGTAACGATTGCAGATACAATTAAACGTGAACTCCGAACCGTGGAACTTTCTTTCGTATCTCTCGTGAACAAAGCTAAGGCCATTAACATTTCTGGCCGCATATTGATTCGAACCCGTGTTCGTTAATTTTCCAATGCACGCGTATTCTACCGCCTTCTTCTTCCCCACCTTTTCCCAACGTTTTTGGGTCGGCTGCCTTCGATGAGTTGGAGATATAGGCTCTTGCCATTTCTGACGCTAAGCATGTTCAGCGTATGGCAAGTGTTTTTTTGTGTGTGTGTGTAGTTCATCAGGCAGAGACGGGGAACTGTTGCCATTTGTTCTGATAAGTACTAAAGTACTCTTAAAACCTTCTTAGACAGTATATCAATAGTACAAAACACAGAATTCTATTCATTGTCTTTGAAAAACTCAGGACAGAAAGCGATCACTGCGGACAACCGTCGAAAAACCTCAGTCAGGATGGCCGCTATGTGGGGACCAACGCCCGTGTCTGCTCCTTTGTTCCTTCCCAATCCAGTGTGAGGAACCTAAGCGTTCTAAGCCAAAGTGACAGGTAACCATTGAACTACCATATCACTCTACTGAGTTCGATGAACTGCGATTTACAAGCAGACTGTGAGGTATGATTGACAAAAAAGGTGCACATTTTTACGTCATGCTTTAAGAATGATAACCAAGAAAAATTACTTTTTTTTTCCTCTGAAGTGCCAAAATTCCTGTAAGTTTATTCCTGGATAGTGGGTACAATGTCCTTCCCTCGGGGTCTGGTAAATGCGACTTTCCTCTGTCGACTGAACTGACTTGAGGGTGAGAGTTTGCTCTCGGCTGGCTGTTCATGCTTTCCTCGGCTTTCTCTGAAAACCTTGTCCATTATTCAAGGTCGCGGGAATAAAAGATGAAGCACAGTGCAGAGTGTGTGCTGGTTCAGGAACTCCTCTTGACTCTGTGCGCTTCCGAGTGCGTCTCCCACAGCGAAACAACAGATTTCCAGTACTCCAATGAAAGAGCTTCGTTGCTGAAGGGTACTACGCGGCGGAAGGGGAAGGTCAGTAGCATTCGGATATACGAATAACGCTTCCGAGGACGGAGACTTCGGCGGAAAGGTCACCGTGGATCGCAACGTGTGAAGTAACCGCACATTGCCAGCAGTTATTTAGTCTATGTATTTACGAAGCTAGTATCTCGAAACGAAAGCTTCCTATACTATCATTGGATGCATTATTTCACTTACCAAATGGTTACAATATCGATTATCTGAAAGTGAAATACGGATCTTTCGCAGTATTGAGTCTGCTGATTGCCTGTTCTCTCGCAATGTGGATCCCTTAGCCGTCGACCGGTTATTTTGTATCATAAAGCAGTTACTAATGAGACCAAATCGAGGTATCTTGTGGATTCATTGTGTTTGGTTGCACTGCAGAAATGAGATACTACAAAGCTACGAATGAGAAATGATTTAGGTTCGACAGAAATACATCGCAATTACAGTTCAGGTGATATTTTAATGCACCAGATCTAGTTACACAAAGGTCAAAGAGAATGAGTACAATAATGTCACCATAACAGAAGGAATGAAAGATTACTTTTAAAATAATAAATGCTTGGAACTTCTGTTTTTCATTAGTCTTGAAGTGCGTTTAAGGAACAATTCGAATTTTTTCTTGCAATCTGAAATTAATATTTCATTTGTGAACGGTGGTGTTGTGCAACAAAAATAAAATCTTCATTAGAAATGAAATTAATTGATTAGCCTAAATTTCAATGGAATATTTTCGTTTATATTGTAAGTGGGGGCCAACAAAAATATTAGAATATTATATAAAGTTAGTCCATGGAATTACTTTTGTTGTCTGATGCTGTGTGAGAATAGAATCAAATAAGCTAAATAATAAAAGAGAGCGGACGTAGGTAATATATATATAAAAATAATTTTTGATAAAATCTTAAACACTTAAAAGTTTCGAAATAAAACACAAGTTAGACACTATTAAATCGCATTTTTAGTTACTTAGATATTATACACGACCTGATTTTCTTAATAAGATCTCAAGAAGCAGATTTCTGCAATAATTGACCGGCCTGCAGACGATTAAACTATGTGGCGGCTCCTGAATCTGCACCAATAAGCGCTTATGCTACAATACATCAGAGATTATTAAAGTACCAGTAAGATCATTTTCCGCTGTATATAATAAACTATTTCAGAAAACTAAGTTGCATGGTTTCGTGGCGATTACTGCTCGAAAGAGATAAGGTTATCTCAAGGGTCCAACAACTACATGTTAATGACGGTTAGAACAGACAACTCACCACCAAAACTACTGGTCCCAGTGCCCAACAATGTGTAATTTAGAAGACCTTCTTAATGCCACTGATAACGCTGTCTAACTTGTTGATTTACGGTGCTCTAAAAATGAACGATTGGAGCTCGATGTTTATCACTGTACATTATTCACTTTTATTTTTAGTTTCTTAAAAATCACTGTTTACGTGTTTCTTAACTATTTATCAGCAACGGTTTTGAGACAAAATAAATGGTTTCGGCAGGACGCGGGTTCTAAGCATTCCAGCTGAATGCCGAGATGGTTCCTTCAAAAGGACCAAATTCCTTCGAGTTCGTTGCTCCAGACCTTTCCCGGGTCTAATTCCCTCGACGTCGACGAAGTGCAAAGCCAAAATCAGAAAAAGCACCAAATAAATTAATAAACTATAACGTGTAGTTATCGGGTGTTCATCGATCGTGATGGTGAAAAATTCAGATACTCTTTTATTCCTCCTGATACTTGGACTACAATTACCGTTCCTACCACAGATACATCATTCTTTAAAATAGAGCTTTCTGTAAAATTAAGATATTTACCGTGATGACTAACTATGTTCCTTTATTATTAGCTCTTATACCTTTAGGCAGTGATGTCAGTAAAACTATAAATCCGCACTGGTGGTAAATGTATTGTTTGAGATTTTTTTTCCAGAAGTGTAGTAGAAAATGCACGGAGCCGGACTGGCGAAGCTATGAGGACGCTTGGACAGGTGGTTTAGTTCATTATGGCGCGGTGGGACGTGCCATCTTGGAGTTGACGTGGCTACTTGTTCTGTATTCCGCACAGCAGTGCGAATTAAGCGCCGAGGCCTGAGTCATTACGACCGCGCAGTGGTTCAGTGGTTTGTGCCTCGTGAAGCAAGAGACAGGTTCGTAAACTAGCGGCGGAACCCTTCCATGCGTCGGATGCGTAATAAGCTTAATGCACTCTAACCTCGGGGATTAAGATTTCCCTGTTGGCACTGCGAAATGCACGCTGGAAATGGCTCTAGAGTATCTAGGATCCCAGTGCAGCTAGCCATGTTCAATTTTCATCGTTTCCTGCAATCACTTTAGGAGAATATCTAAGTTATTCTTGAATATGGGAACAAATTACTATTATTGCAAATATATATAAATATATATAAAGTAAGGATGGATATCGCGATATTAAAACAGCCAAGCAAATTTCTTAACGATTGCGGCTATGGTCTAAGCCAGCGGTCGGCAACCTTTTAGGAGGCAAGGGCCACAAGGTGGCAAAACAAAGTAAAGGCGGGGCCGCACATACACAGTAAAAATGAGAAAGCTCAGTTTTAAAATTTTATTAATACAAATGAAGAAAAGTTAAAAATTTGATTTTACATACTAAAATCAGTGTGACGTTAGAGGTTGCATTCGACTGGCTATTTTTTGTATGTCAGCTTTCATGTTAGAAGTTGAAATACGTAATATATCTCTCAAATGCTCATCTGTGAGACGAGAAACGTATTTATTTTTACGATAATTGACAATTGACAAAGTTTGCTCGCATAAATAAGTGCTTCCAAAAATTGAAATAAACTGCTGAGCAAACTTTTTCGATTCGACAAAATCAGACAGCAAGCTACCACAAAATTTGACCAAATCATTCATCTCGTAAAAGGCGCTTTTTAGAATCTCATTGGATTGAAGTTCAAACAAATTCATTTGTAAATTACTGGGTACATCCTCAACATCGCATGAAAAGGGGTTAGCAAAAATCTTCAGTTTGTTCGAAACCTTCTCGAAATCACCAAATCTGTCACTGAATTGACCTTGTAACTCCATTAAAATGTCTTTCATTTTCTCACTATCCCAATTAAAATCAATGACAGCTTCCTCGACAGCATTTAGACAATTCGTGAAGTGAACTAATTTTTTTCATCAGTACGTTTTATGGAGAGTCGGTTTTTAGTTTGGAACGCCTTTACGTCTGTATGCATATCAGATATTAATTTGATTTCCCTTGAAGCTTGACATTCACCGTATTTAATTCATGAGTTAAATCTGTCAAAAATTCATGATCTATTAACCATTGAGGGTCTGTTAGCTCTGGAACAGATTTACCTTTTTGATTCATAAAAGTGCTGATTTCTTTTCTGAGATCGAAAAATCTTTTCAGCCTTGCACCTTTACTCAACCATCTTACATCTGAATAATAAAGGACATCTTGATGATCTGCTTCCATTTTGGATAGAAACTTTCGAAACTGACGATGTGTCAACTCATTGTTTCTGATATAGTTTACAGTGGATATCACGATGTCCATTACTTTTCTCCATGAAACGACTTTGGAACATAACGCTTCTTGGTGGATAATACAATGAAAAAATAACGGGATTTCACATCCTATCTCTGCCAATTTTGTTTTAATTTTACCCACCAGGCCCTTGTTTTGCCCACTCATGTTTCTACCTCCATCAGTTGTTAGATTTACCAATTTTTCCCACGCTAATAGCATTGACGTCATTGCCTGTTCTAAGTGACAAAACAAATCTGTCCCCGTAGTCGTTCCCTTCAAACTACATAACTGTAAAAGTTCCTCACACACGTTGTAGTACTTATCAATCCCACGAACAAATATTAGAAGCTGGGCAGTATCTGACACAACATTACTTTCATCGGTAGCTAAGGAGAACCATTCAAATTATTGTGCTTTTTCCAGAGGTTTTTCGCATAAATTAGCGCCCAAATCATCAGTGCTCCGGGTAAAAGTTTGGGAGATCTTATATTTTAAAATTTCTTTTTTCGATCTGGACATACCTCTTCAGCCACAGCTAAAGCACATTGTTTTATTAATTCGCTGTCGGTAAACGGTCACTCAGACTTGGCAAGTATTTCCGCCACCCATAAACACGCGCGTATATTTGACTCGTTACTTTGAATTTACATTTTTAAATTTTTTTTTTTTTTTATCTGATTAACGTCTCTTTAACAGCGAAGTCTTTAGAGACGGGAAAGGATGGGGGGCAAGGAATGGGAAGGAATTCGGCCATGGCCTTTTGAAGGAAGCATCCCAGCAATTGCCTGGAGTGATTTGTGAAACCATGGAAAACCCAAATCTGGATCCCCGGACGCGGATTCGAACCGCCGTCCTCCCAAATGCGAGGCCAGAACGCTAGCCGTTACACCACCACGCTCGGTTTGAATTTGCACCTTAAAAACACTTTGTTCGTTATTGAATGAAGATTTGAGTGAGTTGATTATGATTTTCCGGAAATCACCAATTAGGCACGCAAATTTTGCTTTATGCTCGGTATCATAGTATGATATATTCCTTTTGTATAGCAAAGGTTTTTTTGGCATATTAAGCATTCCATTGCAATTAATAAAAAAAGTATAAACCTGTCCATGCATCGTTAAACACTCTATTTTCTTCAAATAAGTTCCTCTTTTTCGTAACCATCAGTAAAACTTATAACCATCAATGCCAAATACACGCTGTAAGAATAAAAGCCGTGTTGAAAACATGTAACTTAATTTCGCTGTGTAATTGTATGAACTATCAATATCTCACACTTACCGAACCGTAAACAAAATGGTAAGTACTCGTAGGTCACAGAACAATAACTAAATGTAGGTACAGGGCCGCGGCGGCGGCGTGCGCACATGAAATAACTTTAAAAAAAAAAAAAAAAAATTAATGGCTTTCGGCAGCTGAGGCCATACAGCCAGCTCAATGTGATTATTATAGTTTCCAGTGAATCAGTCGTCATCCAGTGTTTTATATAATCTTCTAAGTATGGACACAACAGGATGGACAGGACATTCACACAGACACACAACACATAAACACCCATGCCCGGGGCCGGACTCGAACCGGCGACACAGGAAAAAACTTGTTTCGCTCAATGAGACAGCCAGCGCGGACGGGTGGCGGGCGAGCGAGAGAAGATTGTCAACTCTGACCTATTGTTTCAATCATAGGAGAGAATGCGGGAATTATTCCCGCTCGCACTTGTCCTGCTCTGTTCGCATAGTTCATTCGCTGCGCTGTTAGATCGAGTTCACTCTTCTATGCATTTATATTTTATTATTTTATATTATATGATTTTTATAAGACGGACACGGGCCGCAAATAGAGAGGTCACGGGCCGCGATCCGCGCGTTGCCGACCGCTGGTCTAAGCCAAGCATGGAAATGTGTGCTAAACAATTAAAAAATAATGTGACCAGAGACATTAAATTGTAGGTTGTATCTCTGGATAAGCGTCATTTGCTAGAGACTCGATGGTCTCCTCACTATAAAAATGAGAATAACCGGTCACAGACTTAGCAGGAGGCTAGTCCCCTGAAGAAGAACTTACGCTTAGGTCGAAACATAGGAAAAAGGAGTAGTTCTTCGACGCATCTTAACTATCGCGAGGTTATTTACAACTACTTCTATTCCACTTCGATTAACATTATGCCGTATGATGGCTTTGTAACGAAACTTCATAGGCGATATGTATAGTCTGAACACAATACAAACGGGGAAAATAGTAATCCCAGATATTGAAATTATATTAAATACTCCTGTGACCCTCATTACTGCGAAGCATGCAGATCTTACAGGTATCATTGAAATTTAGAAAAATTTACGATATATTTCGGGAAAAGTATAAAGCGTATTGATTCCAGCCAAGGTGAAGACAGCAGCATCTGCACCTAGATTTCTTGAATACATATCCGATCAAGTGAATAATTATTCCCATAAAGTAATGACTAAACTGTTTTCAGTTCTGAAGTAGAATAAAGTGTGCCTTCTTTGCATGAATGTAGAGAAAGGTCTTCTTGTATAGATGGATCAGGAACTGTTTGAGATTTTTGAGATATGTAAATGAGGAAAGTCAGCGCAATTCTGAAAAGTACTAACAGAGTGTGTTAAATCTTATTTTTTTGATAGATATATTTCAGAAGTGCATCCGCGTAGCTCAGGCGGTAGAGCGTCTGATTATAGCCCGGAAGATCGAGATTCGGTCACCTACGAGACTGAGGATTTTTCTTGGAAACTGAACGTACAAAACAGCTCCCTCGGCCAGCTATCCACAGTGTAGGAAACTCCATGAGAATGGCCGGAGGGTGGCGTTGACCGCCTCATATTCTTCTAGTGCCAATGGCTGTAAACGGAATGTGGAACTCTACCTCGGCGAATACTAAGTATAGCAAGTGGCACCAATAATTAAAAAAATGTTTCCTAATGTTATTGACAAATTTTGCCAATATTAGGTATGAAAATACTGCAAGCAGACTCCATTAATTACGTGACAGGTTTTTCCTTTTTTTCAGATTTATTGTTCTTTGAATCGCGACAATCTAATATATTATTTTGAAGTGAGATTTCTGTCAAACCTCCCCCAAGGTGAGAATTCACCGGAACCCCTCCCCCCTCCCTCGCTATTTGTGCCCACGTAATTAATGCGTTCCATAGTACAATAAATCATATGTTGCTTGCAGAACGTTTGACTGGTGCTGCAAACAATTCTACGAGGTGTTAGGTGCCATTAAAGAACGAGGTGGCGCTGATGTTAACAATTTCGGTTGGTCGCCGGTGTTGACAATGGCTGTCATTTACCTTCCACGCCGCAATCAGTTGGTATTGTTTCCGTTATACCTGTGCATGTCAGGTCGTAGGTGCGAACGCGATTCGACCGAGCACCTGACAGTCCGCCACCACTGCTGCCCCAAAAAACCGTCCACCTCTTTTATCCTTGTATTATTGAGTTTTGAAGGGTGGATTCAATTTTGCAGTCGACCGTGTCGCCAGCAAAACAACGGTAAACTGGCGTAGTCGCGCCGGCTGTGCGGCAAGATTTATGCGCCGGGGGAAGAGCCAGCTGGTTCGGCTTCGCACTCTGCTTGTTAATTCCGAACACGAATTACGTACCTCTGCGAAGCCAGCGGAACAATACCACACTTACAGCGGCTCCAACCGCACAGTGTTTCCTATGACGAAACGGAATGGAATATGAAAGCGATTCACTTAGCATGGCACTGGGCAGAACACGCGTAAGTGTGCACTTAGATCTACTAACAACGGGAGGCCACCAATTGTAAAAGTCAGATTCAATTCATACTTTGTGCAATACTAATTGCTCATGGATAAAGGTGTAATGTGTCAAAGCAGTAACATGGGCTTCTTCAGCGTCGGCGAGAAAATCGACATTGAAATCATTGAAATATTCCGTTGCATTCAAATACTTTCTACATTACGGAGATTTTATTTTATTTTATTCTATTATTATTATTTTTTTAAAGTAAAGGTTTATTGAAACCTTACAACATTACCACATTTCTACATTACATCATTACTACATTACAACAGTAGTATACTCTACGTTACAGAAACATCATATGAGTATTCTGGTCAGATGAATGGGCTGAATATATGCGTTAACAAAAATGGTCGCAGAGAAGAAGTCCATCCAGATATGCTCCGAAGTGGCGTTTGTACCTCGTGGATTTTTTAATTCCATAGTGTTATTTTAAGTGTGGATAAATAATCTTCTATATCCTTACGTTTTTTATTAGAATATTGTACAAAACTTGTCCTAATACCCAAATCAATGAGTTATGTTTTTCCGGTTGTATGGTCTTGATGTCAGGTCTTATTAGAATATCGCATGTAACCTCAGATGGAGAAATTTCTAATAGGAGTGTCTGGTGCAGCTAGCAAGCTTTCTTCCCCACTAGTCCGCCGTCGTCCCATTGAATCTCGCTGCGGGGAAACTTTATTTATTTATTCATCTTAATATGTATACAGATAATTCACAGGAATCAGTTTCAACAAATATGCATAAAATAAGTTTTTTAAATGCCTTTTGTTGGGGAAAAACCGACTGTGTCTCGTTTCGACCCACCCATCCCCTGGAGCGTGAATGAATTTCTGCCCTTCAACTGTAACGGTCGATTAATGATATTTAAATTTCATACCTGCGGCAGCAAATATTTATATTTTTAAAATAATTGTCTGCGAACAATAATGAATTTCGAAGCGTCGTTTAAAAAAAAAATAAATAAATAAAAAAATAAACGGCATTTAAAAACTCATTACATGCAAAATTCTTTAAATTGATAGCTGGGAATTACCAGCATACACATTTGAATAAATATAAATTTGCCAGCAGGGAGAGTCCGTCCAGTGACGACTGGCTTATGAGGCACAGGGTGTGCTTGCTGCGCCACGTGCTCCTTTGAATCTCCGTAAAGTAGAATGCATTTCAACGCAACGGAATATTTGAATGGCGATTTTCTCGAAAAAGACGAAGAAGTTCATGTTTGCCACATAACACCACTAGCAATGAGTTTTTATTACACACAGTATGAACTGAGTATGAATTTTACAATTGGCGCCCCCCCTTCCCCCTTCCTCCCCCTTCCTCCCTTAAGAAAAAACGACCCAATAACTAAGCGCAATGGATTTTAGTATGAGATATTTCACAGTTTCTCTGAAATATTTAGCTTTACATTGGAAAACGGATCTGAAAATCATGGAGTACTGATGTAGTGCATTTTTTTAAGGAATAATTATCCGAAAGAGAGGTATTTCGTTGAAACAATTCATAATTATAATTTCAATAATCTGTAACAGAGTAGCTCTGTGAATTCCAGTTCATTGATTAAGGCGTTTGCTCACAATTCGTCGTTCTGACTATTTTTTAAGAGCCCGGTTTGATCATATGAGACACACCCGCATGCTTCGTGGTTAAGATTGCACGTTAAACTACAAGCCCATTCGTTCTAGCAACAGTGAATTAAAACCCTGTCAATAGGTCGCATGACTAAGTGAACTTTGTCATTAAAAACAACATTACTTAGCATACGAATAGTTGAACCGAAAATCTGAAGGGTAATATGTGTGACACCAAATTTAGAATACCGTCATAAGGGAGCGTCCATAAACCACGTAGCTCGATTTTGACCTATTGTGAACCCCCCTTCCCCCCACATAGCCCTACGTGGCTTTTGCCTTTACTCCCACCCCCTCTCCCCCACGTAGCACGAAGCTTTTTTCCCTTTTGATTCCAGAAGACATTTTGTACTGTTTTCTCTTGTCAAACTATCGTAAATTACATACGGAGATAATTAACCGAGGGAAATATTCGCATGCTGTTGTGTGTTCTGTTCCTCATTTTAACTGTAAAAAATGGTATTAAAGGCAAGCTACGTGGCCTGACTCGGAACCTCTCCCCTTTCCCCCCATGTAGCCTAACGTTGCCTTCCAGCCAACCTGGACCGAGTCACGTAGTTTGTGCACGGTCCCTATCAATGTGTTGGTAGCAGAATGCGCTGCGGCAGAGCATTCATTAACCTTTCAAAAGGTGAAATCAGCAGATGTAACATTAGGGATCGTAAAAGCACTTGAATTTCCGACTGGACTACATACACTACGTGCACTTATTGGAGAATACCTCCACATCTATCCAAAAATATCGTCAGAATTTGAA
The DNA here is from genome assembly GCA_031002005.1 of Vandiemenella viatica. Lineage (NCBI taxonomy): Eukaryota > Metazoa > Arthropoda > Insecta > Orthoptera > Morabidae > Vandiemenella > Vandiemenella viatica. The sequence continues at coordinate 49,922,495 of JARYHS010008075.1, forward strand.
AGAAGAAAAATTGAAATCAACCTCTGCTCCTATTACGCCATTATCAGACAGGTACTCCGAAACGGTAAGATCACAAATGAATATAATTCTGCTACTGAAGAAATTTCCACCCCTTTGGCCCAGTTGGATGCGGCATCTGACACGGGGTTAGCTGGTTGGAGTCCTGGTGGTGCAAGAAATTTTCGTCATCAGGACTTGGCCGGTAGGGTAGGAAACGTAGGGGTGCACAGTTCTTAATCTGCAGAATGTGCAGTAAAGTCGTTGTTTAAATCGCAAACCTCTCCGTAGTGCGTATTGAATGAGGGCATACTACATTGTCGATGGCGATTAGTTCGTGCATTAAACTTGGTGCCCCCATGGTATCTTTCCAAAGAGTTGTCATTTCATCGCTAATACACAACACACATTGAACACACACTGCCACTCATCACCATTACAGTAATACATACGAACACTATCACACTTGGGAAAAAATGGTAAACCACCCTAGTTCATCTTTCCAGACGTTCCAAAGAAGGGATAAACATCCCACATTATAACCACCTGCGTCAAGAGAAGTGTTAGAAGAATAACCAAAAGCGTGAGGAAATAGCTCTTGCAGGAACCATTCCATCTAATTTGGAAATCAAGGAATGGCATGAGTGCGTGTTTACTAAAATGTGATATATTTTAGTTTTGTTTTGAAATTGTGGAGAGGTTTCTTTCTGAATGCGGTGCTACCTCCCAATCTGCTGTCAAGGTAGACTCGATAAGATGAAGTAGCCGTTATCTTGTAAATTGTTTCCTAGGGGGAAAAAACAAAAACAAAGGCATCGCAAAATTAAAGCGGTGAGTTAGATAGGTTGGTACGAAGTTTATGTTACGGGTCTAAATCACTTTATGTTCGACGTAAATGCCAGTATATTAAAGGATTATAATGTTAAAGATCATTTATCCATTATTTTTATTTTACCCTGTACGAATGTTACATCCATGGTAATACGAGATTAGTCAATGGTAGAAATCACAACCAGGAGTATTTAATCCAAATTGCAAATTGAAATTAACGTATGTGTAGTTATAGAAGAAAATATTATTGCGTGCACAGAATCCTACTCTTAAAATAAACTTTTTAATGGGAATAGATTAACTTACAACAAGTATGCTTCTTTCAGGAATAATTGTACCACCGTAGCAATCATATATATTATTTCTATAAGGTATTTTTTTGTCACAAGCCTATATCTTCCTTCATACTTAACCGAAATCAATGAATGAGGTGTCATTTTAAAGCTTATGGTCTCCACTTTGGTTAAATCGTATTTTAAGCTAGAAAGTTTTCCGAATTCGACCCTTAAAGGGCAAAAACGTAAATTTTTCTAAAATGCTGTTTTCTGTGTTACGAGTCAGTTATCTCCCTGGATACCTATCTGAAACCGTTTTAAGAAGTATCGTTTTAAAGATTAAGATTTCCGCTTTAGTGACGTCATATATTAAGCCAGAATGTTTTCGGAATTCGACCCTAAAAGGGCAAAAGTATCAATATTTTTGCAATGCGTTTTTGTGTCACGAGCGATTTATCTCCCTTAATATCTAACCGATATAGATAAATGAGGTATCATATTAAAGAATAAGGTCACCGCCATGGTAACATTATATTTTAAGAAAGGAAATTTTCGTAATTCGACCCTTATAGGGCAAAAATGTCATTTTTTCTAAAATGCGTTTTTTGTATCTCGAGCCATTTATCTCCCTGGATATCTAACCAAAATCGATAAATGAGGTAGGATTACGAGGAGTAATGTCTCAGCTTTGTGACATCATATTTTAAGAAAGAATATTTTTGGAATTCAACCGTTAAAGGAAAAAAGTATAAATTTTTCTATAACCGATTTTTGTGTCACGAGCGATTTATCTCCCTTGATATCTAACCGATATCGATAAATGAACTATCATATTAAAGAATAAGGTCTCCGCCATGGTAACATTATATTTTAAGAAAGGAAATTTTCGTAATTCGACCCTTATAGGGCAAAAATGTCACTTTTTCTAAAATGCGTATTTTGTATCTCGAGCCATTTATCTCCCTGGATATCTAATCAAAATCGATAAATGAGGTAGGATTATGAGGAGTAATGTCTCAGCTTTGTGACATCATATTTTAAGAAAGAATGTTTTTGGAATTCAACCGCTAAAGGAAAAAAGTATAAATTTTTCTATTACCGATTTTTGTGTCACGGGCGATTTATCTCCCTTGATATCTAACCGATATAGATAAATGAGGTATCATATTAAAGATTAAGGTCTCCGCCGTGGTAACATTATATTTTAACAAAGGAATTTTTCGTAATTCGACCCTTAAAAGGCAAAAATGTCAATTTTTCTAAAATGCGTTTTTTGTATCTCGAGCCATTTATCTCCCTGGATATCTAACCAAAATCGATAAATGAAGTATGAATACAAGGAGTAATGTATCAGCTTTGTGAAATCATATTTTAAGAAAGAATGTTTTTGGAATTCAACTATTAAAGGGAAAAAGTATAAATTGTTCTACAACGTATTTTTGTGTCACGAGCCTTATATTTCCCTTGATATCTAATCGATATAGATAAATGACATATCGTATTAAAGACTAAGGTTTCCGCCGTGGTAACATTACATTCTAAGAAAGGAATTTTTCGTAATTCGACCCATAAAGCGCAAAAATGTCAATATTTCTAAAATACGTTTTTTGTTTTTCGAGCCATTTATCTCCCTGGATTTCTTACCAAAATCGATAAATGAAGTAGGAGTATGAAGAGTAATGACTGAACTTTGTGACATTATATTCAACCTCACTATTCATTGCATTTTATTCGCGAAATTTTCGCACAGGTCGTCTAGTAACTGTTAAACATTCTTACTTATCTACTCAAGTATGACGCAAGAAATTCGTTATTTCATTGGGCTTTTTATAACATTTTAAATTTCGTCAAATATCATTGCTAAACTATTATATCAACCGCTTGCTGATCTTTTTTACCATATAACATCGTTGATTTATATTGTTCTACAAAAACGTACTTCATGCATTTTATCGACGGTCCATCTCTGAGACTGGCCCTTGCGGTAATGTTCAGCTAACGGTTTTAACTCCATTGGTAACCTTATATATATATATATATTTGTATATTCTTGTCACTTGGATGATGTTCCTTAGTACGTTATCCTGTTACAGCAATGTCGTGACTTGGTTGACCCAGAAAATTAACAGTTTGCCACATTTCCGTAATTGTAAAGTCTCTCGTTTAGGAAATCAGAATTTACATTGGTTCATGTTACTGAATCTTTACCTTAAGTTGAGTCTTTTGGAAAAAGTTACCTATATAACAGTGTCCATAACCTACCGAATTGTTTCACAGCACATAATAATTAATATAGGAGAATATCGGAAGGCTTAATTTCAGTTAAGATACAACTTAACTTATCGTAGAAGACGAAACCCACCTCAACGTTTCAGTTTCGCAACATAGTAACTGTAAATGGTGTTAGGTTTCATGATTCAAATTCATGTGAACTGACTAATTTCAATACTTGTTGATAAAATTTTATGTTAACTTAAAGAAACCAATCATACACCATCATAACAAAACAATCTTTCGATTTTCATCAACTATTTTAGAAAAGGTAACTAAAGCTGGCGTCGTTAACAGGCACATTTGAAATTATTTCTTCTATTATTATTTTAGGCATAATTTCTTAAAAAAAAAAAAATAATAATATAAAAATCCCTTATTTCGCTACCCCTTTGTATCATTGTCCTTTGTAAAATGCAACACAAAAGAGGGAAAGTTGTACCAGTGAGTAAAAAGTATACTAGAGTAACAACACCGCGGTTTGTTATGTGTAACAGCTAAATTCTGTAACAGAACTGGGTCAGCGCCAGATCATAAAACTCACCACCAATCAACCGTAGAGCTTGTAGGTGTATCAGTCACTGATTGGAACTTCCAATAAGCATGGGCGTGCCTGGCTGGATAAATATGCTTTCAGAGAGAGTGCAAATAACAATGACAATATAACTCGAGTAATTACATAAAATCCACCCAGCTACGGTGTCACAGATAGTAGGTTCGGTTATCCTGTTAATTAGTGGGCGAAATACGGGGAAAACGTTGGTCTGGGTGACGTCAAGAATTACCTAGCGCACAGCGAACCGTCACAAAGAGGCACCAGCGATATTGATTCCCTGCTACTGTTCAAATGGAGGATAACTAGTGGCGTGTTATCTGTGTTTTACTCGTGCAGAAATGAACTACTCAAGTAGGCCTACTAGGAAATACGTACACAACATTCCAGAAAAGGCTCAGATTTGATTTATTATACAGTGCATAACATCATTATATAAACAAGAGAGATAGAAGAAATAACTGCTTAAATAAACACATAGCTTGAGTGGGTAAAGAAAGGGTTGTATGTACAAAAATCCATACACAATTTGCATATCAGGGGTATGACTGGAAGGGATGGGCCATTAAATCACTGGAAATATTTTTTTTAGAAATACATCCGAAGACTAATAAAAATAATAAATAGGCTGTACTCTACTAATATAAGCAAAGAAGGTTAGTAAAAATATTCATTGTAGAAGAAAAATATTTTTGTCTGTATAAACGCTCAGGTAGCTGAGTGGAGATCGAAAGGTTTCTGGTTCCAATCCCAGACTCGGCGGGGATTTTCAATGTCTCTTTGTCCTGCCTCCATCTCTGACTCGGCTTGCTGTGTAATGTGAATTACGCCAGAACGTTTCCGTGGTTCGGATTCCACATTAAACTGTCGGTCACCCATAGCTGGTAGGATTACCCGGTTCGGTTATAGTCTGCTACCATAGCGGCGGAACCAATTAAAATCCTGTCGAAAGGACATTACGACCACACGACCATTCTACTATGGGACTAAACTATTTTTTATCATTTTTTTTAAATTCTTGAATACTGTTATTTGTTTGGTAGACGTTTTTTTGATTATCTTCAGTTATTACTCTTAATTCGTACAATCGTATTCCTTTTAGGAATGAAATTAAGGTTAAAATTAGAACCGTTGATGAGGTGTATTTTAAACTTCAAGATTAATGGCAAACTGTCGTACCTAAATAGAAGTTGTTTCGTAGCACACATCCGGAGTAATTAGCGTGATTCTTCTCAATGGATGATGTATGTGTCTAAATGGGACTGAAAGATTCTGGTATTTTTTTTTTTTTTTAAATGGTAAGTTATATTCACCTGAATTCATTCATTAATGCCTTGACTAATAATTTCAAATATTACTTTCACTTTAGTTGTCAGCGTCAAGTTACTGGATTGCTATCCTTTTCCACTATAGGATGGTCTTTAAACCGATTACTGTAATACAAGTACACTAATACCTGTCATCCCCTGCATTGCTTGGATGTCATTGACATATTCATTAGGGCAAGAAACAAAACCGAGCGTGGTGGGTGAACGGTTAACGTTCTGACCTCGCATTCGGGAGGACGCCGGTTCGTATCCCCGTCCGTTCATCCAGATTTGGGTTTTTCATGGTTTCCCCAAATCACTACAGGCTAATGCCTGGATTGTTCCTTCAAAAGGCTATGGCTGAATTCCTTCCAGTTCCTTATTCCACTCCCATCCCCCCCTCTAATGACCTAGACGTCGACGAGGCGTAAAGCCGTAAAAAAAAAAGAAACAAAACAAATAACCGAAAAATAGACATTAAAAACTAGAAAGGAAAGTACCAAATATCCCACAGTTCTTAAAATAAGTTCTGAATAACGTTTAATTAGGGTTATTGGGGCTCTATTTATTATATTCACGAAAGTTACAACTGATACACATAATGGTATTACTACAAGAATACATTTTACAGAAAAAAATCAACAAACTGGATTCTAGAGGTGAAGAAAGATTTTTAAAGAAATAGTATAGAAGGAAACTATTGAAAGAGAGATTTTCATATTAAAGATGGTATTAAATATAGAAGCATACCTGGAAAGAGAGAGAAGGGAATTCTGTCCGGAATGGTTTTATTGAATAACGAAGAAATACAGTGAAACTATGAAGGAATATTGGATTGAATGGAAGAATACAGGTAAACATGAACAAAGGATGAAGAATTGAAATTGGCTCGTGAAGCAGTCCTCATCAAAAAGAAGAAGACAGTGAAAAGTGGTGTGCATTAAAATTTGAAATCCGAATATACACATATCTTGCAGACATACAACATTTGCTCTATACTAACGTTTCGAGAGATAGTCCTACATCACTATGGGACCCTTGTGGTTCAAGAAGTTGGAGCCAGCGGTTTAATAACAGCAGTTGTGTTGCTTCTGAGAGCGTTCCCCACTAAGCGCGTAGCGTCCTATTTAACACCGTCTAACAAAGTGGGACGGTGAAGCCCGCAAACCCACCTACAACAACGTTCCTGTTTGCCTTGTGGGTAATCCTGTGAGGGCGGGATCAGCGCCCTGTGTTGACAGGCGATTCAACTGATGCCGCTTTTGCAGTCAGGTGATAGCTTTGACACTGTACCGCATGTTTCTGTTTGGTCTCATGTGGCCAGTGGATTTTCGATTTGCATGCACACACGGAGCTGTCGGTCGCAGGAAAACAAAAGGCCAGCCGTTATCCACAATAGAGCTTCGGGGGAACTCACTGTCATTCAAAAAAAACATTTCGCGTGTGGACGTTACTTCAGAGAAAAAAATATAAAATGGGACAAAATTTGAAACAGACAACAAAAATATTATCTCAATTGTTGTTCGAATTACCACGAAACGTATTGTTTTTGCAACGCATTTCGTGATTTTCGCGTTTTGCCTGATTGAGTTGAAAAATTCTATCTGCAGTTCTGAATCCATTCTACTCTTCATCATTGTTATTATTATTTATCGTGAATGGACCGAAAGCCTCGATTCTGATAATTTATTGTAACTGAATTGGTTCAGTGGTTCCACTAGGTAGTTAGAATCTAGGAGCAATAGAGATAGCTTAAGTGTTGACACATGTATGCGGTAAGTGTAACTTACGTTATCTATAATACGTTTATTTTTGTTTGTGAAATGTGTAGTATATAAGGCACATATTAGGGACCATGCCAGCATTCGCCAAAATATTACAGAAAACAGCCAAAAAACGACAATCACGATGATCGGCAGTGGAGCCAATGTGGTGCACTGGTGCCGCACTGGCTGGTTCTGCCCTTCTGATTAAAATGTTTCCTGAAATACGGTCGTAATATCCCAAACTGCAATTTTAAGGATCTCAGTAGGTCTTATAACCTTACTTACTAATATTTCAGGCTAAGGATCATAATGTCTGTGCTGTTCCCAATCCCCCAGAACCATCACCGCAGTTTAATTTAAGTACCTGGGTGACCGATCTTCGCTCGGCATCTTTCGATTTCAGTTCAATATCCAAGATTTCGAGTAAAGTTTGATTAAAGTAAAAGGCTAGAAGGATTCCTAGGCGTTTTGAGGTGCACAGTTAACCAAAGAGAACCTTAACTAACATCAGTTAGTACCTGAACCTTCTACGCAATGAGGTTAGAGCCGTTTTAGAGAAACCAAATACAAAAATTGCTTTTTTTTTTTTTTAATCGTGTTAAACACTTGAAAAGCAAAACGTTATCTACATATGAAAATTCATCTAAATCGCTAGATCCATTTGCGAGACCGCCTCACAAATTGCTTTCACAGAAAAATGCTATTATTATGTTAAATAGAAATCTTAATGCCAGTCAAGGATTAATTAATGGTGCGAGATTTGTGATAAATCAGGGGATTCTACGAAAACCCTTGATGATGGATTCTTATGCAACCCGACTAGAAAAATTGAAAGTATTTTAATATATCTCGCTTAGTTCTCGAAATATCGAAATTGACGTGGTTAGGTTGAAATGCGTCCTGGACCAGAAGAACTAAATTCGCCATAGCCAAGTTTGATGATGAATTCGTACTAAACTCGTCGAGACAAATCGAAAATAAGGAATTTATTTTTCTGATATCTCGCTTAGTTCTCGAGATATTATATCTCAAAAGTTAAGAGGTTAGGATTAGTTCCGGCCTGGACCAGAAAAAAAATCCACCAAAACCACTATTTCTATACGGTGTAAATGTGCTTTAAAAGTTTTATTTTATTCCTAGTGGTTGTTGTTAAGTAGAAATACGGGCTGGACCAGAATAAACGTCACCAAAAGCATAATGAATTATACCTATAACTGATTTTTGACATGCTATATCTCGAAAACCAAGAACATTTATTCTTTATTTTCGATATATTTCGTCGAGTTCTATAAGAATTCATCATCAGATTGTGACGTCACGGTAATGATAGAACATCATCAGTGCTAAATTCATTCACTCCGATGAAACTATACTCATACCTCGCAGTAATCTCACATCTTCTGATCAGCCACTTTTTACGGTCAAAAAGTAAACGATGATTACTTTATAACTGGTACCGGTAATATTATTTTCAAAGAATTTTTTATAAAGTATCACCTCTGACAAAACCAATGATAATTTTTTAATTATCTTCCTTTTTAAATGTTTTACAATTAAACTTGCAGTGCTAATATTTCCACGGGTCAGCCAGTATAGAAGAACTGTTCGTTTAAATATTCTTTGAAATCAAAGAGAATCTATTTGTAGGCTTTCTGGTACCTGAATTGTCTGCGAGATGGCGCTAGTGCCCTTTTTGAGATAGCTAGAGACAAAATTGTTCGTATTTTGTAAACTCGCTTTTTGTAGGGAAGACAACTATTTAGGTGATCTTAAAAGTCAAAAAGTTATCTAAATATCAAATTTCATCCAAATCGTCACAGCCGTATCCGCGATCCTAAATATATTTACAAGAATTGCTCGTTTAAAGATATAATAAAATATAATATTTAATTGCAATGGAGCGTACGCTCCGGTGGCTAATTCCCTACACACCTCTCCCCCCTTTCTTCCACGAACCTACATTTTCCCTCTACAAATTTCAACTTTAAATTCTTTCTACGTATTTTATAAATTCTTCATCATTTCCTTTGGTAACTTATTCCAATCCCTGATCCCCTTACCTAAAAAATAAATTCTCCCAACAACCTAGTGCCTGAAATCGAGTGTCAGCTTGTGGTTTATACTTTTCTTATTTGTACATTAGCGCAGGGCATCAACAAATTCACGTTACGTGTGTTTTAGAATTCTTCCCAAAGTTGAATTACCTTTGTACTTTCATTCTTTATCTTTGATTTTTTGTTTTCACTGTTTTGACGCTTGGTACATTCAGGATTCCGGGAGGACCAATGCGTTCTTGTCTTTGAATAACAACAGTCAGATTCTGACAATACTGAACAGGACATAACTCGTCTGTGTTGATTCGTCGCCGTCTTTAAATGTTTTCGTGAAACACGTTAACTGACAGTTTTACCACAAAAAAAGAATTAAAAATTGAATCATAACCAAATCCAGAGCCAAAAGTTTTACTTAGTTATGTTGTTAAACGTTAAATGTGAAAATGTGTGAACCAATTGCTGTGGATAGTAAATTCCTCACCTAAGGACGATGTTAATTTTGCTGTGTGGCGATGTTTATTTTGTAATACACCTTGTTAAGTCAACATTGTCAAGCAGTTCTGGGAAAAAAAGGCCAGTAAAAAGCTTCCATTCATGTAATCAGAGGTGGTGAATAACCCTCGTTCCCTCCATCCGCCTGCCATCAAAACTCAATTGGCAGGCGCATTAACGAGGGGCCTTAGTGAAGGGATTAATAACCGATTGTTCCCGACGCCGTGTCGCATCCGTACTCATGATTAAACGATGCGTTGCAGCAGCATGTTGGCAACCGGCGAATTTGATGTACCTGCAACGGGCGGCGATCCCGCGCGAGGACGTAGTGGCTCCACAAAACAATAAATTAACTAACAGACCTTCATCCCTGGCTCCGTGAAATTTGCTGATTTATCCTCGTGTGTTGTTACCGTTAACATTCTTGTGCGTTAAGCTGTGTCGAATTGAAATTAAAAAAATAAAACCTTTACATTATGTGAGCAACTTTAGTGTAAAAAATCATGAATTATCAACTTCTTTTCAGTTTCGGTTGTTTATATGTGCAATTGAAATGTTCATAAAACCAAATATCGTGAAAAGGAATTCTATATATATACAGATTATTGAAACAAAAATTTCTGCACACTAGGGTTCTGCTTACTGTTTTGTGTGGATGTAAACTAGAATTTTATTGATGCCTTTTAAAATAACATTCCTTGATAATAAACCTAGCAGCGAAAAGGTTAATTCGTATGGTACTGTGATGAACGGAAAAAAATTATAGACATTTAAGGAATAGAATTACCCGTAAGTCTACACGAAATAATTTGTTGATTGGTTACTGGAAATGCCGCTCAGTAAAATGCTGTGATGCTCAAATCAAACGATTTAAATAATGTAATGTTGTAGGAAGCCATTTTTCCGCAGTTTTTCGGTAAAATAATTTTCATATGCAAGAGTCGTTTGCTAAAGGTGGTTCAATGAGTTTACGATCTATGTGTTATAATAGTTACATGTGCAGTGTTCGTACTTTACATTCAACGCATAAACATATTGCATTTAGTTGAAACTTTTTGTTGGAAATTTTGTTTTAGTGTCATGCAATCTCGACGCTATTGACATCTATTAGGATGATCTAAGAGACACTTTCCTTTTTTTTTTGAAAAAAAGGAGGAGCCATCATCAATTACAAATAATTTTCCGTATTTTATAAGTAAAGCTAGCTAGAACACAGGAAGAATTTAGTTATTACTTAGGATACGAAGAAAACTATTTTGGATTCAGTCTTATACAAAACAAGGGAATTAACAATTATAATAATCCAAATAAAAAAATTAAGAGCTGTCTACAGTTAATACTTACAGTATTATCGGAGATGTTCATTGCTTCTGTCATATAAATGGAAGTTCTTCTTTTGATATTCGTAAATTCGCTATTTTCAATATTGGTAACATAGAATTTAAACTATATTGCAGGATCATGTTTGTATCTCTAAAGGACTTCTACTACTGTCGCTAACACTTCAGACTTAATAGGCAGAAATTTGGTAGCACCCACGTAATCGGTTATTGTGTTATTACATCGCCCAGCAATTGAAATGGAGTAAACATTATTCCATGTAGCATTTCGATAATACAGGAAGTAATTGTTTATATTGTCACTAATTCACTTTCAGCTATGAATTTCATATTTAACTTCAAACAGAAAACATATTTTGAGTAGAGAACGAATGTGTATTAATTAATTTTATCACCCCTTTCTCATTGATATTCAGTAAATAATACATTTTATTTGCACCAGAATACGAATTTCCGATCCCGATATTTTTTTTTTATGGGACGTACTGCTACTTTGATCTGAACGAAAGAGGTTTTGAAAGATTATGAGTTTTTAATATTATTTTTGTGTATAACAGGAAATAATTTATACCCCAGCATTCTCGAAAATACTAGTGATTTGATAGAATCAACAGAATGGAAGATACGAGTAGAAAGTTTTTATTCATACATTGAAACTACAGATATTTCCTTCACCGACTCATGCTCCAAGAATTAGTATGAACTATATCAGCAAATTTCATACCAACCAGCTGTCAAGATTGAGAAAAGATTTAACTTCAACATTTTTATCATTAACACTTTATTAAACATTCATTTCCGTACTACACTGCTTCAAGAGTCCCACACTTTTAGAAAAACTCCCTCCCCCTACCTCACAAAAACATTGGAAGAAATTTTCAAGTAGTTCTGTTTTCAATGATGAAGAATATAATCATTGCTGGGCACGATAAAGAAAGTATTTGAAGGAAAATAACCGTAATATGGAACTAAAATTCAAATATCATTTTCTAAATTAATCGTTCGCTCGCTCCGTTAGTTCAGTAGACTGCTGTAACATGATGGCGTCCATGGCACGGAGTAAGCTGGTTCGATCCCTGGTGATGGCAAACAAATTATCACAGGACTTGGCCGGCATATAGTAGGATTGGTGGTGCACAATTCCTAAACACCAGATTGTGCACCGAAATCCTGTGTTAAATCCCAAACTTCTCAGTCGTGCGTATAGACCGAGAGCACACGACATTGTTGGTGGTGATAGTCTGTCGGGAGGGGACGTTAAGCCTAACCCTGAGGTATCTGTCGGAAGAGTAGGCCAGTATGGGCCGGCCCCGTGTTTCACTGTCTTTCATCTTTTATTTCTCTCCCCTAACAAACAAAACTCTAATTTCAACACACACACACACACACTATCACAATCATGCACACTTACGAACACTGTCACACCGACCCCAGTCCATCCACCCAGACGTTGCAATGGAGAGATAAACGTCCCCAACGGTAACCGTCTACACTCGGTGAAAGGCACAGCGTTTAGAAGAAGAATAAATTAATCAATGCATTCACTCCCGACAAGTTGAAAACTTCTGATTGTGAAGAGCGTTGTTTGAATAACGTCATAAATACGTAGCTCACCAAGACTTGAAATTATCATTTTATTTGTACATTAAGCCACAACGAAAGCATAAATACCTGGATCTTCCGTGAATTGTCGAATTCAATCCAGAAAAGCATTTTTTTTATTTTTATTTTTTTATTTTTTTTTATTTTTTTTTAAGAAAGTAGCTAAATAAGTTACCTGATTTTCAAAAAGAATTAAGAAACAACGAAAGAAAAAGGCAGTCGAGATCGATAAATACTTGTGTTACAAGTGGGTGACGAAAATTTTGTGAATGACCTACAATGAATAACGAGGTAATAGGATTAATAAAGAACCGAATCATTTGTAGGAACTGTTTATTTGGAAAAAGAAAAATGTACGTAGAAACCACTTACAAAGTCTTAAGAAACAATTAGAAATTGTGAAATATTTCTCTAATAGAAACAAAAATATTATAAAAGCACCTTACATTAGAAAATACCGAGCGTGGTGGGTGAAGAGTTAACGTTCTGACCTCGCATTCGGGAGGACGCGGGTTCGAATCCCTTTCCGGGCATCCAGATTAGGATTTTCCATGGTTTTCCCAAATCACTCCAGGCGAATGCCGGGATGCTTCCTTCAAAAAGGCTATGGCCGAATTCCTTCCCGTTCCTTGTCCCCAGTCCCATCCCGCCTCTAATGACCTTAGCCGTCGACGAGCCGTAAAGCCTTAAATAAAAAAATTAGAAAGCACAGCAGTTTATTAATTTCCTAGAGATACGTGATGCAGCTATCTAGCAGTAATGCGATGACTCTTTATAGATGCAAGCGAAGCCTACCTGTATGACTCTGAAGTATCTTGATTGTTAATAAATCTGCCATTAACGGATTCAATTCAGAAAAATTCCTTACATAATTAATGATTTTACCAGAGCGGAGAACTTTATCTTTACAACTATACCTCATTTGTTGATTTTGGTTAAATATAAACGGAGAAAGATGGCTCGTCACAAAAAAAAAAGTTCTATATGAGTGAGTAAAGTCTGTGGTCAATAGATTCTACAGGCACAGTTTATTTTCTTTTAGGGTGTAGTATTGCAAGCTGTCCTTAGAGAAATGCAGGTCGATTTCCGTCCTGTTTGTTTGGCTTTGTTCCCTGTAGGTGGCCCTGCAGGGGCGGCTAGATCTCGGTGGAGGACGCGCGACCAACAAGCGATTGGGGGCGTGGCGGGCCACGCCGTCCGATCTGACTCCCAAATGTCCGGACACGCCGTTTGTGGCGCCTGCACGCTCGTCTGGCGACACCTCCACTCCTCTGCGATTTACATAAGTACCGGCGACCGACTTGGCAGGCGGCGAGGACCTCGGCGCCGCCGTGATCGAGCTGCCTCATCAGCCGACACCTCCGCCACTCCACGCATAATGGCCGCGCGGAATATGACGGGCAGCCCGATGATGGCTACGTCTCTTCACATCTAGAGGGGGAGTGGAGGGGAGCGAGTCTTAACACGCGGCGTTTCTCAGCTTCATACACAGAAGAACACACATAATCCATACGACATTTGACAAGAGTTTCCCTACAATTCTTTAAAGGCAACCGCATGATGTTTCTAAGCGTTACTTATTCCCATCCTAAAAACTACAACAAGAAAGGTTTTATCGATCACTACGCTATTATATCACGTGCAAACTTAAACTTTTACTATCTAGTTAACGACAATGAAGCTAACATAACTAAAAATCCATACATTTTCCATGGATTATAATTTCAGCATCATTTCCTAAAATACATACTCGAATGAGTTTTGTTTTTATGGTTTTAATCGTTGTGGACGATAATACATTATAAACTAGAAAATACTCTGTTTTGATATATTAATTTAATAGCAATAAAGGGTTACTGTTGGAATTAACCAGAACTAATAGTTATCTTTAGAGAGAAAAAAACTTGTATATACAGAAATGTTTCATTTCTAGTCTAGAAATTTCCCTCTTTCGGTAGTTACAATCAGCGTTTATAGTCTAACTTGTAAGTTTCAACGCGTAAAAGGGACGTTTTAATTCAACAATAATTTTCCCATTAACATCAAGATGGGTGGTCCAGAAATGCACAAAGTTGAATTTTACAGAGGGGTTCTTATCCTTAGTCCAGTAATTAAAGGAAAACTACACTTTTGCAATATTTAATCCTACATCCTGATAAATACAAGAACATAATAGGTGTTATAACTAGTACAAATTCTGATACAAACAATCAATAAATCACATGAATATAACCGGTGCACAAATGTCAAGATGTGGCGGAAATTGTTGCATTAAAATTATTTTATTCAGTCAAAGATACGCCACCACTAGCTGAACACAAAATGCGTAATACAGCGCCACAAGAAACAGAATAATGCGAAGGCTGTCTACAGTTTGCCTGTATTAATAGGCTCAGGGCCGCTTTCTGGTCGGGGGAACACGAATCACAGTGGTCGCATTACCACAAACTGTGCATTACCCGCATAAGTCCGGCGTCCTGGCTCGACCGAGTGTGGCGGCTGGGCTTGTGAACAGAGTGTCCAAGCTTTAACACAACAGCTCGCGCAGACAGTGTAAAACTCTCAGTGCGCCAACACTGTACCGGTCACACACCGTCATCACGTTCCGGGTGCGGTTGCGTGATCCGCGACTGGGGAAGCACCCTGTGGTGGCAGCGGCTAGCAGGCCCACGTCGTCACACATCGATGGTCGCCCCGCAAGTGCTGTCTCGTGATCATGGCCGCAAGTTCCCAGCGGTGGCGGAAGTAACTTTTGTCACTTATTTGGAGCCCGGCATAAAACTCCGAAATACATGTGTTAGTGGCTTCGGTAGTGAAACTATCACCCATTGGCCTCCAATTCATACTGGCATGCGCGCGAAACCTTCGACGCTACTAATAGGCGGGGGGTGTTGTGCGGGCGGAAGTCTGCTTAAGCGTGATCTTCCTTGCTGTCTCCATGTCTAGAGCGTATGCGACAATAATGGCATCCCTAGCTGAGGAACATACAAACGCGTCTGAGGGCTACTCAGCAGAAAATGAATACTACACGAATATGCATCCTACAGCTGGTTAGCCTTTGGCATCGATCCACATGTATCTGAGTATAACGAAATTGTATTTGTTTAGAATAACTGCATATTTAACTTCTTCCCTAACTTAAATATATGTAATTTGCTATCCAACAACATATCTGAAAAAATTACATACTTACTTTACTTGGTATTTTTGTGTCCGGCCATCATAATCGTTTTGTCCAATGTTGTAAAAAGTTGTAGATATCTCTTCCTGACCGTAGGTCGTCGAGTATTGTTGAAAATTGGCATTGCGTGCAAGCACACGTGTGATCCATTGTCTGCTGATCTCCACATTCACATCGATAGTCTGTTGTCAGACCCCACTTATACATGTTAGCTTTTACGGGAGCCATTCTTGTTCTTATAAGGTTGAGGGTTCAATATTTTACGCGGCCCAATTTTGCGTCAGAATGATTTTATATCTATAGTTACTCCTAAATATTTTGGATAGTCTGTACGTTCCAATGTATGGCCTTCCCTCGTAATATTTTGTTTCCGTTTTGCCTCTCTGGGCTGCACATGGAATGCGACTATCTGGGTTTTGGACCGGTTGGGTTTCAGAGAGCTGTCTTTATAGTAAGTAGACATGGTTGACAGTGCTTGTTCAAATGTTCTTCGACCCTTTAAAACACTGGATTATGTACAGTGATTGCCAGGTCGTCAGCATACAGGATTTCTTTAGCATTGAGATGCAAGTGTTGGTAATTAGTATAGATATTAAATAAAATAGAGAATGACACATTGTCTTGGGCAGTTCACTCTTTTCAATTCTCCATTTACTCATCTCGGTATCCAAGTTAACATAAAAACGTCTGTTAGTGACTAGAGATTCGACGATTTTCATTAATTTAACACAGGTCATATATTTCTGTAAATAGTAGTCTGTCGTTAATGGTGTTATACGCCACAGAGAGGTCCACCAGAGCTACTCTAGTAATAATTTTCGTCAAGTTTACCTTTTGATTCGTGCAACACTTTCCTTGGGCGGAAACCCGCTAGTTGTGGGATAAGTTTTGGCTTTGTAGGATTAAACATTCATAAAGTGACAGAGGCATGTAATAGGTCGGTAACAGCTTGACTTATCTAGATCATTACCCGGTTTCAGGAGTGCAATAACTTTTGATTCCCTCCATATTCTAGGTAGAGAGTTAAACATATTCAAAATCCATAGTTTCATTTTAGATCCATTTTTTTATATGTTCTGTTCAAAAATCATTAACCCGTGCAGCTTTACTGTTTATCATACTCTTCAAGGTATTTTAGAGTTTCTCCATCTTAAATGGGAAGCTATTCAGCTTAATTCGTCTGGCAGTCTTGAAGTTTTTTCCGCATCATCCTCCTCTCAGGTTTGCTATTAACTAGCAATTGCCTACTTATTTGCTTAGCTGTAACTTTTTATTTTGCAGTGTTAACTTTGGGTTCGCCATTAGTTTTTTTTATTAGGTTCCAGGTCTACAATGGTTGACATAATGTGCTTACCGCTACATTCAAAATAAAACATCTAATATTTCAAAATGTGATCGTCGTCAGTCTCACCGCATCAAAATACATTCCTTATTTTTATTTTTTTTAACTTATTGCTTTACGCCTCGTCGACGGCTAAGGACATTAGAGACGGGATGGGACTGGGGACAAGGAATCGTAAGGAATTCAGCCATGGCCTTCTTGAAGGAAGCATCCCGGCATTCGCCTGGAGTGATTTGGGGAAACCATAGAAAACCCAAATCTGGATGCCCGGACGGGCATTCGAACCCGCGTCCTCCCGAATGCGAGGCCAGAACGTTAATCGTTCATCCACCACGCTCGGTATTCCTTAATTAATTTCCTATTAAATAGTTAATTATAAATCTTATAGTACCTAATTGTCCCCTGCGTGAACGAATCAGGGAGCAAACTGGCATGAAAGGTACTATAGTCCAGAACATTGAAAGGAAACAGCTATTATAGTTCGGGTACCTAACTAGAATGAATGAAGGAAGAATACCAAAAACAGTCTTTAACTACCAACCATCTAACCGGAGAAGACGAGGCAAACCTCCGCTGAGATGGTGACAAGGAGTGGAGCGGTCAATGCAAGAACAAAATATAGAACGGCTGTGGAGACTGAGATGCGGGAAGCGGAAGGAGCCATAGGACCCCTGGATAAATAAGAAAAGTTAAATAAATAAAAATTTATCTCCTATATGTTACATAAACATCCGTAACGTAAGCTAGGTCATATTCGGAAACGCAATCTGGTAGATGTTAAGAGGAAAAGCAGTTATAGTGTGATTTGCTCTGGAATAACATACGGACGCCACCTTGTACAGTGGCGCTCGTGGGTCAGGGGGCGAGTCGCCGCCGCGTCAGCACCACCTGTCAATTACGTGTGGCCGGACCGTCCTAATTGGGGCAGACCGCGCCGGGGAGTTGTTCGGCCGCGGGCGCTGCTGATTGGTGGAGCACCGCCCCTGTCGCCGCCGCTCAAGGAGTCCAGCCCGAGACTTAATTTTCCGCACTGTGGGCCCCGGTCACGCTCTGCGGGGCTCGCGAATTGCTAGTCGCTACTCTGCGCACATTTTAATGCAGATACAGCGCTGCCGTACGCGAAATACCGACAAGCGGTTATTACAGGTCAGCTAATCGATACCAACAATCCCTTATAGTCGATACGCGACTCAATAAATTCGACTATAATGTTCGAACGGTCGCAGTAGTTTGTTTCCGTGCCTGTCTACTGCACTTGAAACTCTTCATTCTACAAACCGAGCGGAATGGGTGAGCGGTTAACATTCGGGAGGACACCGGTTCGAATCCCCATCCGGTCCTCCAAATTTGGGTTTTCCATGGTTTCCTCAAATTACTCCAGGTGAATGCTGGGATGTTTCCTACAAAAGGCCATGGCCGAATTCCTTCCCTTCCCTTGTCCCCAGTCCCAACCCGCCTCTAATGACCTCGACGTCGATGAGTAAAAACTGAAGAACTAAAAAAAAAATCTACAAAATTTTTAACACATTTTAACAGGCTTTTGACACCAGTAGGTATCATCTACGCCCGATGTTACTGTTCTTGCTATTAAAAATGTGCCATTTTCTGGGCCCGGGATTGGATTTTTAAGCAATATCGCGATTTAAAACGGACAACGCAAGTGTCATCATCAATTTTTGCACAGTTTTAACTGTTTAAGAGTTGATTTGGTGGTAAAATATATAGTTCGTAAGACAATAAACTGAAAATTTTCCAGAATTCGGAAAGGTATTGCCCTATACGATTTAATTACGAAGGTTGCTCGTTCGGTAGACTGACATTTTATGTAGCGGTAGGTAAGACAGGAGACATTTAGGAAATGTAACTTTTAGAATTATCTAGTTAATAGAAAACTAATTAAGGAATCTATTTTGCTGTGGTGTAAGTGAACCAGCACTTTTTGAGCAATAGGAAATATTTCATTTTGAAAGTAAGGGCAGCCGCAGTATGGCGGCCATTATAGATTGGTAACTAGACGTTTTGGAGTCAATTCTCCTTAGTTCCCACTGTCTGGATGGAGCCAAGGGCTAAAGTCTATAAAACAACATCGCGGAAACTAAAAATTAACTTGTGGGGACTTTTGGGACCCTGTATATTTCTCCATAAGCCAGAGATGTTGAGAGTAGCAATCTAAAATCAAGAAGTTACGGTTGGTAGCACTACCCGTACGAGTATAGAACACAAGTTCCCGTTATGAGAAAGGCTATGTAAACCCCTCCAAACACAATAGGATCCTCTGTGCTCATCTATCGTTGTTACTAACTGTATCCAGATAAATTCAGTAAAGCCATGTGCCGCTACTGGTACTACATGAAGGAAGCGATCCCCAAATAAAACTATGTCAGTTCATTTTCTCTATCTATGCTTCTCTGTGTCTGTCTGTAAAGTAATGATCTACTCTCAATGCTCTAGAAGATTATTTGTCAGTATTTATAACTGCTGTTTTGGAAGGTTAATGTGTTAAAGTGTATTCTAAAAAGCATAAAAAATTACTCGTGGACAACGTATGGTGTAGATTTGAGAGTTTAGAATCCGATGCTTACTAAGAACAATAAATAATTATGATTGTAAAATCGACAGAAAATTACTAAGTAATTTATGAATGAACTGATAGCATTTAATGCAGCAATTCTTCAGTTACGAACTCTGATTAATTACAATTACTGAGAATTAAAAGCAGTGAGGCCGTGCATTACACTAGGCCCTAGGTTTGAATCTAGAGTATACGCATATTTCTGCGACCATTATGAATACGTTTCAACGCACGTCAGGAATGTGATAGATTATATATCCTACTATGCTCTCGGCTTAAATGTAATTCCCTTCGATGAAATAGAGAGGACTGATTCAGAGTGGCCGTGCAATGTGCCCTAAATAGTCAACCTATACATTACACTCTTTGTCCGAAAATCCTTTCAACATTTCTCTTCCGCGTACAACTATGGACAGCAACGACTGTTGTTCGTCATTTTCCTTCTTGTATCTACTTTTTTTTTTTTACCTTTGTCTTAAATTTTAAAAACTATCTCGGAGTCAAAGTGAAAAGCATTTTTAGATTGTTTGCTGGTGACGCGGTTATTTATAGGGAAGTGAGAAATTCGGCCATTTGCTTAGAAATTCAGATGTTATTTTGGCATGGTGCACTGAATGGCAACTTACACTAAATTGTAAAAAGTGCAAGACAATGAGCATAACCAACAAAAAGAATCCGATTGTTCAGGAATACGAGGTAAACAGTTCAGTTATTGATATGGTCGATTCTGTGGACTACTTGGGAGTAACACTACAAAGGAATATGAAATTGGACTTACACATTAATTCGTTAGTAGGTAGACCTAATTCTAGGCTGCGATTCCCAGGTCGAGTCTTGAAAAATTGTAATGAACAAACAAAGGAGATAACGTACAAATCTCTTGTTTGTCCACAGATGGACTGCTGTTGTGCCGTTTCGTAAGGGGTTGATCGAAAGTATAGAGAAAGTACAGAGAAGAGCCACATGATTCGTGACCGCTTGCTATAGTCCTTATGAAAGCTTCACAGAACTGATTAGTAGACTGGGCTGGGAGTCTCTGGTAGACAGACGATGCACGTTTCGTTTAAACTTACTGGTAAACATGTGTACTCCCACTTTCACTTTTGAGTATAGTGAAATACTTCGTCCACCAACCAATTTGAGTCGGAATGAGAGGAAAGATAAGATTAGAGAAATAAGATGCCGCACTGATTCTTACATTAATTCTTTTTTCCCTCGTACCATTCTGGATTGGAATGCACCGCAAAGAGTGCTGAGCACCCTCTGCCACCCACAAATTTTTGAATTGCAGAGTATATATGCAGATGTATATGTAGATACGAATATTCGAGGACGAACTCTTGAAAGCACCTAATGAGTATGTTTTGTTTTAAGGGTGGATTTTAGAAACTGCTGGTAGTTTGTGCACATTTACTGCGTTGAAGCTGCCATAAAGCAATTTTTACATCAGTTTATAAAATCATTTACCAACGGTGGTGTGCAATATTTAGAAGCATCACGGTAAATTACAGGATTCAAGTTATATCTCTGCATTCTGGCATCCGAATTCCAATTGCGCTCTTTATGCCTCATTCCTATGTACCACCAAATTCGCGTCAACCGTAAAGACATTTATTCATGGTTATTAATAGTTTACAACTGAAAATAATTTAGAAAGTGTCGAACTAGAGAAAGTTGCACATACACAAAATGACAACGGGTCTCATAAACCTTTGTGCAGTAATGTCTAGATAATATCTGCATGTTGAGGCAACCAGGCAAGTCTCAACATTAATACATCGTACCAATCCAAGCCCTGTATCATAGAGTAGGATATAAAGCAGGACTTCGTTTGAGTCTTCACTGTAGGTAACTGCCTACCAAAGATTTATTAATACTGTTATCTTCCTGTTCATAACTCTCTGCTTTCTGCAATTTACCACCAGAATATTTCAGAATCAAGACTTTATCTTCAGGACTGTGATACTGATCTATCTGGGACTGATAATTTATAGGAAGGTATTAGATGCGCTTTTGGCTATGTGCCTGTTAAGCGAAATTAACGTATTTGCGAAGGAGATTAATATTTTGCAGAAAGCATTAGAAAATTAGAACACCCTATCCATGTTAATGCGGTTAAAGATCTGTAATGGCAACGTTTTTCTTTTTATGTATGCCTTAGTGTGCATGTTCATTGTAGATTGTTGTTTGCGTTGCAGTTGAGAGATTAAAAGGCCTACTCTTCCCGAATACACTCATGTGACCACCAAGCTTAACGTCTCCATCCCACGGGTAAATAATCATCAACAATGTCGTTTGCCCTCACTCCATATACACTTCATGGAGGTTTGGGATTTAACCCATGACTTTGGCGCACAATCTGGTGGTAAGAAATTGTGTTCCACCACCTCTGCTATCCTGCCCGCCAAATCCTGATGATTTAAATTCCACCACTAGGATTCAAACCAGCTAATCGATTGTTACCGCCGGATACCATCACAGTGACGCAACCAACTAAGCCAACGGGGCGAGATGTACTGGGGATGGAAAAATCATTATTCCAAAATACGTATACAGTCAATCGGTGCATATCGAAATAAATAACTGATAACAACATTTTTTTATAATTTCATAAATTACGTCATTCATTTAAAACACCTAATTCTTGGAGCCATTGCTTTTAAGTTTTTGAATGTAGAAGGTAGAAAGCAAGTCCACAAAATCGGATGGCAGTCTTGATTTCTATGAAATAATCTATGACCTACGTTAGAGTACAGCTGCTGCACAGCACATCACTGATGAAGAAAACGTTTGTTTAAAAACAAAGCATTGGTTAACTGAGTAGGATTATGCATATTTTTTCTAATAGCCAATACGGTTCATTAACTCCTTCCATAGCAACTGTTTCTCTGATCCTGATCGAGTTTTAGCTGCGGACTGTTCGTCAGCAGGTTAGTGCTTTTGCACAGCCCTGCTTCGACTCGATCAATCACAGCGGGTGAATGACTGTGAATGCTCGTAGTTCTGACGATCCCTTGTTTGAGTGAACCGCCGCGCTGGCGAGCGCTTTCACTCTTGTTTCGCAGCAAGCAGATTGCTTCCACACTGTTTCCATTAGACTCACAACTTCCACATCCATCACATTTCTCTAAATACCGCGAAGTTTACGTAGCTCATACACATAGTTTAGTTACAGTGAGTAAAGTTAGCTACGGCCGAACTGATTACGTAGCTTTCGTAGCGAATATGAGACATGAAACTCGTGCCTACAAACAGTTCGCTAACCAGCTTTAAAAAATATGAATCTTTGATATTTAATAGGCAATCTTTTATTGGAAAATCAACGACTTCTTACATTTATTAAACAATAACGGTTTATGGCCGTTCAAAGGCTAATGCTAAAGAATTCAGAGAACGATTTAGACGCTTAATGATTGTGAGTACCCATATTATGGGCTTATCATATCCTTTACCTTAATCGCAAACATATGTTAAATGGTGGCTTCCAATCAAAAGACTATTGTTTTAATCCTCTCAGTCATGTTTGATGAATGTTCCAAATATACGTCTTTCTTTTTCAGAAATGAGGTACGTATATTGTTTTACACAATTGTGAAAACGCCGTATTCATTTACCGTCGTTAACTTTTGTTTGCAAATTTTATCAATGTTACTACCGTAAAACGCAATGAGTTTATTTTAATACATACGATATTCATAACGAATAACGTGTTTCTTGAGGTGATTAGAGCACACTCAAATAATCTAGCTGCTGGAAATTAGTAATAGAACGTCGTGGTATATAAATCATTATCATTTCTCAATAACAGTATGCAATAAATTAAATACGATATACACTATATCATCCTCAATTTTTCCTGCAATTAAATACAGAGGTTCTGGAATTCCTCTAAAGTTATGAACCACAAGGCTGTATCAATACAGACTCAGGTTTAACTGGGGTAATAGTGGAAGGTGACTGACATAAAAATATGTGGGTAAACATCTTCCACGCTTTTTTTTAAGTTTTGTCTACACATTCTATTTGAACACGAATCTGAAACAAAATATTAAATACTTCTCGAACTTAAAAAATAAAACATACTGCATGAACGTATTCAGACACGTCAGTTTGCCCTTACTAACCTAAAAAAAATGTTGAACTAATACCAAGAACAATAGAATACATCTGAATAATTCGTAATGTATTGGTGTAACTACTTTGCTGTTTGACTGGGTAAGTCACTGTCAGAAGGTGGAAGGATCTTTGTTTTAGGTGGGATTTTCATACTCCTCTTATTAGTACTTTACCCCTTAGTACGGGCTACACGTATATTAAGTTGGCGATGAACGTTGGCTTGTTTGGATACTGTGGACAGCAAGTCCACTTAGAGGTCTGACAATATGGCAGATAAACATAACACTAATTGAAAACTTTTTATTTTGGGCATTATGCCTCATCGACGTCATGGTCATTAGAAGCGGAAGTGGAAACCAAGGGAAATGAATATTTCAGAGTCTTTTGAAGTAACCTTCCCGTCGTTCGGTCGGAGTAATTTTGGGTAACCATGGAAAAGAGTAATCTTGATCATCAGACAAGTATTTTAACCCACTTCCATCCTAACTCCAAGCCCTACCTACGTTTTGTCGGTTCTTATTAGGTGTTTATGAGACACATTTAAAGACAGAAGCGTCAGTAAAGCAATAAGGAATTCTATTAGAAGCTAAATATTGAGCACCACGAAGAACTGATGGAAATGCGCTATTTCATTTTTACTTACTCCCTTGATGTAATGAAATCCTCCATAGGCTACTAACATTTCCAATTTGTTCATTCTCACATGCTCATTAAAACCAAGTTCTTCAGAAAACTACTTTTCATATCTAAATTTTAGATTTATCCTCAATTGTTTTCGACTATATTCTCACTTAACAATAGAGCTCGACTCCTTCATCACTAAGTACCCTTTTCGTTTAGTATAATTCTTCATTATTTTTCTAAAATCACACCTAAAAAGCTACTACTTTTATTTTCTGACTAAACTCCTGTCCCAGCTTTCAAAAAGAGCAATAAATATACATTCAAACACTTTTATTCTGTGTTCTACCTTAATCTTTGGTACTTAAAAAGTTACACTTTTCCGAGAAGGCTTGTTTCACCGATAGCAGTTGCCTTATACGGTAGATCCATTTTTGTATTATATTATTTAAGAGAGTTTTAACCAGGGAAGGTTATGTTTCAGTGACACGCCTGGGAAGCCTTTGTTTACATTTGTGTGTTTTTTTTTTTCAATCGGTAACTTCAGTATTTACATATATATATATATATATATATATATATATATATATATATATGTTGCATAGTTTTGGTAACAATCGTAGTGACTCGTAGTGATTACTCGACACAGTCATAACTACAGTAAGAATGAATTATTTAGCTCTAATTTATAATAAGAAACTTTAAATATTGTTCTGGTCTCATCATAATTTACTGATGTCTTAATTGTGTAATAAATGAATCTCAGAAGTTATTAAAAGGAACTGTTTCGAAAAACGAATGTATATTCTGGCTCTGAGGATAGAAAATAAATATCGAAATCTAAACTTTTTATAGACGCAAAACACAACTCTTTTTTTTTGGAATTATCTAGTTTTATTTTGCACTGATATTATGGAAGTGAATAATTGGTATTTAATAATATAATTATCTTTCTGGTATTAGACACGTGAAAATTCTATAAAATAGATAAATTAACTCCACCAGCTAACGTGTAATAAGACCTAAGTCTAAGTTATGTATCCCAGCCCATGAAATAATGTTAAACCAAACGAATTAAAGTAACAGGATTTTTTTTATTCTTATTTGAGAACAGGCACTGACTGACATGATGATGGATTGTCATCAGAAATTAACATAGTCAAATATAAACATGCTGAAAACATGCTTCTTTCATTTTAAATATGAAAACTAGCAAAAAAATCAAATGTTTCTGGGGAAATTATCTTTTCGTGTGGGCCCCTAGTAGTTGGCTTAGAAAATTTTTACCTATGTAATATACCTTTGAAGTATATACAGATAAGGCTAAGAAAATAAATCCAGAGCGTTGGTGCTGAAGAAACTCTAGTCTGCAGGTTTGCTCCACTCTGGGACAGCGTTCCTAGATCCACAACACATCGCTGGTCTCAACTTGCCTTCGCCACCTGGGATTACGTTAATTAGTGGCGGAAGAGTCGCAGCACACATTAGTTGCTGTGCTCGGTAATACAGCTGCTACGCTTGCTGCATCCCGCAGGGGAAGCATTCAGCGTCCTTAAAGATTTTACCGGAGATCGCTTCAACAACGGTACAGGTAAAAAATATTCGTACTGAGATTACTGCAGCTTAGAAGCATAGCCACTTCCATTCTATGTTAAAATAGAGTACTTGGTTTGATAGACTGTTCCACAGCAAAATAATTTAGCTATTACCAGTACACTTTTCTGAAATCACTCTTTTGGAGGCAGCTATCGTGCAGGTGATCATATGTGTTCACGTACTTGTCACACGAATGAAGGGTTATTACAAATAAAGCCACATCCAATATTCGCAATCACACAAAGAAAATGTTAGCAACACACCTTGTACTGATGTATTGTCGCACATGCGCAATCCTACAACCGATATTTTATTATTATTATTTGTTTAGTGAAAGCCTGTACATAAATATTTACCACTAAAATCAAAACATTACGAAAAAAAGGTAAGACTTAAGGTTTAATGACCAGGTCTCTGATATATTCGCTGGCTCTTAGTAATCCGTGTAAGAAATCTCAAATTGTTCTTTTGAAAACTCTGCTGGGGCTTTCCAGAACTATTGGTGCACGGGAGAATAATCACCGAGCCCAGTGGGTAAGCTGTAATGCTCGGGATTGACATTCTGAAGGATTTCAATTTTCAATGCTTCCCGGAAATCTCTCCAGGTAAATACCGGGATGCTTCCGGTGATGTATCGAAATCAGTGTATTAGTATTAAGTGAAATTAATTACATTTAACCTTGTAAAATTTAATTTTCAATAATCAATATTGTTATTAACTGAAAAGACTCTCTAACTTATTCAGAAAATGATATTAAATGTCATAACCAAACGTTTTATTTATTAATAGGATAACTATAAGACACAGACGATTATCCGGAACTTTCATAAGAAATGAATACTAAATACCATCATTGTTTTGTCTAACAAGGAAAAAAAAAACAAATACCGATAATTAACACAGGTAAGATTACAAATACAAGCACAAATTATCATTTTGAGAGTACTACACGTATTCGCGAAATTCTGTTCTCTGTAATTGACGACTTGAACTGAAACTGCAACAATTACATAAAAAATAAGGGTTTCTGTAAAAATAATTTGTTATCTGCAGTGCAGTTACTCGTACATGTAAATCTCTTTTCCAGCCATCTGGGCGCTCTAGAGCAGAGAACATGCAATGCAGGTAATGTTTAGTGTACGATGACTTTACCAGCTTCATCCGTCTGTGACGTAGGCATCCATCCTCACAACTAGCGGCTGACTTAACGAACTTAGCACCTGCTCTCACAAAAGTGTCTCACTTTAGATAAGAAAACTGCTTCGTCACATATGGCTGTGTGATGTTTTAGTTACTGGCTGTGAATAACCGCTATCAGTGGGAGATGAACGTCTGCTCCCTCACGGATTTCAGCCCCCATTCTCCGAGATCTCTCTCCGTCGCACAGAGAAGTTCATCCTTCACCTACCTCCACCGCGGCGTCTTGAGCGGCAAATCAAGTGCCAACTCTCCTTCTCTCTCATCAGGATTGACAGCATATCCAAAAATACAATAAAAATTAATTAGTTTTTTATATTATAAATTAATCAAAATTGGCTAAAAACATCCATTCTTTTTCTCTTCATCACTTGTGTACACTGCAACTGGGTCTTCGAGCTTGGTTTCCTGAGACTTTAATAAAGGTTATTTTACTTTTCTTTTTCTCACAGATGTTTACTCTCTCTTAAAATAGTTGCATGTGAAACATATTTTATTTGCCAAATGTTTCTTCGGTCACGTTGCATGTTTAGATTCGGTTGTTACTTGTCACCGCATTATTTTCGTAAATCCGCCAGAATTTTCGTGAGCCACGTAAGGTTAATTCGTTCAGTATGCCACCTGCCAACCCTCCATGCTCGCTTCTCACTCCACTTGCAAACACTTGAATGAGACCACATGTCATGTGAACAACTACTGCCGACCTTTAATTTAATTTAATAGCAATGGAGCACACACTCCGGTCGCAATTTTCCTGCACACCCAACTTCAACCTATCCTGCACCCACCTACATTTGCCCTCTACAAATTTTAAATTTAAATTCTTTTAACGTTTTAGGTAAGTTATTCATAATTTCCCTTGATAACTTATTGCAATCCCTGACACCCTTACCTAAAAAAGAGAATCTTCCCTCACCCTTGTGCCTGAAATCGAGTGCCAGCTTGTGGTCATGGTCATTTTTTCCCTTCCATGCACTACTTTTCATACCTATTGCAATATCTTTCCATGCCTCATCGCCAGTATACGCCCTGTATACTCCCATGACCCTCCTCATCCTCCTCCTGTCTTGCAATGAATCCCATTCCAGCTCCTTTATCATATCTGTCACAGATTACATTCTGGGATAATTTCCAGAAACAAATATAGCAGCTCTTTTTTGCACCCTCTCTAATTCATGTATTTGATACGCAAAATGTGGGTCCCATACTACGCTACCATATTCGAGCAATGGTCTGACCAAAATTTTGTAACCCAATTCCTTTACTTCTCTCGTGCATCCCCTCATCACTCTCTCCAACAAGTGTAGAATTTTGAAACCTTTTCCTATCACCTGTCCAACGTGTCCTGCCCAGTTAAGCTTGTTATCAAATGTAATGCATTTCTCTATATGCCTCTCCCACATGTCAACAGGCTATCGGATGACAAAGTCCTGCACCGCTACCTTCCGCGTCTTACTTTCTCATGGACGCTGACCCTCGAACAGGTGTCTGTCTCAAGTAGATCTCACTTAGAATAACAAATAGCAACATTTATTTGGTCATATGTATTTTAAAAAAAGAATAAATAGTATACACCTACACAACTGCTCTAGAGTTACTACACTGTTGTACGATGAGACCACCCCACACCTGACACCAAATTTAATCCTACTGTGGTGGACGGCCGAATCTTTTTCCTTTCGCTCTGCCACTACCCAAAAGGAACATATAAAATGTGGGTAAAACTCTTCTGTCATGTGAGTGGTAGCATTCATAAATCATACTCTCAGTAAGGGTATTTACACTTTTACAATTTATTTAGATCAGGATTATATATATAATTGTGCATTTTTATTTCTCTTGATTTCTTCCCTATGTGAGACAATTATTCCTTGCGACTACTGACTGACATCACAGCTATGATTCTCTAGTGGTTCTGTCCCACCTGTTATGATGACTGCTTTTGGCGTAGTAAATATTTAATGGAATCAACGTGTATTATGCTGTTACTGCTTTTTCGTTAGAGAAATTTTATAACACTGATGTAATTTAACTTAATTATTATACACCGTATGCCCCGGTGGCAATTTACCTAAACACCTTCATTCCTATTTCATAAATTTTTTCTTTAAATTCTTTGATTTAGATATCAACCCTCCCTAACCTTAAAAAATTTTTCACTTTAAGAATTTTAATTTTAAATTCTTTCAGTGCTTTTGTTAAATTATTCATCATTTCCCTTGGTAATTTATTTCAATACATGACTAACCAACAGAATAAAATTTTCCTACTTCCTCATGCTTGAAATCATGTGCCATATTGTGGTCTTGGCCATCTTTGCACTTCCATGCACAACTCTTTAATTTTTCTACCAATATTGATTCGAGCCTCAACGCCAATTTATGCCTTATACATTTCCAGCTCTTCCCCCGCAGCCCGGAATCTCCAATCGATAAACGCTACAGTTCACTATTTCATAACCGCACGTAAAGTCTTCTACCTCTGCAAAGTAATAGTTATGTTTGACTTAATGTAATAACAGTTAATTTACCACACAACGCTATTCACAGTTCAAGTAGCCCCCTCTAAATATGAAGCTTAGTAATTAAAAATTGAACACAGTACTTACGAATCAACAAAAGCACCTTTCCCATTTACTTCCCTTTCAAAACTCCGTGTGAACTCAAATATATTACCACCTACGTTGACATAAATCTTCCTCGTTGTGCAAATGACACGCAGATTTGCAATTCGATGACTATCAATGTTCCATGCTTCCTTCCAAATACGCTGGCTAATAACAAATGCAGTGGTGTACCTAACATCATATCATTTAACCTCAGTGTTGAGTTTCTTATAATAACAACAGGTTTATTTGGATATACTTGAGAAAAAGCCTATCTTTGGTTCTAAATCGTGAACTCTGGATCATTAAGCCACCCCAGTATTATAGCCAAAAGATTAACTTTCTCAAAGAAAATTCATGCTAAAAAAATTATGTATTACGCTAGTTTCTTTCTATTCTTAGAAATGTACGTCAGTTTTAAACCAAACACTGAATTATCAACGACAACAAAAATGGATAGGTGCAATACACCCTTCGCCACCCACTTTTAGTGAATCGCGGAGTAATAATAATAATAACAATGATAATAACAAATGATATTTTTTCTCAAATGATAATTGTTTTGTTTGTATCATAGTTTTAATTATTCAGTTAACGTATATTCAAAAATCATTACTTCATCATTCCCTACTCATACAAAAAATGGAACTGATGACTAAACCACTACTTCAAACGATTCAATCAGATAACTATCTAATCACTAGTGAGACCTAGTTTCGATTTGCAACAAGTAGTTTCTGTTGTAAATTACAACTAAACCATATGTTTTGTAATTCCCTATCTTTTCTACTGCCTGCAGTAAAATACATACAGCTGCCCAAACTCAGCAGTGAGGCTACCAACTACTTTCTAGTGTAGAAGGTTACAGTACAATTTTGTTGACGATCTTTCCTGGCAATCAGAGAAAGTAATTCTCACTGCCCTTGTGTTTCCTTCTAAATTTATTTACTTGGGATAATCCAAATAAGGTATTAATTTTTTTTATCCTTCACCAGATCGACAGTGAACTTGATGTTAAAGTCTGCAGAAAAGTATTCACTTTGTCAGTCTTCCATGTCACAGCTTCCAGTTCATCAGATTTCAAAGGCATCTAAGGTTTGTCAATACTTCACATTTCATTCAGAATAAAGTATATCTAGATTAATGAAGGTTCAGAACAAAGTTACAAACGATTTCTCGCTGGAATTGAAGCTGACCTAGCTACCAAATGTTTTGAAAACACAACTGATGAATTATGTAAAAACCCCGCCTCCCTCCCTCCGGAAAGGATATCTTAACTTGCACGCTCTTTTACGACAGAAATGTTTCAGTCACAGTTCGTTTACTGAATCATGAAGATATAGTTCGATTTGACATCTTTCAATCAGTGCCTTCAATCTTCACCTTTTTTAAAACAACGTGCGTTTCTCTTTCCCATCATTTTCACTTCCAAGCATCAGACGCTTAATAATTTACGATTATCGTACATAGCCCTATAGCAAAGACTTATAGTAAGTGTAGGAAATATCTTTAGCCATCTATCATTAATTCATTAAACAATACGTATCCTATTGGTAGTCCTTTTTTATCTCCAGATATATGAACCTGTAGTGCACTATATTCTGTGGGTGTGTTTGTTATGGCAGCAACCAAAAGAGATTTTCTAATAACGAATGTTTTTCAGCATTCCTGTTGGCAATGGATATATAATATAGAAATTCACACATTTCTTGGACTAGTTATGTTGCACAATGTGAACAATTTTCCTAGTATTTATTTAATAAAAAATTGGTAGCTTCTCTTTTTCCTGGCTTCCACCATTCTAAATGAAAGCTGCATGCTTTTTATGATAAAATTAGCTGTCACGAAATCACATGAAGTGACGTTAAATATTTTTCTACCTGAATTTTCTGTACAATATTGGTGAGTGGTAAAGCGTAATTACATTCAGTAATCAAACTCCTCCATCGCTTTTTTGCGTCGGAAACAAATTTACCAATTAATCGGCTTTTGTTTTTACTACCAGAGGGTTTTTTAAATACAGTTTTAGAAGTTTGATTATTCTCCCTTATGTCATCCACCTAACTGCTTCAGTGCTCGCTAACACTTCGAATGCGAGATCTACGATATGTTTAGTGAAAAACGGCTCCTCAATGTTTATTTGAAAATTTCGCTGACTTCTTATCACTAATTTCTGTAAATCTTTTAACTTTACCCCAACAATCAAAAAGTTTTTGTTTCCACTGTTCTGTTAAGTACATGATGACTCGACTCTCCCCGGTTTAATAACTTCCTCCAGTCACATTATTATCTTTGAGAGCTCCACCGTTTCTGCATCTTCGTATCATACACTACACTGTGATATGCTTATTCTTCAAATGCTCTGTAGTAGATCATGAAGAATAGGCTTAATGCTACCTACTGAATGCATTTCTTTAAAAAATCTTGTGACACAGTAGATTTAACATGTTTGTAAATGAGTTGATACCTATCAATGTCTCCACATATGTGAACCCGAAGTGCAACTTATTCTGTGGGTTTATTTGTTATGGCATCAAACAAAAATAATGGAACAGTTTTTCACAGTTTCGAAGAACCTTGCTTACCATCTGTGTTATTTCTTATAACTCTACGTGACTAGGTGCCGTATATGATAATCTATTCCCATGCTCAAACGGTTCTCACCAAAAATACTTAGCACAATCTCAACCAAAGATTTCACACTACAGCAAAGATAAATGCAAAACTTCGTAACAACATAATTCAATTTTTTCGTGCTACTGATCGATGTTTATAGCATCATAGATTTATTTTTATAAATATCGTAAAAATAAACTTTGGTTTTTCATCATACTGCAGTTTAGATTTTTAGCTATGGGTTCTGTTAATATTGTTGCTGAAGTTTTGTTCACTGTGTTAGTTTTTCGAGTTTAAACGTACTTTTACGCGATTTTGATCTTTTATTTCTTCAGTTTAAATGAACAGAAAACTGAAATTAAATCTTTTACAGATCTAAAAAAATCAATGACATAAGAAAGCAACGAGGAAACGTCTAATACTTTTTTTTTATGTTTTTTTTTTTTTTTTTTTTTTTTTTTAAAGACACACACACAGTCTCCTCCAATATTGCGGATCGAAAATCCAAAGATCTACCGTTGACACATATATCTACACACCTAGATCCACGGGGAGAAGCTGCATGGAAATTCAAGTCTCTTATGAAATAACGATCGCATTTTAATCCAGTGTAGCCAAACTTTGACAAGAACGCACTTTACCTTTATTCATGGGATATACTGAAAGTAATTTCCATCTGATAACCATCAGTTTTTCTGTGAAGTAATACTTTTTGGTTCTCGTATTCAATTCATTCTTCGCCCATTGAAACAATAGTGTTTCATGTTGTAATATTAATACCCTCCTCCTTTACCGTTAATTCACTTAACGTGATTTCTGTCCACTCTTCCCTAATTATTTCTGTTAATAGTAATTTATCGGACTCGTTTTGAAAGATTGTCTACGATAATTGGGGAGCTAGACAGTATCAATAAAATCAATAGTAGGTTACACTACAGAGAAGTCTATTACAAATAATTTACATTTATTATAAAACTCATCTTGCATGATAGAACAATTGAACATCACTCAACACGCTGCACAACGCAACTTACAAAGTCTCATTCACTCGCAACAGTTCTCTTAAATAGTTATTGTTCATGAAGTTTCAGTTTATCCACGTGTGAGAGATACAGAGAGAGATATGGAGACAAAATTGTTCAACTCACTCGTCCCATTATGCTGTAGAGAGTTGTTGGCGACGACGTGGTGCCGTAGGCAACACACTCACCCACAGACCCGATCACTTCAAACGCTGCCAACAGAAATCTGCTCCCGTTGTTATGGACGGCCCTTTTATCAGTTCAAAACTAACGGGAGTTGGCTCTAAAGGTACCAACCATAGCATTTTATCCTGAGAGGTTCACAAAGAGTTTCTGCGGCTTATGGGAGTATCTGTAGCCAGGTAAGTGATAACCCTTAAGTCTACCAGCTAGCTGCCGCGTTTTTCATTGCCCACAGTTGGCTGACGTCACGGACGACTTCGAGCCAACTATTCGAGCCACCTGTCCCACCAAACAAACAGGCTGTTTACCTGCTCATATCCTCTCTCATCCCGTTAATATTAAATATTCCTACAGTAAAATTATCAATAAGTTATTACACTAAAATTACCAATCCACAATTTAACATTACTAATGTGCAATTTAAAATTGCCAATTGTCCCATGCAGTGGCACGTTAGAATGTGGTTGGCAAAATACTCATTTTGGAATTGCGCGAAAGCTGCTCTGCCTCCGATGGTGTCCCACAAGTGAAAAGGGCTAATTCAGCAGTCTATTCTCTAGTACTGGATTCCCTCTGTCTCTCACTCTGTCCGTAGAAGCGAACTCGCTTCATTATTTCTTCAGTAATTATTGCTTAGCTCCAACCTCTTTTATGATTCTAATACGGTAAGTTGTTTGAATATCTTACAGTAGATGTTTATAGCATTCTCTGCATTGCTGATGGAACGGATGACAAAAAACTATTGATCTGCAGTTATTTTGGGTGTTAATAACGTTAATTTATCTCCGTTACTGTAATTGTGATCTAAAAATCTGCACACAGGATACGATTACCTCGGTTAATCTTGTTGAAACTCCGTTCGAGGTGATAAG
Source organism: Vandiemenella viatica (assembly GCA_031002005.1). Classification (NCBI taxonomy): domain Eukaryota; kingdom Metazoa; phylum Arthropoda; class Insecta; order Orthoptera; family Morabidae; genus Vandiemenella; species Vandiemenella viatica. Next base: position 49,956,907 of record JARYHS010008075.1, read on the forward strand.
TTCCTTTCAATTCTTGCGTTTTAATTACTTGCATCTTTTTGTATTGACTAATTTATCGGTTACACTACGGATGAGAACTTTTTTTTAGCTGTTTGCGGAGAAAAAAGTAATTTCTCGTTAACTCAGGACACGTAGCGACTTGCTCGTAACTTAGGCGGCCGATCTAGTCGCATACTTACTTTGTGTCTCACCAGTTCGTTGATGACTCATCGACACTGATGCAACTGTCGTCTCTTGAAACATATTCCCTTCCCTGTTTCTGTTTACTCAGTTATTTGGTATTTACCATTACGTGGTGGCTACAACTAATGGTGGAAGTCACTTGGAAATATTGTCATTGGTTAATTAATTAATCTAATTCTGGCTATAACGGCATACTGTGCTTAGTTAATTAATCATATTAACTTTTTTCCTATCAGGATGTAACTTATAGTAAATATTTTTTTAATCAAACGACAATTTTTTTTGTAATTAATAAATATTGAAATTAATTTAAAATACAATTTGTTTCTGTATTTATCCACGTGGAACAGAGAATAAAATGATTTTGTTTACTTGTAAACTTGTAATTTATTAATATTTACTATTAAGTATTTATTTTTCTCAGAAATATTAAAGCTAAACATTTACCATACCCCTACGAGGACCTTCCTGCAAATAGTACCCGTTTGCACCATGCACAGCGCTGGCGTTTGAAACAGCCGCTATTCAACATCAACTAGCATGTCGACTGTCTGCTTACTAAGTACGAGTTTAAGTTATGTCATTATTGACTTTCATGTTTCTGTCTATGTTTTCTTTTTTTTAAAAAAATGAGAACGACGTCAATTGTGAGAAGAGATCTGTTATTCTATTCCTTAACGGAAGAAATGTGTGACTGTCACCAGCAAGACCAAAAGCTTATGAAGAAGTTCAGCGGATGAATAATTTGTTCGGTGATCGATCCAATATTTTAATTCAGCGAGAGAAAACCTAAATTCTGATGAGGGAACAGGACGACCGTCGGTTATTGCAGAGGACTAGGAGTTTCCAAAGTTTGTCCTACTACGGTCATTTCCAACAAAACAAAAATTCCAACGCCCCTTCCCCGCCCCCCTCCTCCCGCCACAATTTTATCATTAATAAGGTAAATGTCAATTTTTTGATGCTGACAATGACATCACAGAAGAAAATCACTAAATATGTGATGTTAGAATAAACGTTTTCTAGTGGTGGCGAAGGAGATGAGTACTTGCTACGGTGTAGAACTAGGGTATCATTGAGACTGATTGCGTTGCTACCTCGCACACTGCGCCCTCCCCATCCTGAAATATTTTCGCACCCCCCTGGTTGGGGAAGCACCCCTTAGTTTGGGAACCTGTATAGTAAACGAACTTACAAACAACGATCTACGTATAACACTGGATGATACCAGTAAGCAATTTTCACATTTTTCACGTATTATTCTTCACGAACTTGTCAAATATCACATGTGCAAGATCAGCTGATCAGCTCCTCGCAACCAACCACACATGACAATTACCTTCCTAGCGGCATCTTCAGGGGTTTCTCATTGGAACTGCGCCACAGTAATATGTATGGCAAGACTACTTACGTCGTAAATATCTATGAAAGTTGTGTAAGTTAATGCTTTTTCCAGACAAATCTCGAATAAACAACACGGTTCACAATGAAACAAGAAGTTTAATCTTCATAAGAGAATTAAATATCCTGGATCACCTAAAAGTGCGATGTTGAAGGAGTTAAGTTGGGAAGACCTGGAACAACGAAGGCATTGCTTTCGGCAGAAGCTAAGTAAAAAATTCCCAAAGCGACCTATTTCAGGATGACAGAAAGCACATATTACTACCAGCAACATTCATATCTAGCAATAACCAAGAAAAATCAGTGTCAGAATTCATTCATTTCTATACCCATTTTTTCCACGAGCGATTGGGGAATGGAATAGAAAGGATTTATAGAGCGACAAAAATTAGAATCCGGTAGGAATAGGTCTCGATAATCCGCTCCGGTCATCCTGATCTGTGTTTTCGGTGGTTTTCCCAGATCGTTCCAGGCGAATGCCGGGATGGCTCCTCAAAATGCCCACGGGCGCCTCCTACCATATCCCGTATATCCCTTCCTATTTGCGATCGGTTACGAATTTGGATAAGTGCATTGCACCTTCCACTAACCACTTCTAGTGAATCGCGGAGTAATAATAATAGTAAGGTAACGTATAACAATGAGACGTACCTCAGAAAGAAATTAAGTCTGGCCTTAAGCCATCAAACTGCGAAAACCACTTCCAAATTGCTTAAATTCGTTTGCCAGACCACTGAAACATTAATTTTTACAAAAGCAACTGCTTTGTCTTCAGAGATCACCAAATAACAGACTCCAAATATTTTTTTAAAAAAGTTTCTTCAAATCACAGCTACAGACCAGTTGCCGATTTATAATAATGTATATGAACGTTACGCTTCCTCATATGAGACTTCATTTGATCAATATGGGAATATCGTTGTGGTCAAGTCCAATTTAAACACAGAGAAGTGATATAGCGGTTAAACTGAACAGTAACAGAATAGAATCCTTACATGACTCCCACAAAATACTTAGCATCGTTTATACACGAATTCTGAACGAAAATCAAAATATCATTCATGAAACCAATCATCAATCATGAAATTTCACGTCACGCAATCAACGCATTACTCTATACTCGGTAAAAATTTAGGAAACGTAAATAAAAATATAGCGTTCATTTTATAGTCACTAAAACTTAAATAAGTCTCAGAGATTTAATAGATAAAACTACGCTGGTAATCCATATATTAGAAGAATATTCATTTTCATGCCAGAGTTAAATGAAATGTCACAATATTTAAAAAACATCCTTCAAAAATTAGTTTGTAGAACTCCTAGTCACGTTGTAAATTATTAGTTTGAAAAGATAAATCACAATTTGCTGACTAATTGTTATTAATATTTACACATTATAACAGGTAATAAGAGATAAAAAAACAAATACAAAAAATAAAATTTAAAAACAAAACAAAAAATATTATATTAGATTTTCCATCAATAAATGTGATTACTGCATAACAATCACGTCTGTTTTTGTTAGTTTACAATTATTTAGCCAAGACTTAAAATTACTGGGATCTATGGGAAACTAAACTTGAAAATAGTTCTTATGTCATATTTTTTCTTATAGTTTTCGGCAATTAGTATAATATACCGGTTGATTCTCGAATACAGCCACAAGCAGTTCAAAGGTTTTTTTTTATGTTTACGTTACATATTACCTTTGTACATACATCTATGGTAAACTTCATTTTATTGTGCCGCACGACAATGGGAAAGCCTTTAAAAGTATGTTAAGTAAATAAAATGTAGTTACTTGTTTAAAGGAAAATATTTTCTTAATTTTTACACCTTATTACGTCCACGTTTCCTGTTCTGAGCTCAGATTTGTTGAAATAATGTTACTGTAGAATGTAAATTAATTTTTGTAGACTAATAGTTGCCAAAATGGTCTTTTACTGCACTGGTAGTTATCTGTTTGATAATGTTTTTGGCATGAAGCTTCTCTTATGAATCTCTGCCCATTTTCTTCTTTAGAGGGGCCGTACGTTTTGATAAAAAAACTGCCAGGAAAGTTTTATAACTCTCAAAGACCGGTTACGTGATGTAAGTCCAGAATAAATGGGTGCCTCATTCATCTCAATTACAGTCCAAAAAATTTGAATGAAAGATAGCTCTAAGTCAAGTTTCATACAGCTAAATACCATCATCGTTTTTAGCTTCAGAATACACTTTAATTACTTAAAAACACAAACACATAGAGTTACCTTTCATATACTAAACACTTTCAACAAATGTCTGTCACACATGTCTTCTAAACACTGCTTTAATTAATAAACTGACAACTCGCATTAAAAAAAATTAAATACATCTTTCTTGGGAGTATATAATGATTTAATTAAATGGGTTTGTCTAAACCGACGTTCCTTAATAGTTAATTGTGTGCAGTAAAAGATAATATACTCTTAAAGGTTTCTTTCCACAAGGTAAGAAAGTCATTTAATGTCTATTGCAATTAAACCACTGTACACCATAATCTGGCCATAGCCCTTTGGCCGACACTTGCTCTGATTTACTGACGTTTGTAATTACTGTTTCTTGCTGCAATTATGAAAATCAGAAACACGTGTTTTTGCATCAGTGTATGAGAATAACTCTTTGAAAAGTCCCCAAAATCATCTAACTCGTATCACATTATCGAAAGAACTAGTAAAACCGAAATTCTTCCAAAGTAAATAGGGATCATTTTCATTGCGGGGAACTGTGTGTCACAATACGAGTATTCAACATTTCTTAACTAAGAATCGAAATAGATCAATTGTAAAAATTGCATGAAATTTGAAGTTTGAAAGAGAAGTTAAACTATGGTATCAAACCCAACCCCTACGATGTATAGGTAGTATCGTGGATTTTGCACACATCTCCTAGGAACCACAATAAATGTAGAAAGAGCAAAAGGAAGGGAACGAACTGGCTGGTCTACACACAAATGTTACGCACACAGAACTCGCGATTAAAGACCATTTTGTTGATGATCACAGGAAAACAGTGAATTAGACGATTTTTTAACAAGCAGAAGTTGTTCCTTATTTGAAACTTATTGGACTATTTCTTATACATGAAGTTGCAGATTTATTACATAGTATAGTTCGTTTCTTTTTTAGACCAAATTAAAACCATATCCTACTTCCAAAATTTGTTTGATGCTCTAAAGTAAATTAAACATAAAGAGTATTTTTAAACGTCTTAACAAATATGCCAATAATAAATTATTCCAACTGCGTTAAGATGTATTAGACATTATAATCACCTTTAGAAGTAACTATAAATACATCAAATACCAATAATTAACTTTTTTCAATAACTCACAGAAAAACGAGTCATCTAATTTAATTACTTCTTTCGTGGAGATAAAATTCGTATCAGAATACCAAACAAGACGTCTTAATTTTTTACGATTAGTCAGCAAAAAGGTAACGTTATTTTAATTATTTTATTATTTTTCTGCAGTAACTGTCTTTCAAACTACAGACGACTTCGTCTGACGTACCACTTACGCACATTTCTCCATATCATCCGATTAATGGATATTTTTCTTTGACCGCGAACAAAATTTGTACTTCCACTGATAAAACTGAAAAATAAATCGAAATTCCAATTGAAATGATCAAATGTAATATAACTATAAAAGTGTAAAAACGTTTCTTTCCCTATTATTCAGTGTTCGGAATTTATTTTAAACAGAAGTATTACACATACATTTATTAAAAATAATTTTAAAATACCCCGTATCCAGTATCCGATAGGCTAATACGTGTCCCCTTAGCGTATCCAAACGTCAATAAACTCGTTTATTAATCCTTAAATTAATAAATAAAAAATTTCACTCCTATTACGTATGAGTTATTTCGCAAATATGAATAAAAAGATGTTATGCCGTAAAGTTCATGTTAATATGCAAATACAACAATTTTTAAATACAAACTTCCACTGTTCATTTTTTTTTAGTATTTACTATTAAAATGGACGGTTTAAAACATGGTCTACCCGTACCAATCCCATCACAATTAGTCCTTGAACGATTTTTCATACGACTTTTCCTTTACTTCTCTTGCGTATCACTTTTATAATAGTAAAAGAAAACATTTCCCTACCACCTCTTCATCGGGTGTTGCCCATGGTGTTTAAAACGAAGTTCTTCGAAAATACTTCCTGTCTGATTGAATCGTTATAAGAACGGGAAAATACTAAACAGTGCGTACGAACAAATACGACAAGTGCTGAGAATCTAATAGTTTCCACAGCTAAAATATGACTTCAGATTTTTTATTTTTATTTCATGTAATTTCAATAGAGCTCTTGTTCCGGTGGCAATTTCCCCATACACCCATTTTTCACCCTTCCTTTTCCCACCTAATTTTTCCTTTTACTAATTTCAACTTTAAATTCATTTGATTTTTTGATAAATTATTAATCATTTCTCTTCTTAATTATTCCAATTCCTGACCCATTCCCTAAGAAAGAAAATCTTCCCACGCCCTATTGCCTGAAACCGAGTGACAATTTGTGGACATGGTCATCTTTTGCCTTCCATGCACCTATCCTAATTCTTCCACCAATATCTTGCGACACCTCATCACTAATATACCACTCCTACACTCCCATGATTTCTTCAACCTCCTCCTACCTTCCAAGGAATCCCATATGAAAAAGCAATGAGGACCCTTAGCTTACAGAAACGTTTCTGTGCTTGATTTCATAATCTATGGTATCAAAATTTTGAATAATATAAAGAAAAACGTAAAAAGTTGTGAACATATATAACAGAATTAAATTTATACTAATATTACACATGTGAAAGTAACTCTATCTGCACTTTTGTTTCTTACGTTTTTAGGGCTAAGCGGCTAATCCGATAGTAATGAAATTTGACAAGGAGATGCTATTTGCCATTAGTTAGGATACAATATACTTTTTTGAATAGATAATGCATATTGTCATGGAATTTTTTTTAAAAAACTAACTGAACAGTGATAGACAGACGCACAGCATCTTTACGTCTCTGTATTGCTTAACAATAACGTGGGCTGCCAATGCAGTAGATAAGGCGCTTGCTTTTCTCTGTGTCGTCTGTGGTTCAAATCCCGGTGCGAGAATTTTATGAATTACTTTTGATCGTATGAGCCACGCCTGGAAGTTCCGTTGTAATTACTCCATGTTAAACGTAGGTTCCATAAATTCAGGGGTGAAATGCGTGTCAAATCGTAGATGTCTGAACAATGCTGTAAGCGTTTACTTATTTTACGCTATATTGGTACCTCAGTTTTAGTTTCTCTCGCAGTCAGTTTGTGTAGGATCTGAAGTAATAACATTATAAGTGCGATAGTAAATATCTGTCTGTTACGTTTTGACAACCACATGTCTATAACAATATTGATGAAATTTGACAAGGAAATACTTTATATCTTTAGGAAGGACAAAGGATACATTTTTCGGTATGAATAACATTTGTAGTCATTAAGTTTTGTAACTTATTGAATAGGCGGATGCGTGTGTTATGTCTGTAACGTTAAATCGATCTCTCAGGCTGTGAGTCTCTCGCAGACAGTTGGTATATGATCTGGTAACAAAATTCATTTACAGACTAAACTTATTACTTAGTATAGATGTTGATTTGCGCTGTACTATACATTTACTTTCTGTCTGTTTAAAAGTTTCTGCCATCAGTTTATTTTGTTGTCTTTTTATAGATGCCTCTCAATTGTTAACCCAACCTAAGGGTTAGCTCTAGTGGGGCACAAGCAGCTAAAGTTATTTGAACTCAAGAATCTAATGCTCATTCTAAAGAAAGAAGAGAAGACAAAGTTAAAATTGAAGCGGCCCCCAGTTAACATCCTCCACCCCACTCCCACCATCTCCTCGCACCTTCGTTTTTTTCTGTTACTAAGCATGTTGGAAATTGATTCTCTTCACGAGACAGGTTCGACGGTAGAGTGGTATAGTGATGGCTTTCCCTTCATATTACGCCGGCTTGGTGTTGTTTGGGACAAATCTTACATAATTTACAGCTTTTACTATCCAATTCTACCAACGAAATTTTAAGTCCACACTTACAATGTCGCAGGCAACAGCTAGTAAGAAAATACCAGTCGTATTTTTAAGATAGGGATAGTCTCGATTGCGCTGTGTATAACCGCAGCTCCACTCGTCCGTGCGGGTAGTTCAGAGGAGTGCAACAAATTGAGATAAACAGTGTAATGAAGCCAGTGGGGAAGATAAAATAGTTGTGCGGAGTGTAATGAGAGACGTCGTGCAGCGGAATGCCGCGGCCTCGGGACTAGCAGGCGCGCCATTTCACGGGCCATTGCGCCCAACTCCACACCGACGCGTCGTCACCGCTCGTTTCCACACGCCGTTTCTTCCACTTTTTTCTCGTCTTACTGTCATTCCATAGCTGTTGTGGTAAAAGCGGGTGTCGTAGATCTTCTTTGGTGCTGTGGTCCTGTCATGGTAAGCTTAGTGTATATCAACACCGATAGTTGGAACGCTCCGTAAAACTACAGAGAAATTTTACGTGTCAAAAAAAGAACACGGCAGTAAATATTGCGGCAATCTAGTTATCAAGACTGGTAACAAATATTTGCTTAAACGACCCCTAAATTTATCTTTAAAAATCAATTTTATTTTATGTGTGTAGCAAAAAAATATGTTGTCAAGTTATGCAAAAATTGTGTTACTAAAACTGAGCAGTATATTTACTTCTTTAGGACAAAAAATTAATTACGTCACGTTGTCTCAAGACGATTTACTGTACTGAACTAGTCTAAAAATATATTTCGTTAAGTTTTATATCAAAACTTGTATGTCAATAACTCAAACTAAACTACGTTCACCACTTTGTAATTTTAGGTGACAGAACGGTGAAAAAACTGTTTGCCAATTCGAATCCAAGTTAATAAACGGCTGAAGGGCAGAAGTTTCTTCAACATTTATTGTTTATGTATGAGTTAATAATAAGCTGATTCAACCAATTGAAACCAAAGAATCACGAAGTAAGACTATAAGAGATCTAAAATTTGTAAAAAAAAGTTAAGAAGATTGTAAACACAAATTAATACTAGAACAGATCCATATCTTATCTAAAATTTATATTTAATTGTAAACACATGACTACCCCCCACCACACAGTATTGGGGAGGTGCAACAGGATTTGGATTTTATCCTTGCCTACCAGCCGTGCTGATTGCGACTTTTATGCGTGTTCCTGCAAGCACGAATCACGTATAGTTCGGTAAAATTAGCCTGAAAAATAGGGGTATAAATTACATGATCCTACAAATTTTGTCTGAGCTTTTTTTATTATTAAACTAACAGTTTCGTTAAAAATACGAAAACACCATTTTTGCGAACTTAGAACTTGTATTAAACTTTTTTGCACAGACGGGATCGATAGGGACTTTCACAATTTCATTATAATGGTATCCATAACGTTCATTCAAATGTTCATGCTTGTTGGGAGTTTCTGCAAGCGTGAATGCCTATTTGACCGGACTAGTAGGTCAAAGCTCGGTTGCTCCCCAATCTGCGCCTCATGACATTTCAAAAAAAACACTTATCCTATAAAATACAAGTTACCCGTTTAGGAAATACATTCTACCTCTACCATAAACGCTCCATATTTAATTATGGTGGCATTGAGGGATTTGTAGATGTACTTGCATGAGATTATAGTAAAAACGAAGTAAATAAGTGTTAATAATTAAAAGTTGCACACTATAAGTAGACCGAGGTATGAAAGCGTAGTATGGTTTCCAAATGAAAATAGAAAACCATAGATAGTAAATTAGCTTCTTGTTGGGTACACAACTCACTTTCAAAAATAAATGTTTTGTGAGTGTCCTTTTGAACCTTAAGGTTGTAATAAGTCGCGTTTACAAGGCGACATAGTGTGCACAGATAAAGCGGGGGCTATTTCTCGGCGAGCGATAGCCGCGAGCCCGTTCGTCAAGCCACCCGCTGCGCTGTTGACAATAACAGCAGGGACAGCCAACCTATGGACAATAGTGACCCCCCACTCGGATATTCTTGTATCCTGTTGCATGGAATGCTGCTCGGAGGGGGAGTGGAGACGAGACACTTCTGGACTGTATGTCGAGGTGAGAAGAGGGACTGCGAGACCACCGTCATCCTCTGTGGGCCCTGAGGTTCATTTCCCGTCCCCGGCAGTGAACAGTGCTGCGGACACGGTAATGTGCCTAAAAAAGTGAGACTCATTGCAACATATCATGAGCCCGGAAAATACCCCTGAGAAGCTACCCTGATTAGCTAGATACTTGTTTGAAATATTCAACTGAGCTAACCATCCGTAAAACTTCACATGTCAGATTTGTGTCTTTAGTTTGGTCAATAAAGTCATGTCTTTATGGTCTTGTAACCCCTGAGACGTGTCATGTGCGAGGCTTAATATTAACATGTTGATTAAGAAAAGTTTCAATTGCTGACGCCATACAGGGTCTCTAAAAGGTAGAGCCACCCCCACCAAATGGGACTATTACAAGGTTTTATTAAGAAAAAATATGAAATTTTAGATAAAGTAATATTTTCGATTGTTAGGGACACCGAACCGACCAAGCTTCGCTGATGCTAATTCAGCGCAAGGTTGTTTGTTCCTCCACATAATCCTTACATGCTGACAGAAGGAGTCACCTTCAAGTGGATCGAACTGGAATCAATGACGTCAAACACGAGGTGGCGTGTGGCCACGGAACAGTTTATTCGCTCTCAGTTCATCAGGAGCAGTTTAGTTGACAAGATGGGTTAGCTTTTAGCTAAGCCGTTTCTCGTCAGCCTAGTCTAGCCAGCAATACATTCCGCTAAGTTCAGTCTGTCATTCTATCAGTCAATATCAGTAGCCATCATTCATAGACGCGAGTCGGAAATAGCCTTTCAGTAGCGCGCCAACGATTGTAATATGTACAGTTAAGTGCTACAATAAACAGGTTGTTCAGCAGTTAGCGTCGTGTCATTCATATAAAGGATAGATTATCAGCTAGTCATTTCACTGGTGCTAGCCTTCCTATCCACGTTGCTGGCCGTAACCTAGCTGGTGTCAGACCTGACGTAATTTAATCTCTTATTAGTAACAACAAGACGCAGACGAAGCCATCACTTGAAGCAAGAAGATAACGCAAGATGGATTACCAGAGAGTTAGTAAATCCCAAAGGTCAGTCAAATCCACCCCGGGGTCCTCCCACTCGTCAACCGCCAGCAAAGTATAGACCACTCGAAACCAGAGAACTGGTGTCAATGCGTGAAATACAATCGCGCTATCTGACAGTTTCTTCCAATGGGAGCGTATAACGACCATCCGTCAGTCTGATCAGGCTGGCGGAGAGATGCATGTAATGCAAATTTACTATTACACGTGAGTATAAACCACCCCTCTCATTGTAATCCGCCTGTAAATTTCTCTAGCTGCTGTTATATTTTTGGAATTTATTTTATGACCTATGAAATACCAAAGCTAGCGTATTTTGAACAATTTACATCTTGATATTTCTTGCTGGTTGCTTAATATAGAGAATGCAATGATTTACAACTGTTTACCCCAACACAAACGTCTTTTTGTATTTTGTTAGATAGCTGGTCACAATATTCTCAGACGCCAACAAGCCTGAAATGGATATAATTCAATGGAGAATAGTTGTAACAAAATTAGTTATTAGTTTTTAGCTGTTTCAACCCTTTCTTTATTCTTCGCCTGACTAAAGATCACTAAAGGATTAAAATCTTTACCTCTAAAAATTATTAACTGCTGCTTTGTTCCTAACGCAAAAACGGGTAGATTGTATTAGGTAATGCATCAGACGCTTTGTCTTTTTTCTGTCAGCACAGGTGCTGGTGTTTTTGTAAAGCGGGACTCGTGCCTAAAAATAATATTATGCTTCAGTCAATGGCATTTCCTGGTTTACTTTATATCTATCAGTTGTTGTCTTTAACCTTAATTTACCTCCCTTCGTACGATTAACCTCAACAACTGCAATGAATTAATTATCGAGCAAAAGCGAATTTCAATTCAGGAGAAACGAGGGAGATACCAATCAGAATATATCTGCCATACATGTGAAAACTTGATTAAGCACAACGATAATAGAAAATATGCTCTTCAAAATACAGCGTAATCAGCTACAACGGAATATTGAATTTAGACTTGTTAATTTTATCGATGACATGAGGAGAAAAAACAATATTAGTTTTCTCATAAAAACTGTACCCATTAATTTGCACACACAGTTTTCCAAAACCTTTACAATATATCATAGGAACGTCGTTTGTAAATTCATCGCTAGAGCTAAAACACGGTCCATTTAAGATAATACGTACAGTACAACGAGTTATTACTTAATTTGCTTCTGAGATAGCCTCCTTCACTACTTGATGGATAGTACAGGCACCAAAGCTGGTAGGTGAACGGTATCCTTCAAAGTATGAATTACGTTTCTCCTCCTGTCACTTAAATTTCCGTTTTGCCTGGTTTGCTGAAATTAATCCAGAAAATGCCGAGAGGGTTACTTCATGAAGGCAATGGTTATTTTCCTTCCCATTCATTTGCCCAAAGTTCTATTATAGTCAGTTACCTCACCATAAAATCGCAATTAAAACAAATGAATAGACTGAGTGCGGACAAAGTTTCTAATGCGAATGCACTATGCGAATAGGAATAGTTTAAGGTAAGTAGTATTTTCAATCAACTGTATTTAATTTCAGCACAGTAATATTATTTTTGAGCTAGTTGTACTATTTATCACAACGAACTAGACAATAACAGCAGCTAAAGCATTATCAAGTATATCACATTAACACATAGGCTTCACTCAAACTACTAGGCAGACCCCGAACAATATCCCATACGTCAACCGTCACGTTTATCACTTGGCCGACGATACCGTGGTTTAACCGACGAATGCTCGTGAATAGCAGTGACTGTTATACGAGGTTCCCTATCATCGGGTTGAGCTGTGTGTAATCCACAAGGCTTGAGCGGATAAACGAAGCCTCTGATTTTTAAAACAGATTATTCGCTCACAACACCATCGACGATTTATGGCACAAACGACGAGTGACTTAACGATATACCTGTATACATATCGATGTCTCCTTTAAACGACGGATGAATGTCGGTGAGGCCTGCACTAGTGCCAGAGATGCCTTGCATGCGCTACCACACCTCCTCTGTCTGTCGAGTCTGCTCCCCTCGGTAGTAGTGAGTGACTCGTCTTTGGAATTTTTTAAGTATATTTTAATTTTCCCTATATAAATTTGCAAAATTCCTGAATATAGTCGATGTTTCGCAACAAAGCTAGCAATTTTTCTCACAGCAACTTAGCGTAACTTGTGAGGCAGCTACCACAGAAATAGTAAGTATTAAATAATATTTTAATACACAAAGTGGGAGTATAAATATTTCAGTTGGCTAGCCTGTGAGCTAGATTGTAATTTAATGGATAACGTTGACCTTTGTGTAGAGAATTGTATCATTGTTATAACGAAAATGAGAGTTTATAAAATTCAAACTACTTTGGTTTAGTCTGAGAATAAAGAATGTTTTAATTTGGCGCCATAAGAATACGAAAATGATTTTTTAATGACTTGTAATTTTTTAAATAATCTTTAAATAGCGAAAAACATGAAGCGAGTTAATAAATGTGGAGTAGATTTTTTTCAAGACAACGACAGCAAGGGAAGCAATCGTTTGGAATTTTTTGTTGTACTCCAAAATGCAAAACAGACTATAAAATAAAAGGATTTACCTCTCACAAAATATTTATCTATAAACCAGCAATTCTTGTATATATTTGCTATCTCGTAAACGGCTTCAACACTTTTAATGAAATTTCATGTTTAGATAGCGTTTTTCTTTTCAAGTTTTTCTAAATAGGTGTCTTCCCTACAAATACGCGATTTTTCACAAAACGAGCAAATATTGTGCTTGGTATCTCGGAAACGGCACTAACGCCATTCCGGAGACTTTTCAGGTATCAGTAAGCCGACTAGTGATTAAGATTTTACTTGGTCAGAGCAAGGAACTCATATCTTTAAAGAACAGTTCTTCGTGGTCAGTCACAGAATGGTAATACAATATTGTTGTAATAAGTAAATGCAAGTATATTTATCAACTAAAGGTATTTTATTTTGAAGAGCATTAAGTATATGCCAATATTTTTTTTTATGAAGGAAAGCTATTTTATTCTAAAGGGTAGTAATATATATAAGTTTTATTGTAAAAAGTCGTTATCATTTAGTGTTACATGTATAATTATAAAAACTTAAAAAGTATATATTAAAAATAGATATTGTCTTTATCAACTCAGTGTTTTTTTTTTAACTCCTTAACTTTACAAAACTTCTTTGAAGACAATATTAGAAGTTATAATGTGATCATTGTTTACTTTTGAACGTATGTGTCTTTAACATAATCGTTACTGAATCTACAAACTCGTGAAAAAGTCGCAAACAGGTTGTAATAAGAACAAACAGGTTCTGGTAAATACAAACCGTTCCGTTGAAGAATCTGACTTTATGCTTTGTTAATGGTCATAACAAAAGTTACTTTTATTGGGAAATATTTTATTGCCATTAAGAAAGACACGGTCGGATCAGTAGGTGTGCGATATGAGCATAGTCTTATCGGAGTGGAAGAAATTAGCGCTGATGATGTACTCATCTAAATGAATTACCACAAATCTTGCACCATTAATTAATCCCTGATTAACATTTCTATTAAACTTAGGAATAGCATTTTTCTTTAAATGCAATTTATGAGATGGTACACGTAATGATCTTGGAAATGGCCCCAGCGATTTTGATGAAATTTCATATGTAGATAACGATTTGCTTTTAAATTTTGTAACACGATTTTACAAAAAAAAAAAAAAATAAAAAAAAATTGTATTTGATATCTCGGAAACGGCTCTAACACCAACCCGGTGGACTAAGTTAGGTTTCTATAATATATAATATTTCTAATCTATCCAATCTAATACTATTATATGAGAAACTCTTGTATATTAGGTAAAATTAATTTCTCACAAACTTCTCTAAAGATTTTGATGAAATCTTGGGTACTGAACAGAAATCTAAGGGTACCGACCTAAAGATCGGTCCCTCAGGTACTGTATAACTGTTGAAAATAGATATATATATTACATCATTCTTTGCTAAAAGGGGTTTAGTATCTCAAATAAAAGTATGCTTTAACTTTCACAGTTATGCTTAAACCATGTGAATAGGCTATGCCAGGATGTTCCATGGTTCGATTTCAATTTCGATTTTTTTTTTATTATGGCTTTACATCAGGTTGACGTCGAGGTCATTAGAGGCGGGAAACAACTGGGGCAAGGATCGGGAAGGAAACCCGCCCATGGCGTTTTGAAGGAAGCATCCCGGCATCCGTCTGGAGTAATTTGGGGAGACCATGAAAAACCCAAATCTGGATGTAAGGACGGGTATTTGAACCCGCGTCCTCCCAAATGAGACGCCAGAGCGTTACCGCTCACCCACCACGCTCTGCTTCGATTTCAAGTTTAACTGAAAATTCAGACACGACAGAGACAGAATGCGTGGCAAACAAGAACTCCTTCATTTTGTAGCCGAACACCACTTTGTGGTCTTGCTGTCAAAATACGATACGCGTTATTTACTTTTCTCTAAACAATTTTTTTTTCCTGTGAGCATTTCCTACGCTCTGTCAAAGTATTACAGGCACCCGGTTAAACACCTTGGCCTTAAATATCACCAAGAAATTACCAGCAGATGTACCTAAGTGTACACGGATCTTAATTGTACCGTAAGCAATAGATGTTTTGTATTGTTTTAAAATCTTATCTATTTTTGAAAAGACAAACATTCAAGTCAGAAATTATCACAAATTTGCCGATATAGGAAGAAGTTAAATACAGGGTGATTGAGAAGGAATGGTAACTACTGAAGGAGGTGGTAGTATCAACAATATTGAGTAAAAACATTCACATAAACATGTGTTCGGTTTACATTCATTTTGGAGATTCGGGTGCTGGAATGTTATGTATAAAATAAACCCCGGAAGTACACCAATACCCTACTGAAGTTCTTTATTCGTGTAAAAACACACGCATAATTTGTAATAGTTAAATTAAATCTTCGAATATCACACTATTAACTTCAATACACAAATAGAATCACTTGATGATTGAAGGCGACACGTACAGTTCCGATGCGCGCATCTCGATAGAAAGGACACTTTAATTGCTACAGGATTGTAAATGAAAATGCCGTCTCTTAACAATTGATTTGACAATAACCGCGGAAGAATAGCGAATAACAAATTGATTGTAGTTCCTATTTTTTTGTATGAATCAAGTACTTTAATAAGTTATTTGAGTGCTCTTGATAATTTTCTGAGGCTTATTTTATGCATAACATTCGGTCACCTGTATCTCCAAAATGAATGGAAATGGGGAACATGTTTATATGAACTTTTTTTTATCAATATTGTTTGCACTACCACCTCCTTGAATTCCTTCCCGTTCCCAGTCCCATCCCGCCTCTAACGACCTTGACGTCGATTAGGCGTAAAGCCATAAGTATATATATATAAATTCCTCCTGAATCATCGTGTGTGGGACAGTCATAATGAGGATTATATATGATGAAAACGAGGAGTATAACAGCAGCGTAAAAAGGTAGTGCAGTAACTTGTGCTGTAACACACACAACAAGACCAACAGCGTACCGCCCGCATGCGGCCACGTAGCAGGTCTGTTTGTCTGCAGTGAAGATTGAGCAGTTCTCGCTAGCTACAGCGCACAGTCGTGTTTTCCGACGCCGTCAGAAGTTCACCTCTCATACACAGGGTTCACTGGGAAGAGGTTACTTACAACATCCAACCTACCTTGTAGAAGTTGACTGCTGCAGGGAGTATGAAGGCATCGCCGCTACACGTCCATTAAGGCACAGTGGAGGTACGGTTTTGGCTGAGTAATTTGATTGTGAGTGGAAAGTCTTGTTCTGTGATACTTAAACAAGAATTCCTAGAGCAGCAAGAAAAATTATAGTTTTAAGAAACTAAATAACACGCTTTGGTCAAATGTGAACTAAGAAATTAAAAATAATCTTTAAGTATAAAGGTTTCGTTCAACATAATAGGATGTCCCTCAATTGAGTATAATTCATTTTTTGAGTAAGCTTAACATAATAATAAACTCATTAAACAAAAAAATTAAAAAGCGTGGTGTGCTCACACTACCAAATTTTCACAGTAACTTTATTTTTACGAATAGCTAGCGATAAACCATTTGAGACAACTGTCATCTCAGAGCTTTTTTACATCAAATTTAATTTTTTGATCAATGACTTTGCGGTACATAGTCGGTTTTCTGTAGCTACCAAGGGAAATGCAGAAACGATCTCCTCCTGATGAACAGCACTTATCACACACAGAACATAGCTGCACATCTCGTACACAGATGGAAACCCTTCACTCTCTCCATTAATAAGTAGTACGCCCTTGCAGTAGTATAAAGTGCTTGGCTTCAGGAAGAGCATTCGGCTGCATAACTAAAGCTGCAAATTTTACCATGCCAACAATAATCAATTAAACTCTTCCAAAATGTCGCGAAACGGCGATGATGAAGGAGAAGATCACATCCTTAAACGTATTCAAAAAATTAAGTTGTACGGGATTGTGGGACATCCTATCGCTGTTGAACAAAATGTTTAGATTTAGAGATTATATTTAATTTTCTAGTTGCTAAAATAGCGTAATTTTTTAGATATAAGTAATGATGATATTCGAGTCTTAGCATTTGACGTGTGACAGTGGACTTAAAATTATTTATTGAAGTTCACAAAACGTAGCGGTTTAATCTAAAGCGTCAACATTGCGTGGATCTCTTCCTATTTGCTTCTATTTGGAGAACACACAGTGACTACGCGAGTGATAGCTACATAAGCATTTCCATCAGCAAAGAGATTAATCGGTCGAAATCTAAGAATACTATGTTTATCGTAGGAAGTAGTTTTGTTTTCATGTTTTCATTCAGTGGAGAGTTTCTTCAGAAGTAAGTGCTGAGGTGGACGACTGTATGTTTGCAACCAAAACAACACAGGATTGCGAAAAACGCAGGCGTTGCTGCGTTGGGACTTTTTTTTTCTCCCCTATCAAAGTAATTATATTACAAGGACATAGCTATCAAACTATTATATTATCATCGGTTCTTAAAACGTGTGTTTAATTTTAAGTATTCACTTCTCTGACTATCAAATCAAAATTACTTTAAAAATAGTTATTTTATTGTAAAACCACAATGGATTGTGGATATATATTAATACCGTGTTCTTGTGTAAGTTTGTATTAACTCTTCACGACAGTTTTACGAAATGAATTTTGTTGTTAAATTAAAACTTCGCTTCTTTTCGTATGTACTTTACGTAAATCTTATATCATATCTGACGACATCACCGCAATGTATGAGATGGTTATTTCATTAATTGAAGAAACAGAGCCAAATTATAAAGATAACGTGCCATGTTGTAATAAAGGAATCGAAATACAGTTAAAACTATTACTTTCAGCCCTCCGTCCAATTACTGTCATATTGAACGACCGAATATAAATGAAAATGGCAAAAGGAGGTAGTAAAATATAGAGTCGAAGAGTAAAATATTAAGGGCGGGAACGAAGATCACGCTACCAAAGGATGAGAACAAGCAGAATACGCTTTGCAGTACAGTCTCTAATACCGTTGACTATTAATCTCGTAATCCCGGGGTATCTGGAAGTCAAAAAGCGAGAGACAGCTTGGGATTAGGTTGGCTCCTTTCGCTTATTAAGCCTCTTTTACACTTCTACCGTTTTCAGTGTGCATCCAATACTTGCAACGAGACTGCAGCTGATATCAAATAATAATTATTTTAGTTTTTATAACTCTGAATTATAATTTTACTAGATTAGAAAGTCAGTATGCATTTTAAAAGAATTTTTGGAGCTTTAGAAATTGCTCTTCAAAGATACAAAGTAAATTAAATTAAAAACCTTGCTTATGAGAATTTCCGTACGAATGGAAAAGTAAAAATCTTAGGTCAAAACTCAGGCAGATATTTGGATGAGTGTTATTAGAGGAAATAAAAGTTATACCACTTTTGAATTTCACAGAATAAATTTCACGAAAAAGGACAAAGTGAGAAACTAGTTTTACTTGAATAGCATTTTTTTAATTCTTTCACTAAGCATGAAGGCTGTGAATCCAAGAGCACTAATGTGGCTAGCTTATCCTCTACTTGCTAGAGATGAAATAATTTTCAGATATATGATTCTAGTTATTAAGTATATTTTTTTTTATTTTTCTCCGTGGGACACGTATGTCGAAGTTACAAGAGCCGGCAGATGTTAGGGGGTAAGGAGTGTGAAGAACTTCGGCTTTGGATATTTGAAGGAACTGTACCACCGCCATTCGTGTTGAGTGGTTTCAGGAAACCATGGAAACCGAAATGTAGAAGGTATGGACAGCGATCAAACCCGTGCCTTACTGGATTTCAGTTCCTGTAGTTATCCAGTAACCCATCAGGCCAGGTATCAACTTCTATAACTAATTTTTGTTGTTAAGATTTTCTACCGTGTTGATTTGTTCATCTATTTTCATGCTTCAACTGCTCATTTCTAGATTTCTTTTTCCAAATGAAATATATGTATAACTGTCTAAATAGTGTGTTAGTTTGTACTGTTGGATAAATAAATAAAAAAATGAGTGGCCATAAGGCGGCTGTTTGTAATATTAGCAACAGAGGGAAAGATAAATTTGTATGATTAGTTCTATGGAACACCCAACAGTGCTTCCAATTAAGAATGCTGCTTGAGAGCGCGGTTGTATCTTGTTTGTCCTCTCGGACTTTGGGTCCGTGTCGGATTGGTGTCGAGAGAAAAACGCACATCGTAATAAGGTTATACGGAAGAATGCGCATTGTTACATTCTCTGGAAGGTTTATAATTCTCTTCCTTCCTCGAAGGTCGATTTCGCGTGAAAAGCACACAACGAAATAAACAGACAGCCATGAAAGGGCATAGTCGACATCTTAAGGCCTCTAATAAGTCGCGGAAGTCACAAATATTCTGGAAATCGTATGTATACATCACGTTACCTTGAAGGTAGCACGTTTCTGATATTTAGTAATATTTTAATATTTTTTTAAAAAAATTTCAGACTTAATACTGGCTAAATAAATGACAAAAAACATAGCTTACAATTTTTTAGGAGTGTTTAAAATCAGATTGACTTTAACTTTCTCGGTATTTCTTATTTACGTATTTATGACATAGTCAGGTTTCTTTATTTGAGTTTATTTTAAAATAGTGGATCCAGCCAATCCTTTTTTAGGTAGTATAGCGCCTTTAAATAAGAATTGATGTCATTATCTTCCTCAAAGTTTTTTCCCAACATTCATCTAATTCTATGCAGGTTTTTTTTCTTTTGCGCTAGATTCAGTTTTTTTCTCACAAACATACAATTGGAGCATTAGGCTTACGTCTTAAAAGTATGATTTCACTCATCATGGGGCTTGACCGAACGAGAATTTTATTGACTTTGTTAATACAACTTTCACAGCGGGTGCGCAGACTACCGCGTTCGTTGTCGATGTTATCGAAACCTAATTTTTCAGCCATAATTTTGTGGCTTTCTTCAGAGGAATGTCATCGCTGGAATCGCTACCACCTATTTATAGCTCCCGAAGAGCGCGCTAGCCGTTGGGAATGACGTCACTGAAGCTCCCGCCATCAGCGTGGCCGGTCTGATGGGGCTTGCGTCCCTTGTTTATCCTTAGCAAGCATGGCTATATTTGGTCGAGTTGTAGCCCGCAGTCCGCGTCCATATTATCTGCCCTTTTTTATTTTATTTCCAACGTTTCTCTGACTCGCCTGGGCCACCGTCTGCTTCCCTGAACCAATGTCGTTATACAGGCTGCAGCGATTCCAACCATGAAAGTCCTCTGAAGAAAGCCACAAAATTATGACTGAAACGTTAGTTTTCGAGAAATTGACGCGGTTCCACCAGGACAACAAAGACAATAACTTTCACAGCGTTCGCATTTTTTTTCGCTTACCGTAGCAAGTTCAAAATTTACGAGGAATTTCTTAATTCTCTAGCCGTTGTCCAATGGAACAGTGGCAGAATTTCAAATTTTCTGGAGTCTGGTAATGCATTTAGATCTAGCGAGGCTAACCCACAACACATCCTATTGTGCAGTCTAAATTCCATTTTTGACGGTACTAACATATCTACCCGACCATCTGCATTTTTTTCTATAGACAAATTTTCGTTTCGAAGTAGCACTCAGTTCTTACCACGGATGAAGAAATTTGTCTGTGAGATATTATATTACTTACTATAAAATTAACGTAGTTTTTTTTGTTATTATTATTCTGGTTTCCATTTTAGAACTAAAAGCAGGATTGTAACGGGACAAACACAACGGGATACGTGTTAGTTTCTGCTTTAGTGTTTCAGAAATTATCGTGGATGCTATAAATTGGGACAAATTGTTTGCTACAACTTATGCCTTCCATGAAAATTCTTGCTAAGTCTTGAGGCAATCTCTTCCTTTTTGGACGCCAAGGATTACTACTATGGAGTCGGTACTCCAACATTCTGCTCTTGGTACAGTGCCTCCCGGCGGTTGCCCTGGGAAGCATTGTTAACCGAGTCCCTAAATACTCAAGCAACTCGACGCTCAGTGACCAGTGGCAGCCTCAATCACCGCGCAGCCTCTGTAGTGTACGCTCACCTAATTTTTATGGTCTGAATCAGGCGCAGCATCAACTCTCACTCGTTCACCGTGTTTCACCTGGTGTCCGCGATGCCTGAGTATTCCGTCTTCGAAAACTCGCTTATCACGCCGACTTTGACAAGGAAGACTACGGAACACTGTGCAAGTTGGTGAGTAGCTGTTACATTAACCTTTTGCAGGCAAGTTAGTCTTTATCAACATCATGGAAAGCTATCTACTTCTGAGGATCATTTTATTTGGCTTCATAAATACACGGATATTACTTCGGGACAATATGTTTTAGTATTGTATTGTATATAGCTGAATGGGCTTAACTTATTACATCTCCTTTTTCTTTCCACCGAGCAGCGTGGGTGAGCAGTGAACGGTCTGGCCTCGTATTCAGGAGGGCGCAGATTCTAATCCCCGTACGGACCTCCAGATTTGGGTTTTATGGTTTACCCACATCAATCCACACGAATGGCGGGATGCTTTCTTCAAAAGGCCATAGCCGAATTCCTTGCCGTTCCTTGCCCCCAGTCCCATTCCACCTCTAATGACCTCGACGTCGACGAGGCGTAAAGCAATAAATAATAACAAAAACCTTCTTCCGTTCAGCCTTTACGGCCCCTCAACGAGGGTCGTGAGACGGTAAGGATCTGGCCTCGGATTCTGGATAACGTTGCTTCTATTCCCCATCCGACAATTCAGATTTAGCTTTTCCATGGTTTCTCCAAATCACTCTAGGTGAATGCCGGAATGGTCCCTTCAAAAGGCCACTGCCGAAATCCTTGCTGTTCCATCATGCTCTGTCCGATCTTCAGGTGACGATTATTGCCTAATTTCGTTTTTGCTAAAAGTTTATATTTGTCTAACTCTTGTGGGTACTTTTACTTATGATAAAATGTTCAGACTGATTTTGTAATACATAGTTTGATCTGATGATTTCAAGGTGTTTACTGAATTATGGGAACAGTATGTTGTGATTATGTAATTACGTAGAATTTGTTGTATCTTGTATGAAGATAAGTAAGATAAAAGCTTGATGGTTTTAATGTTATCCAGAACATATTAATGGTTGAAGTCTAACATAGTGTTTTACGCTTTTAAAAAGAACCCAGTGAATCTACAGAGAGAGAAGTCCTTATAGCACAAGCACTACGTGTTCAATCCTAATGTCCTCATAAAAACTATCATTTGAAATGTTCCGTTCTAACACATAGTTTACTGGCATTTTTCATGATTTTATTTACATAGAAATCTTTGTCTAGTTTACGATCTTAATAGTAACAGTGATGGGGTGGTGAACAAAAACTTTTTTTTTTTAAACCAGTGCTTACTTATTATTATAATTAACTACAGTAAATATAGATATCATATTTTGTTCATTTTCATTACTACATTTCTTCAAATTGTTAGAAACTAACGACACCAAAGTTTTATCCTTTTTTTTTTAAAAAAAAGGGGGGGAAGTAGTGCTTGTCGTGGGAAACACGTTAAAAGTGAGAAAATACTGTCTCTGTTATCGTCTCAGTGTGAAATCCCTACGCAACGCACCACTCTGTCACCGCAGCAAGTTCACGCCTCAATCCGCAATGCATAGTGATTCAAATCTTTCGAAACTTGGATCAAAAATCGAAAAGTGATGTAATTGGTATTGAAAGTGTATTCAGACGTTTTTTGGGTTGCTGAGTTCAAATCTGATGTCAAAAATTCAAAACTCAAAATGTTCAATTCCTTATCTTAAAAAGTGTAATTTTCTCGACAACCTGTGTACACAGATTTTGGGGAGATGGTGAGTTTTAATTTGGTGTTAAAATTCAATATGTTCAACCCAATATGATGTACTGTACCTAAAACCAGTAGTTTATTTCACTTGAGTTTGAAACAGGTGTCAAAAATTCAATATGGCAGCTAAAAATTGTGGTATTTTTCCAAGACAAGTAATGGACTTCGATCTAAAATGCGTAAACATTTTATTTTACTTTTTTTTTTTTTTTTTTTTTTTTTTTTTTTTTTTTTTTTTTTAAAGGTTTCTTAGTTTGAATTCTGTGTTAAAAATTGTAAATGGCCAATCCAACAGCAACGAAAATTCTAAACGAGTATTTATTCGTTAATTGGTACCAGACCCTGTATAAATATGAAATGCAATTATTAATTGAAATGTTACTGAGGGGAATATTAAAAACATTTAAATACGCGTACAGAATTTAAATTCGTCTGTTCGTGTTTTTATATCAGTTATATTATCGTCGTCAATACTGTTGTAATTGTATTATTATATAAACTATTATATAGACTTAATAATGATCAGTACTAAGATCGGAACAGTGTAACTTTTTTCAATATATATTTATGCATTTATATAATATTTTTATTTAGGTATTTATCAAATTTCACGTTTATCTGAATGATTGTCCGTATATACTATATAATTTCCTGAGCTCATACCCTCACTTATTCACTCACGCAGTTCTATAGCTATTGGCTGGAGAATGGTGAGGTCATGTGCCAGTCTTCCTCGCGAATTAACAGTGTCCAGAGATACTATTAGAGGTTATCTTCATAATTTAATAGCTAAGCAACTGTAAGAACGGAGACTTTCCCGGAGTATGCTTGATTTGCTTTTAAATTCATTTTTAGAATACATTAGTTAAGTTTCGTTTTAGTAGCATTTCATTCTTAAAATAATATGGAAAAACTTATGGCTAAAAATGTGGAACTACTTTTCAATAACATGTCGCTAATGAAAGCAACGTGAAAAAAAAAAAATAACTTGAATTACTCATGGTCTCTGCTGTAACCATGAATGCCTATTGTCATTACGGCCTATCCTAAATTTCTGTTTAGTTAAAACTTTCGCTAATGTTACTTCCTAACCAAAGTTTACACATTAAGGTTCATTTGCTGTTTAAGTATTTTACTGACCGCATTCGTTAATGGTATTTGTTCGTGTTCGCAGTACGTGAGTTATTATAATATTTAAAGTAGACATCAGACCAGATATGTAACCTAATTGATTATTCTGGCAATTGATTTTTTCGGAGTAATCTGGAATCTGTATTAAGTTCTCTGAATGCTACAGACACGCTGATAAATATTTCATCATGAATGTTTAGCTTGACTCGATAAAAATCAACGTGATGCTTTCGAAGCAATTCCGCACTCCATTTAACCAAAATTATTCAAATTTTGCAGAGAGAATTTCTAGGGACAAACACAAGTCAAGGTAATATTTCAGCCAGTTCGAGTACAACAACCATGATCTCCGAAACAATAATACGTTATCGCGATCGTCTCCGTCAGTATCCGATACGTATAATAGTATTTCTGAGTTCTTCAGGCTCAAGAGATTTAATTCACCCTAACGGTGAAACACAGGTCAAGTTCGTATTAGGACAGATCAGGTCAACCTGTCATAATCTTTGACCTTTAAAACCGGAACTATTCTAGACTAGTGACGATACACTAAAACGGTAACGGACTTACCCTAGCATATAATAAGATGTTGTAGTATAGATTACTGTTACATTAAAAATATGAAAATTAGGATCATCTTAAAACAAAATACACCCTACATATTAGTTTAGTTATATTTAACGAAAACACCAGGTATATTGCTACAATATGCGACGACCATGTTGTTTGCTCTGTTTGGAGCAGCATCTGCCAGTGTGAACGACCCCGCGCCACACACACTCACGTAAAGACGTTTACAGTAATGAAAAGCAGCAGAGGGCGAAAGGTTTATCAACGAAATTAGAAACTAGAAATTACAACCCTCGTTTACCACCATCAATCGTAACAGAATCTCCAGGAATTACAACTATTTTGAGACGTAACAAAACACTGATCCTTTCAGAAATGACGTATATAGACTATTTTTTTCGCGAGACTGTACACACATATTTGTATATAAAAAACTTTTCTGTCATTTAAATATTCTATATACGTTATGACTTATTCTTTCAAATAAATTTCCACACATTTGACGCTCTCATTTCTCGGATTGCAAACACGTGACTTGTGACGCAAAAAAGTCTATCTTTTAACCAGGGTAGGTGAAAAGGCGCTGTATATGTTCCTTTTTATATGTTATGCGGGCATGTTATCTGCCCAAAATTCGGTGTAAAAGTTTGAATTTTGAATTTCTTGTATTTTTCTTATATTTGGCCAAATTTACAAGCACTCTGAACCACGCCGACATAGAGGCAGCTCTTATAAGACAGGAGGCGGGCATTCAGCCTTGTCGGTAACTGAGGCACGACAAACAGTCAACAATATATTTTCCATTCAAACGTTGTTTACTGTAGTGAGGAAAGCAGGAGACGTACAGAGCTCTTAGGTAAAAGCATCCAGGATCTTTGCCGAAATAGAATTGGCAAACATTTTAATTCAAGGCCAGCACTGTAACCACTACCGTGTCGGTGCCAGCATTCGCCAAATAACGTAGGAAATACTTTGGGTTCCTTCTGTGTATAATTCTGCCATTCTACAAAATGTTTGCACAATGCCTCAACTGGAGAAGTGATTCTAAATAAAAGTTCTTCAAAGAAATTCCACCAAAGAAAGCACTGATTTCAGATGTGAGAGATGGCAACTGCTCTTCATGTTGCGAGAAGCTGTTTACCACGACATTGTCTAGTTGAGTGTGAAAACACACTACAATAACAAAATTTCCATCAGAGATCCATTTCCTGCCTTTACCGCTGTGAGAGCGGAGTCATGAATTAAACATGGTAGTCGGAATGCCCGAGGGAACGTCCTTCACCTGGGTCGTTCTGCTGGCTTCAAATTAAATCGCTCTTGACGTGACCTGCGGCGGCTGAATTCACCGCCGCATTAAACAACGTACGGAAACGTCATAGCCAAGAGCTGTAAATCGGCTGCTTAACAAATGCGAAATTCATTAAAACACTTTTGAGAATATTAAATCTCTGCTGACATCCATAGCAAGTGGCATTGACAAGGTATATTCTGTTAGCGGCCTGGTGGCTCAGTGGTTAAGGCGTCTGACTGGGTATCGAAAGGACTCCAGATCGAATCCGTGTCTGGGCGGGGATTTTGATAGTTCCTTAACTCAACCTTCACATCAGGTACGGCTTGCTATATAGAGTACGCCACAATGCTTCTGTGGTTCGGTTTCCACTGTAGGTACTCTACACCCCGTATAATTACCGGTCTGGGCTAGGCGTTAACGATAGGGGCGGAATGTGCAGCCGATAAGAAACCCTTTCACTCGGTCATTACAATCACACGAATATCTAATTAGTTATTTTCTAAAATTTATTTTATGGAGTTTAATTGCGTTCACCTACTTTACGATGTGACTCTGTCATTAAACTACAGTCTCCGCTGCCGATTTAAGAGAGATTTTACGAATATTTATCTATCTGAGTAACAAACAGCAAATAGTTATCTCATACTACGTCATTTTAAAACATCATTTACCTAATAAATGTATTCTTTAGCAATTAATAATGCTGTCACTGGTTGACCACGCAAGATGACCCAACTTAACCAACAGTGGGTCCACCTAGCTCACTTGCTGTCAGTTGAGGTTGCAGGAATCCCAGTTAGCTATTGGCTAGTAAAAAAGAGACATAGCAATATCTCAACTACGTTTACGTGGGTAACAACTTTGACTTGAGTGCAAATAGACGTAGTTAATTTTTCTATTTTTTTGTTCTGGCATTACGCCTCGTCGACGTCTAGAACATTACAGGCCGGAAAGGACTGGGATAAGGATCGGGAAGTAATTTGGCCATTTCATTTTGAAGGAACTGTCCCGGCATTTACTTGGAGTGATTTGCGGAAACCATGGAAAACCCAAATCTGGATGGCATGACGGGGATTCGAACTCGTCTCCTCCCGAATGAGACGCCACAGAAATATCGTTCACCCACTACGCTCGTTGTGATGTAGTTAAGTTGGAAAAGTTGATAGAAACATTTAATACAAGTTTGATACACTTCTAGAAAAATTGTTCACGTATCAGAGGTACTCCAATAGTGGAAAATAGTGGATCGTTGGATCTAAAATAGTGTTACTTGTATTTATGAGCCAGCGGAGAAAGAAATAGTGTTAGAATTTGTTTAATACCATTAGAAGTCAAGTATTGTGAATTCACAATACCAACTGTTTGTTTCAAACTCAGTTCTCTGAGGTCTAGTGATGGAATTATTCGTTGTACATTTACGTGAGGGTCGGATGAACACTGCATGGGCTTGGATGTTCCTTGCTTGTGCTCACACTCTTCCTGGATTTCTCAGAGAAGAGTGAAAATGTAGTCTGTCCTTGGAGAGCGGATTCGTCTCTCCCGCGAACACAAGCGTTAGGTTGCTTCGGCTGGCACGGCTCAGAAAAGCAAATAGCATTTCTTAACGGAAATACTATCTTCAAAAATAAAGATTTCACCTAAATTAACTCTTCAGAATATCAAATAGCGCAGCGGTAACAATTTTACAAGTAGTCTTATTTTGAAATTCTCGTGCTTTCTGGCATTCTTAGTTGACGTAGATTTCTACTGAATTAATGGGAACAAATACTTGGACCACCTACGTATTGGCGTCGCAGTGACAGGAGGGAAAACATAAGAGAAATAAGATAGCACAATGTTGATCATTTATATTCTTTTTTCTATCGATCCAGAGCAAAGATTTTTTTATATGAAAACAGCCTCTTTCAGCCACAGTTCCGTGAATTGCGATGTATCAATATTTATTCAGCATTACAATTGACACTCTGTGCTATCTACATCTAAATCTATACTCTGCAATTCACTTGTATTGTGGGTGGAAGAGGGTGCGAAGCACCAATCCTAAATCTGTGTACTCCAATCCCGAACAGAACGAGGAGAGAGAAAATAAATAAAAACATCAGTTCGGCATCTTATTTCTCTAATCTTTTCCCTCCTGTCATTGCGACCTAAATAGGTTGGCGGAAGAAGTATTTCATTGCACTCGTAAATTAAATATTTTCGCATGTTCTCCAATAAATTCAAACGAAAACGACGTCGTCTGTCTGTCAAACAATCCCAGCCCAATCTATTTACCAATTCTGTGGCACTTTCGTAAGGACCAGTCGAGCGACCGAGCGTGGAGGGTGAGCGGTAATGCTCTGGCCTCGGTTCGAATCCCCGTCCGGCATCCAGACTTGAGTTTTCCATGTTTTTTCCAAAACACTACAGGCAAATGCCGGGATGTTTCATTCATGGCCGAATTACTTCCCGTACCTAGTCCTCAGTCCCATTCTGGTGTTTTGTACGCTATTTCCTTTGTAAAAGTATTATAACTTCACAAAATACGACCTATGAATCGTAATCTAGAATTAGCTTTGCCTACGAAGGAAGTTATGTGCAACTCCCATTTCATGTTACTTTGTACTATTACGCCTAGATACTTCAGAGAATCCTCCGTGTCAACAACTGAATTGTTAACGGAGTCTTTTTGTTACTTATTTTCATTGCCATTCACTTTTTGCAGTCAAGTTTAAGCTGCCATTTGTGTTACCATTCCGAAATAACATCCAGATCACGCTGAAATTCTAAGTTAATGTCAGAGCACCTTACTTCGCTATAGATAAGTGCATCATAAGCAAACAATCACATCCTGCAATTAACGTTGTTACCGAGATCGTTTATAAAATTTAGGAAAAGAAGTGGTCCTATTACACTTCATTGAGGAACGCCCGAGGTAACATTAAGCTTAGAAGAGGCTTCACTGTCAACAACGACATACTGTGACCGACCAGTTAGAAAATACCTTCGCAAATATGTTCCGATATCCCGTATGCTCGAATCTTCACTAAAAGTTGTTTGTGTGGTATAGAGTGAAATATTTTATGAAAATTCAAGAAAATTGCATCAACTTGTGAACCAGTATCGATAACTGTCATTACTTCATGCGAAAATAGAGCGAGTTGCCTTTCACACGGTCTGAGCTGTAGTGTAACGTGAGGAATGTCAAGTAAATTAGTTATCTGATTATTTAATCGACATTATAGTCTAATTTCAAGATCACAGAATCATATAAATATTTAATATATTCCAGTAATAATAATAATAATAATGTGTAATAATGGGCGGGATATCTCTGAAGGCTGCCGATTGTCAGAGTTGTGATTTGCAGCGCATGAGTTTCTATCGTTGCTAATTAAACTAACCTGGTAATACTACCAGGTAAAGTGTAGAATTTAGTGTAGAATCCAAACCACGGAATCATCCACATTACACAGAAACCTGTGCCAGAGGTGATGGGTGGGTTAAGGGTCTTTCAAAATCCCCACGGAGACAGGGATTCGAACCGGGACCATTCAATCTCCAGTTAAAGGTCTTAACCAAGACTGCTTTTTATATTTCCCAGTCGTAATCTATAAAAGGAAGTTTAAAAAGTAATATCGTTACAACTGAGTACTAAAAATAAATGGTAAACCTGATGTACCTCATTTTAACATCATCATTATAATATATATTTACCCTACTAACGTTTCGTGGTTGACATCATCCGAATTTTTATACCATCAAATTGCGCTATGTTATAGCGTTCCATGCAATCTGTTAGATTTTGAAATCCTAACGCTTCCTAAAGTTCTTCACACACAATTCGTTCAGCGATGTATGTTAACTAGTGGTGAAGACTGACAGTGTGGTGAACGTATGCCCACGGTCATATTTAGTTGGGATAACCATCAATAACTGGAGCATCCGGTGTCGATTTCGCTGCGATCAAGAATAATTGTTTTAAAGATATGTGTAGATAAATTAAAATGCTTTATAATATCTGCAACAATTTCCAAAAGAGAGTAGAGGGGAGTAATGTAGTTGCTAATGAAATTGCGGCATACGTCACGATTGGCATAATCGTGGATAGAACTAACTGTTACGTTCTGCTTGGTTATTATCTTCATCATTTGAAGTATTTGGTTCTGCGTTCTATCCCAAAAAATTCGCTTTGATAGACTCTGTAAGATCACTTCTTCACTATTTGTCTTAAATCAACTCCATTGACATTTATGCCGACCTTGTCTCTGGTCTTCAGATATGTCTCTTTCCGTCCTCTGGTATTAGAAACACCAGCGCTTCTTCGATACCGTTTGCAATAAATTCATTGATATTCACAAAAGGGTGGAAGCTTCATCTAAACTACTCTGTTGTGGACTGCGCGTGAGAATATTCGAAGGGTCGTGGAACCCATCTGACGTGTAACTGGAAGGGACGTTGGTAGACGTAGTGGAGGACACTCAGAGAGACAACAGCAATCGTCAAACAAAAAGGGATACCATATGGTAGGAGCAGAAAGGTGTAAAATCTCCGCTTTTTGAAAGAATTTATTACCTCCTAGAACAGATAAGTGGACTGTGGGTAATCATCAGTGGTAATAACGTGAAATAAAATCAGATAGGAATTAAGCTTAATTATTTCAGTACTGCTAGGAAATTTTCTATTTGGTTTCTTACGGTAGTGTTTAATTGATATCTGTTATCGTGTGCACATAGCTCATCGTGATATTTGTGGCATCGTTTTGTGAACTAGTCAAGTAAAATACGAAAATCTAAATTCTTGGACATTTGTTTATAATACACATCAGATGTTTCAGAAAATGTAGAAGTATTATAGTTCAAAGGATTAACGTAACGAAACGATATGTTTCATAAATTTCCTGAATTTAATACGAGAGAGGATTTCAATTTATTTTCCCTTGGTTGGAGGAATTACGATTAAAAAATTGAATAGAGGTAATTAATTATACATTTTTTATATTATGTTCTCTATTACTTCTAATAATTCGTCCGTGGGTGTTGTGTATTACATCTATGGTGTCGACTATTACCAGGCCTCTTATTACCAGATTAACGATACTCATGTTTCCAGTTTTAAATACCCTGGGAAAGAATGTTAACAAAGCTGTGATTGCTTCAAGTTTGAATAGTCTGAGGTTCTGCAGGTTCAATGTGACATAGTTAAAGTGCGTATTTACACCCATTCTTAGCAAGAAGATTACAGAGATACGAATCACCATTATATACAAACAAAATTAAAACACCACTGAAAAATATGTAGTCGGATAGAAGCTCCTGGAAAAGTATTAATATTCCATTACATTACATTAGCGTTTACTAAAAATCCAAATAAATTCAGCGCACATTGACGTCAATAATGTTCAGTATTAACGAGCAGTGGGTCCGAGATAAGAACAAGTAAACGCGAAGTTGAAATTTTAGTGGAAAATTTGGCAACTCATTTACAAAAGCTTGATCGTTATCTGCTGCAAATGGTTTATATGTATAATTATGCAACAAATATTAAGCAGTAATCACAACAAGTTCTGAAAGAAATTTATGCTGATTATTTAGCGAAAAATGAGTATCCAGTGACTGAATAATTACAAAGTAAATACCAATATTTTAGAAGCGTAACTGCGTCCATTACCATTAACATCGCAATCAAAAAAATTTTGAACACTTCGTCAATTCAAGTTTTATTAATTTCGGAGTCAAAAACATTTTAGTCTAAACAATTCCTCGTAGTAAGCTAGATGAACTAGATTTTTCTACGAAGTAGTGGAATCTATTTACGCCGTGTTACTGGTTAATACCATATTCTTGTATTGAGAAATTTTATTCATTGTATTAATAATCTTCTCCTACACTCATAAAAGCCAATGGTAATGAAAAAGTACATTCGATTTGTGACAGTATCCGAATGGGCTGATAACAATACTACGAAAACACTAGGTCAGCAGTATATAAACGAAAATACGAAACAATTTCCTGATACCGAATATACCATATGTCGGCATTATTAATACGCTGATGATATGAAATATGGTTGTAAGTTAAAAAGTTATGGTTCTTTTTATTTTAGTTACTTACGTATAGAAGAAAATAAAGCGCCTTCGTCAAATTACCTGCAACAAGAAGAAATAAGTCTGAGTAAAAAATATCTTTATTAATTAATTGCATTTACAATTGTAGGTAGTTTCAGAATGGTAAATGCTGTGTGAAATGCTAGAGCTAAAGCGCACGTGATGAGTCCTTAAGTGTAGTAAACGGTAACTTAAACCTTACAAGAAAATTGAAATTGCCTTTAGAAATAAAAACTTGCTTTATATAGCTAAACGTTTCTTCTTAATAATTCGCATTTGAAATTTGACAATATCGTTGACTGTGAAAACCTATAAACCAATAAATACTATTTTATCTTTAGACCATAATTCAATTAATCATTGGCTAGTTCGATTGGCAGTTTACTGCGCGATACTTCTTGTCGCACATCCAAAGATTTTGCTTCACCAAGCAGTCACTGGTCCCATTTAAATCACTTGGCTACCTTCTACTTGAAACTAAATCTGTTATACGTCGCTTCCTGATCGCCGTAGAGGTAACATCGGCGCTTAGAGAGCTACACTCCGAGTTTTCCTTGTGACGAATAACGCGTGAACTAGGACAGTGCAAGCACCAGTTGTGTATACTATTATACAGTAAATAGCAGTCAACAAACCAACTAAAAAGTTTTGTTTAGGAGAGTGTGTGTACCTCGCCACCATGGAGGGTGGCGAGTATGGTGAAGGTGGCATACAGCCACATACTGACAGTGCGCCGTCGGGTAACACGTGCACCAGTTCCGTAGTGGGCGAGGCGCTGGAAACATTAGCAATGGACTACGCCGACGGTGCCCCTATACTCCAAAAGCAGTCCAAGAAAAGACCACGCCGAGAGGAGAACAACGTAACAGCACTGGGAGAGGAAGTCAACATGCTGCTGCCAGCTGCAGCAAGCACGCCGCCAACAGCTCCTCCAAGCACGTCGCTGTCAACTCCAGCCTACAGCATACAGTCAACAATCCCCGCACACTCAGCTGGATTGGTAAGTGAAGACGCTTTGCAAGCCAGTGATCCTAACGCAGTGCTGAGGCAGCCCCATTTCTATAAAGAAACAGATTGCGGTCCATTGTTGTACATGCAGAATATGAAGCAAGCTATGTGGAGCAGCACAAAACAAACCTAGGCCGTCTGCACCCAATGGCGGTAGGGAAATTAATACGTGACGCTGTGCCCGGCATAAGAAACTTTATCTTAGATATAAGAAACAAAGGGAGAAACAAAGTTCAAATTGAGCTTAAATCTGCTAAGTGGGCAAACCTTTTGGCGAATTCCAACAACCAGCCAAAGCATATACAATATTATATCCCTCGTTTCTTTACTGTTAAGGAGGGCGTGGTTAGGAATGTGGACCCAGGGCTTACTGACTCAGAAATCTTGCAGGAAGTGGAATCCGCTATAGAAGTTTTGGAAGTGCGACGTATAATGAGGAAAGTTGTAAAAGACGGAGGGGTTGAATACGTTCCGACTCAATCGGTCCGCCTAACGTTTGGAGGACAGCGACTACCTGAATATATTAGCATCTTTTGCACAAGATGTACTGTAGAGCCATATATACCCCGTGTAACTCAATGTTTTAACTGTTTACGTTTTGGACACCTGAGCAAGCAGTGCCGCAGCGCATCCCGCTGTGCCAAGTGCATGGGTAAACACGTTACAACTAGCTGCGACTTTCAGGGCCCAGTCATCTGTATCTATTGTGAAGGCAACCACTTGGCCACTAATTTCAATTGCCCAGAATTCAAAAAACAAAAGAGGATTAAGGAGAACATCATCCTCCATAACATGACTCTGGAACAGGCTCTGACCTTAGAAAATACGTCAACTTATGCAAAACGCACAGCTCCACCACCCCCACCCAGAAGCAACAAGGAATACCCCCCCTTGCCGCTACGTAATAATGTGGAATACTCCACACCGTCGCCAGTTGCCCAAATAGCCGGTACTACTCCACTCATACCACAAGCCAGGGCCACGAGAAATCACTACACCATAAAACCACGACACCCACAGTCTGTATACAACCGTACAGAACAACCCGCCGTTCCTCATGGGCGTCGGCAACAAGACAGAATAGACAGGAAACAGGCAACACATGACGCAGAAAACCTCCAGCCCCGAAGAAGAACCAACCTGCCCCCCGCGGAGTTGTATTACGACGCATATGCACAGGCCAGTGGACTTCCCATACAGAATAACCCACACGGTGCTAGTAATACAGTAGCGAACGAGGAAGCAATTGATAGAGTATGTAGACTTGTGACCTCACTTTTCAGTATGGCCAACACAGGAAACCTCCCACACAACTTGAGGGAACACATAGCCGCATTCCTAAACTCGGACGGTCCACAGGAAGAAGCAGAGACAAACGCACGAGACAATGGAACAGATCTTATGTGGAATACACAACCAATCATGGCAAACAACGACAATATCGCATCTCGTTATAACTGTACTGATGGGTAACCACGGCCCCAATATCTTACAGTGGAACTGCAGGTCTATCCGCTCAAACAAGGAATCCTAGAACACTTGCTGAAATCAAATAACATTAGCATAGCCGCCATATTAGAAACTTGGCTGAAACCCGAAGAGGAATTTAAGTGCGCGGGCTACAGAATAGTGCGTGCCGACCGTCCAGGCGGCTACGGGGGAGCGGTTCTACTAATAAAGAAGACATACAATTTTCTGAAATAAAAATCCGGAGCACTGCTCCGAATATCGAGGCTTGCGCGATACGTCTCAAATTATGGGGACAGAAACAACAGTCATGGCTCTCTACCGGCCTCCAAACACTCAGTTCGATAAACAAGCATTTTCAAATATCCTGAAGTATGTCATGCAACCTGCCCTGATAATGGCTGACCTAAACGCACACCATAGCACATGGGATGTGGAAGAACAGACCGCGCCGGAAGACTGTTGCTAGATGCGTTGGACGACACAGATATAATAATCTTAAATGATGGCACTGAAACAAGGATAGTTGGGCCAGCACACCAAAAATCAGCAGTGGACATAACGCTAGCATCACCAGCCATTTCTCTGGCAGCCACATGGCAGGTCATCCAAGACCCATCCGGATCAGATCACTTACCAATAATGATCACCTTCCCTGTGACTAGACAA
Source organism: Vandiemenella viatica (assembly GCA_031002005.1). NCBI lineage: Eukaryota > Metazoa > Arthropoda > Insecta > Orthoptera > Morabidae > Vandiemenella > Vandiemenella viatica. Next base: position 49,992,283 of record JARYHS010008075.1, read on the forward strand.
AGAATAACACCGACACGATCGCCATACCGCTGGAAGATAACTAACGCGGACTGGTCGCAGTATGAGAAGGAAGTCACAAGAAACCTTGAGAGCTTCGAACTCTCGGACGACGTAGTAGCTGACTACCAAGGCCTTATGACAGTCATTGAAAAGGCGGCAATAAAAGCTATCCCCGAGATTAAACCACGCACCTGCCATAAGAAATCACCTCCTTGGTGGGATAAAGAGTGTCAACTAGCAATAAAAGAAAGACAGATGGCCCTCCGAAAATACAAAGTCTTGGCGACAGAAGAAAACTACCTGTATCTTCAGAGAAACAGTAGCAAGGACCAAAAGAGTCCCTAAAGAAGAAAAAACGCCAGGGCTGGACTGACTTTTGTAACTCTCTCAACAGAACTGCTCCAGTAAAAGATATATGGAAGAAAATAAAAGGCTTTCAGAACTCGACAGGAACTACACTTAATACGGCTCCAACTAAAAACGTTGCGGAGGACATCTTGGGCAACCTACCCCAGCCACAGCCTCGGAGAAGGTGGAGATCACAGAAGATGGGAGGCAACATGACCCTCTGTTAGCGCCTTTTACAGAAGAGGAACTTGAAGCATCACTTAAACGTAATAACAACAGTGCCCCAGGCCCAGACAACATCCATTACAGCATGATCTCATTCCTCCCAAGGCGAGGGAAGAATATATTCTTAAGATTGATTAACGCTGTGTGGAGCAAACGCGTGAGTGTACCAGAGATGAAGCGCGTAAGAGTAGTACCTATCCTGAAACAGGGCAAAGACCCCGCACTTGCTTCGTCCTACAGGCCAATATCTCTTCTATCCTGTGCTCTTAAAACACTAGAACGAATGGTCAAACACCGGCTGGAGTGGCACCTAGAAAATAAAAGTAAACTACCAAGACACCAAATAGGCTTCAGGAAGGGAAAAGGCACTATAGAGGTAGTTGCTAACCTAATGACAGACATTTATGAATGCTATCGCAGTAAAGCGTATCTCATGGCCTTGTACGTGGACTTAACACATGCCTATGATAATGTGGCTCCATCGATACTCTCTAGAAAACTATTGGACTTAGGCCTACCGAGCAGATTCGTAACTAACCTCATGTCATTGCAGGCAGATAGGGCGCTAGAAATTCACATCAATGGTACAACAGTAGGCCCTCGAATTGCATCTCACGGTCTCCCTCAAGGCTCCACGCTATCACCACTGCTGTTCAACATATATACCAGCGACCTTGGAAGACTGCTAATAGGGAGGGTAATGATGCTCCAGTATGTAGACGACTTGTGCTTCTACGTAATGATGAATGAGCTAGCTGACTGCAAGAAGGTCTTGGGAGACTTTGTCAACCTTTTGCGAAAATGGCTCGTTAACAATGGCTTGGACATATCCCAAACCAAATCAGCGGTGTCAATTTATAGCAGACGCAGGATACCTGACATGGACGAGATACAGCTCGGACCCTACCGCTTCCCGTATCGACGAGTCGTCAAATACCTAGGGGTCACAATAGATAACAAACTCAGCTGGAAACCCCAAATCAAAGACATCTCAAGCAAATGTGAGGCGGCACTTAACGTCTTGAAGGCAACCACAAAACCTTGGTGGGGTACAGACCCTAAAGTTGCCATGACCTTATACCGATCGCTCATTAGACCACACCTGGATTATGCAAGCATCTTCTACGGATCAGCAGCAGAGACCACCCTAAAAACCCTTGATAGACTGCAGTACAAAGCACTAAGAATATGCACAGGTGCAATGACATCAACCCCAACCAACGCGCTATTGGTAGAAGCGCTAGAGCCACCTCTTCATATAAGACGAATGCAGCTCTGCAAACAGTTTCTACTTAAGCAAATGAAGATTACAAACAATCCCCTCATCCAGAAGATTGAGGCACTTGGAAGTCAGCTCACTAATAGAAGAAACTGGCCACGCAAAAGGACTCCAGAGCTAATTATAGCAGAAAATGAAATCAACATGTACAGCAACAACATAATGTCGACCTCCCACCTACCAGAGTTTTGTGTGCCATACGAAGCAACGATTACACCTCTCAACGTGAGAACCGACATCAAGCTGAAAGACTCCAGTCAGAACAACTCCGCTAGACTGGCAGAATTTCTCGCGCAATGGCCAAATGCTTCCCACATCTACACAGATGGGTCAAAATCAGGTTCATCAGTTGGTTGTGCATTTTTGGATCTGAAGAGGAAGTCATACGGTATGCTGAAACTACGCAAGGAAGCAACCATCTTCACTGCGGAAATGGTGGCAATTCAAAAGGCAATTGAGTATGCTGAGGATTTGGAGGACACAACATCGGTCATCATATCAGATTCCCTCTCTTCGCTGACCAGCCTGCAAGGACACACGCAGACTACCAACAAAGACAACATCTTATGCAACATCTTGGAAGCAGCATACCGGGCGAAACAGAAAGGCAAAACACTTGTGTTCGTGTGGGTGAAAGCCCACATCGGTCTGCACGGTAACGAACAGGTGGACCAACTGGCGAAACGAGCTTGCGAAGAAGGTGGCGACTACCCCCTCCTAACTGCGAGGGACCTACTGGCAACTGTGAAGAAACAAACCAGAGACGCATGGAATAGAGAATGGGAAGAATCTCTATTGATCAAAGGGAAACACTATGGAAAAATCCACCCAGTCATCCCTCACCATCATTGGCACCACAAACTCAACCTACCAAGGAAAGCTATTGTAACAATCGCTAGATTAAAGTTCAACCACGGTTGTTTCCCGGCACACCTAAACAGAATCAACATTGCCCAAAGTCCGTTATGTGGATGCGACGATACGAGCATAGGGGACATGGACCACATCTTCTTCGGCTGCAAAAACAGACAGGATAGCATCACAGACCTGATAGAGGAACTAGTGAGGTTAGGTCACTCTCCACCCTCAAAAGTGTCACACCTACTGACGACCGACGACGCCAGAGTTTTCATGGTGCTGTACAGATTCCTGAAAGACGGTGGTATTGACATATAAACCCCAAAGATCTCCAAGAACATTAGTATCCACGATCCCTGATTTTACACACCTAATAACAATATGTTACGTAAAATAGAGACATTAGACCCTGAACGCAAGATATGTAACACTGTGTCACTAACCATGTGAGTGTGAGTGAAGCCACAAATTGTGCGATGGACACACGGGCTACATGACATTCAGGACCTGTGTTTTGTGTGGAAAGTGATATAACTATAATTACTTTATGTACCTAATAATAAAAATGTAGTACTGTAATAACGACCAAGGACTTGGGAGAGAAGTCCATATACTGTTATAGACATAATTGTTATGACTAGAGCTATGTGTGGATAGCTCAGGTAACCGTGGTGATATCAAATACCTAATATAGATATGAAACATTGTAATAACGACCAGGTATTCTATCTTTATCCTACTCTATCTTCTTTTGTTCAGAGAAATCACAGATTGTGATACAATTATAAATGTCACATAATATCAAGGACCAGTATAATATGTATGTAGCTAGAGACGTAAGACCAACCATATTGAATTCTCATTCCTGTCATTACGCAAAGTAATAGAAACCATGTATATGTGAGAGAGCTTATAATTTGTGTTAAGGCCATAAGCGCCACATATTAATCATGACCAGGTCTTCCCGTGGAAACACAATGTACTGTAATCATAGCTTTAGGTAATTAGAGATATGAAATATTGTAACAATGTCCAAGTAATGTGTAAGAGAAGTCATAATTGTGGCATGTGAGATACAATATCCATTATCAATAATACCTGTAAATAAGTGATGTAACAATTGATATGGCTATATGGCTCACCGGCCCACTGCCAATATAAAAATAAAAAAAAAAAAAAAAAAAAAAAAAAAAAAAAAAAATCTGTTATACCAAGCATATAGACATTCAATTCAAAATAACAATAAGAGATAAGAAATTACATTTTAAAATCAGAATAACGCGCAGTGTATCCCACGAGGACACAATTGACACGTGTATTGTTATCTGCAATCCGTTCTTCGCGTAGTCACCGTTGGTAGCATTGATGCGTGTCCTTCTTATAACCACGACCGCCAGAGTTGACTGTGAGGAGTGCTGGGCAAATGAGCCAGGGGCTGCAGCATTAGTTTCGTTTCCTTGGGTAGAGATTCCACTGTGTTCATCACAGGTATGAGTCAGTAATTAACTAATTGTAAAAACTGGTCACATACTTCGCGGAAGTCACGGAGGGCACGGTGGTAGCTATTAGATTAATAGAGAAAATTTGAACAGATATTAGTTGACTAACAAAAAAAAAAATGTTTTGTAACGAACAAATACTTGCATAAAACCAATTTAAGTTATGTTCTTTGAATTAATAAGTGTAAGAAACAAATGCTCCTTGAATGTTATACACTACTCATAAACAAGTATATCTTCGTGTTTAATGTTTAAGATTGGTCATTCGAGAAGACGCGGGGTTTGAATCCCCGTGCGGGCATACAGATTTGGGTTTTCCATGGTTTCCCAAATCACTCCAGGCGAATGCCGGGATGCTTCCTTAAAAAGGCCATGGCAGAATTCCTTCCAGTTCCTTGCCCCAATCCCATCCCGCCTCTAATGGCGGCGCTGTAGACGAGGCGTAAAGCCCATGCAAAAAAAAATTAAGATTGGTTAGCCAGTTTTCTTGACGGTTAATCTTGTATGTTCAGTTATTTATTTGTGAATTACTTGTAGGACATGACAAAGATGCAAACACTTCGGTATAAATAAGAAAAGATATATTGAAGAATCACATTATATCACGGTATTTAAAAGCGTAGAGAATATTAAGTATCTGAATGGTTGTGAGGAGCGAATTGACAATTGTCGATTGTTAGTCTGGAATACCAATACTGAAGTAAATGCGATAGTAAAAAAAAATCTATAGTGTTTCAATATATTTTTAAGTTAGAAAATTTTGCTTTCGAAAGATCATAACATTAGCTTCAAATGAGTTTTATTGTACACTTTGACAAACAAATGATTGGAATTACGATGACACGATGGAAATCTGCTGTTCTCTAATTTATTTTCTTTTACGTTAAGATTTTTTTTCTTTTCACCTAGTCTACGCGAAGGTTATGAGAGATAGGAGATGTTATGAGATTAGGGACGAAAGGAATCCGGCCATCTCCGTTTGAAGTATCATTCCAGTATTTGCCTGGGACATTTACAGGAAGCCATGGAAACGCGAAATCTCGATGGCTGGTAGTGAATTTGGACCCATGTCTCTCGAATGCTAGTTCCAAGTGCAACCTGATTTCATTCTGAGACTGAGGCACGGTTATGTATAATGTGCGCACTTTTATTGGTGCGTGAATGAATTTTGCACCGGCATAAATTCAATATCGGCTGGTGGAAAGAGGTCAAAGGTGAAGAGTGCGCGTGACACAACTCACGAGGCACTGCTGCCCTATCAAGCATCTCTAAACCAGTAGAACCCGTGAGCTGCATCGCAAATACACACACTGATAGGAGTAAGGAAACGGCGATGGGTTTATTTCAAAGTGATGTAAATTTCAGCTTTTGAAACAAAAATTATTTTCTTTCTTCCTTTTATCATTAGTGATATAAAGGTTTTATTAGTAATAATGAAAAATTTACCAGTGTGCATTATCACTAATCACTCCTGCTATGTGACCTTGGCTATCAGGTAGGCTGACTGCAACTGCTAGTGTGATTAAAAGAAATCGGTAGTAGGTAGACCATAGCGTGTACTAAGCAGCAATTCACTCACTCACGTGTGAAGATCGTGGGAAATTTTGGCAAATCGAAACCTGCGTTCAAAGTTTAAGATACAAACCCATCTCCCCTTGATTGTTAAATGGTATTTATCCCTCATATTCAAGGTTCGATATGAAATGTGCGTATAATTTGCTCCAAATCATAAGTTCTACTTGGAAAGCAGTGCTTTAGGAGCGTCCATAAACTGCGTTGCTCGGTCTATGGGGGAGAGGGGTAGGGTGGAAAGGTACGCTGGGCTACGGGGTGGGTAGGAGGTTCCAGAGCCAAGGCACGTAGTTTTTCATTCATGTTATATGTCATAGTTAAATGAGGTACATAGCACACAACAGCATGTGAATATTTATTTCTGTCATTTAATTACCTTCGTATGTAATTTACGATAGTCTGACAAGAGATAAAGGTACAAAATGTCTTCTGGAATCAATAGGAAAACAAGCTACGTGCCACGCGATGAGGGAGGGGAGAATAGAGGCAAAAGCCACGTCGCGTCGGGCTACGTGGGAGGAGGTAGGATTCAGAGGAGGCCAAAATGGAGCTACGTAGTTTATGGACGAACCCTGTGGGAAAGAAATGTTGCTGATCAGTGGATTTTAAGTTTAGAGGATGAATGGGCCAAACTTAATTGATTAATAAACTTAGAAGTTTATAAATTCTTTCCGAAAAATTTACATAATGATTGAGTCATCTGACTAAAACAAAGACGTAAAGAGTTAGGATGCATATGTAAATTTAGCATTTTTTTTATAACGCTTATTGCTCATATTGATTGTTTGCTTTTATGAGAGAATCTCGGATCACTCTGTTTTTTAATGTCCTTATCATTATGTCAGATTTCCGCAAAAGTACGTAATGCAGTTATGGTATTACGTTCTTCAGATGCTCAACAAAATTTCTGATTGCGCTTTTAAAGTATTATCCCGGAGGTATTTAGAGGCTATTACAGAATAATTGGATTTTTCTTTGCACGTTTGGCTGAAAAGTTTCTCGTGTTCGAGGAGGATAAAGAAAATTGAATTGTGCCGGGAGAGTTGGTGAGGCGCGCACCACAACGAACCGAACCTGCCTCCGAGAGAGATATCCCCCCCCCCCCCCCCCCAGCCGCGCCTCTGTCCGACAGCGCACGGCTCGTATATTGCGAAACTCACCAGCACTTGCTCGCCCTTTATTACTTTCCGTGCCATTGCGGACCCTGTGTCACGCGAGGCCTTGTCATATGTAGTTTACATTTTTAAAGTCACGGTGTATGATTTCCTGCACCTTTCCCACAAAATGAATTAGTCTCTGTCGTGTATTAAAAAAGGACATGTTTCTGCGGTAGCCAGTGTTATACGGATGTCCGATCCTACGTTTCTACGTACAGCGTCTTATTTTAGTTTAGGTTCTATGAAGGATATCCTCCTCTGCATGTGTATTATACCAGTAACTGCCGATCTCACACTTTCTAAATTTAAATTTATCATTGATTAGATAGCGTTAACTATCGTTATATTTATTTGTGAAACCAGGAAGGTTACCTGTGTTTTGTGAAACAGATTTAAAAGAATATGACTGCATGTTTTAGGGACTCACATGAATTTTAGGATCAGTCATGTGAACAATAACATCTACGATGAGTAAAATTTAAAGCAAAATTTGATAGTCTTTGCCGCTAGTTCTAATAACCAGTCGCGAACAGGTATTTTAAGAATGGAGTAATTACGAGGGTAAAAACTAATAAATAAACTACGAAAAGACAGTGACAAAGAAATTCAGTGCATCAAATAAACGTTTAAATTCCATAAATATTTACAATCCACTTTGCAAAATCATGTGTATTCAGTTTCGTGCACTACTAGTTTTATAAAAATATTCTGAAAGATGCTAGCTCAAAAATTGTAAAATTTTATACTTTTATGGAAATGACCATAAGGTCCAAAAAAATTTTGCAACTGAAAGAATTGATCAAACCAGTGGCAATTTACTGCAATTAAAGGACTTGAAAAAATTCCTTTTTTTTTATACGATTTCCATGACGTTACAAATTAAGAAATTACAAGTTTTATCAATTTTTTTAGAAATCTGAGAATACCTGCTAGTTTCCTACCAATGTAGGGCCAATTGACAGTATAACATTTAAATACAAGCGATTACTTTTTTATATTTAAGTTGCAATTTGAATGCACTCCCTCGCCGTAATCTAGCCAATTGCTACTGTTGTGGTATGTTTCTGATGTTTTTTGCAGTATATGCTGATCCATCAGTTCAAACTGCAAGGTGATGTACCGCGTGGCGGGCATTCTCTTCCGTTTGTTAGTGAATCACACGGGGCGTGTAAGATCGACGTATACATTAATTTTTTAGTATCTGTTAGCCCAGAAGCGGATGTGTGACAATATGAACTCAATAACTCTAGCTGGATGCCTGATAAGTTCTACGTCAACAGTGCCTTCGTCATTTGGTTATGGCATCTTATTCTTGAGACACACGTCCTTATTTAAACCTTATTTACCTTATTTAAACCGCCTATTAACCTGACACTGTACATTACCATCACCACTGGAAAAGATTTGTTTGTGTAAGTGAAGTATTCTCTGAAGCTTCCAAATGTATAATCACACAAGTGATAAAAAAAAAAAAACCGCGCTGAAACGACAGTGTGAAGGAATACACGGCAAGATGAAAATCTGTCACCACACACCGGGTCATTACAGCACACTAAGCCTTGTTGAGTTAACGGAGGCACTGCCTATCCTTTTCTCGTAGCGAATCCAGCCATTTTTGCACCTCGATTTCTTCCGTCATATTGATGCTACATTTCTCAAATTTCTGTTTTACATAGATATAATCTTAGCAAACATACTAAATTCTACTGAGTTGCTGTTCTTAGTTCAGACGTTATTCGAATACAAATTTCAGCGATTTCACCCACTCACTCACTCACTGATGATCATCAAAACTCTAATGTACTTCCCGTAGTCGTAGAAAGTCGAAATTTGGTACACATAAAAACATTACCCCATATTATAAGAAAAGTCTGAATCTCGTAAATTTCCATATATTTATCCCTTACTTCCCCCCACCCCCACCCATCCCCTTATCTTTTTTTCTACCCTAATAACTTTTCGCACCTCAGATTTTCATCGTAGACGTATTAATGTGTTAAAGTTTACTTCCTTCCTTTCCTTACTTTCTAAATTAATGAAAATATTTTTTTCGATCAGGACACTCCGACATCAAAATTCCATTGTACTCCCAGTAATACTAGAAATACTTATACGGTTTCACTCACAAATCATAAGAAAAGTCTGATATTGATCCCCGTATCTATTTAATTAAAATCCCAAACAGGAAAAATTCTTGCACATATTTGCCGGTTAATAGTTTTGTTCGGGATTATGCTATATGCCTCAGATTTCTTCAATGCATAGACATCAGTAAATTTCATTAACACCTTAAAGTTAACTTTCTTCCGAAGTTTAAGGTGTTAATGAAATGGTTTAGAAGTTAATCGTAATTTACTTCTGGTGGTAGTTAAACTAGTGGCAATCTGCAATGCTCGACTGCGGTGCACACACATTGTTTTCAGAAAAGGGGGCATAGTTGATAACGTATTTTGATGTTTACAATTCTCAAATTTTCTCGTTTACCGATTTTCAAAGGGAAACATTGCATTTGAGCGATGATTCATAATAAGCGATAAACTTTTAAAAAGTAATTAGATCCCACAAAAACAATTCTTGTAAAAATAGGCAAAATCTCGTGCTTGTTTAGTGACAAAAAGTTTTGATATAAAGTTCAGAGCCTAGTCTATACTTTGCAATGTGTATTCACTTCACCTTCTGAAACAGAATGATTTTTCTCGATGTTATAGCTAATTTATCAATATAAATACAAATGAAATGCTATTCGTTGGTAACCGCAACACATTAGAACGGCTGGCCAGATCTGGCTAATATATTTAAATATTCGTGGTAGTCCGAATAACGTTTTTACAGAAAGAAACATTGCAAAAATTCTCTGAAAACTGGATAAGTCCGGAAAAACTTATTTTTTTTCTGTTGACAGATTAGTCTAATTACTTTTAATGTTCGTAACAAGGTGTGCAGCGGAAAAAAATTGAAAAAATTTGCATGAAAATTCCGAAAAGTTTTTTCTATATACCGAAATATCTAATTTTTTTTTAAATGTCGGTGATAGTCCGAATAAAGTTTCTAGAGAAAAAAGTGGAAAAGTTGCTCGAAAATTCGGGAAAACCTGAAAGTTTTATTTGAAGGACGGATTTTGCTATTTTTTTAAATGTTCGTAATAGTCCGAATAAGGTTTTAGAGAAAAAAAATGGGAAAAGTTGCCCGAAAATTCGGGAAAACCTGAAGGTGCTTTTTCTATCCACCGACTTGGCTAATTATATAAATTTTTTTCGTAATAGTAGGAATAAAATTTTTAAAGACAGAAAAATTGGAAAAGTTTTCGAGAAAATTCGGGAAAGGTGATATTTCACGTGCTCTTCGGTTTTCTGTCATTCTGCCAACCATCTTATTAAATTTTCCAATTTTACTATGTGACTTTACTGAATCTGGAAATTTTGTGTTTTGATTAGAATATATTTCTTTTTAGTTTCGTGTTATATTGGCGAGTACCCTTGAAATTACTTTGTGATCAACTTGGAGCTCAAGAGACTTCCAGAGCTAATTATCGCACGTCTGAGCTATCTTCTGAATTTTTTTTAATTTCATGGCGCAGCTACAGTTGAATGAAGCCGTTTCCTTACGGCTGCAAGCATACCTTTCTATTGTACCTTACCATTCGCGTAATTAAATAAAGTAACCTTTTCAAAGCTGTAAACAATGGAAATTATTTTTGCGATTTTAATATTGGCATTCTTACGGATTACATTCCAGTAAAGTAAATTATTTGAAAATCTATTAAAAGTTTTAGATAAAATTCATTATGACATGATAATCGCATGACGTTTATTGTTAATTTTACTTGGCAGATCTGCTCATCTGTGAGATGATACGAGATACGAGACATTTTGAGGTTCAGTGGTTAACTTGTTTGAATGAGGAGTCTCTGAAGCTGGATTTCTTTGTGTAAAGTACACCAGGGCGATCAGCAACTGCTTTATGGATAAAAACATCATATTGTGGTAAGTCTCAACAAAGGCGATAGGCATGGCAAATTGAAAAGACAAAAGTTTAATTTGTCTTTTCTTTTTATACAAAGAATATTTCGAATGATTAAACGAAATAATTTATTTTTGAAATCTTAATTTAAAAGAATATAAATCTATTAATGCTTCATTTTGCTTGAGTAAAATAAAAATAATCATACTTTCTCCAATGAAACATAGGTTCGTTTGCTTGCAAGTGGGAGAGCAAACAACGCTGGAAGGTACTTCGTTTTGATCAGTTATGAAATAAGTATTCGAATACGTTCATAAATAAACAAGACACTGGATAAAAAATAAACTTTCGTTTTGAATTGCGAAATACTCCAATGAAGTAACGGAGCTTCAAAGCACAAATGAAATAGAGACTAGAAGACCAGCGGAAAAAGGAACAAAAAATTAGAGGGAAGGGCCAGACGAGGCGTTTTAATAAATCAATAGCAGTGGGAGCGAGAGCAGCGTTGGAAATTTACGATACGATACGGAGCTGTCGCGGACCCCGGGGGTCCAGTTTGCAGGAATTAGCCCGCCTCGGCTACCCCCGATAGGCAGGCCGCCCGCACCGCACAGAGCACAGTAGCTGTCCGCCCCCGTTATCCAGAGTAACCGGCGGGCCGGAGAACTGACGTGGCACCGGAGATATATGGCGGCCGGGGCCGACCCGGCCACAATATCGGCTGGGACATTAATTTTTATCACTTGCGTTGCCAAGAGTGAGAAACGGTCTTTTATAGCCAACAAATTCCGAACGTCGGATCCGTCTTAGGGATGCAGTAGGGGGCAAGCGCCTCTCGGATGCAGATCACGATCGGCCTACATTTCTTCTGGCTGTGCTGGCAGATTTACGACTCCAGAGTAATTAGCAAGTGCCTTCGCATCTCAGAGCAGCTAAGTAGCAGAAACGAATTACTACTCATTATCTCATGCTTGCCATTTCTTTGAATGGTAACGCTTTACCATGAACACAATTTTTATTCGGCTTATATGTTTATAAGCTACAGAGTTACTAAACTGAGAGTAAGTAAAAGTAAAAATCATTTAAATAACAATAAGTTCAATCGCCGCATATAAAGAATTTACGTATAAACGATTTATTAAAACATATCTGGGAATAAACGAAAAATAATACATAACAACTTCATGAATATTTGTTCCGTAAGGGAATTTACATCTTTTTCTCCGATTCGGCTACGGAGGACCACATAGTCATTATGCACCACAGGTTACCAGTGTGACTCATTAAGTCTGGCTGGGCCTGTTAGGCCAGGCGTAACTAATCTACTGGACCGAAAGTCTTGTGTTGCCAACTGTCTACGAAATAGTTAACTTTGTGTTCTGTATGATGAGTGCATTTTTAGCTTGTGAAAAGTATAGTTCAGGAGGCGGAGATTGGAGACCGTACGAGTGTTCGCCTAGATGATTGCGGGTAATAGCCTGAAAACCTCAGTCAGAACGGCCGGTGCGTGGGGAGGCCTGGTCTAGTTCCAGGTCCCGTTGTACCATCTGATTCAGCGCGCGGATGCAACACTGGAGGTCCAGGAAACTGGAATATAAATTGAGATAATTTGACTAATTGTCTTTGCAAAAAAGGCTTCAACATTGCAACCAGTGAGAAACTGATTCACTCAGCAAGCCAAATTAAAATTCTTATACCATTAAAATTATACCGCACATATTACATATGGTAAATAAATAATCAGTCGTAACCAGATGTTTCAGTTTAGGGCCACATATCTGAAATAATGCAGTAACTTTAAATATTTAACAGTGCAAAAGTACATACTTTCAAAATAATTCCAGTTAACTGTCAGAAACTGAAACCTATGGAACCATCTCTTTTTTTAACTTATGGCTTTACGCCTCGTCGACGTCGAAGTCATTAGAGGCGGGATAGTACTGGGGACAAAGAACATAAAGGAATTCGCACATGGCCTTTTGAAAGAAATATACCTGCATTCTCCTGGAGTTATTTGGGGAAATTATGGAAAACTCTAACCTGGATGCCCTTACGGGGATTCGAAACGGCGTCCTCCCAAATGTGAGGCCAGAGCGTTAACCGCTAACCCACCTCGCTCGGTCCAATTATCTCGTTTACTTGCGTAGATTATCACGAGTTTAAAGTTACACAAAGAAGGAGAGAATGACTGCAAACATCTTTTTAAAACGGAGATTCTTTATAAGATTTTTTTCTCAAATCCAGAATCGGCCTTCATCTTATTTTTAGAAGCTTATCGCTCATCGACGGTCATCATTGTCGAGATTAATAAACTGTACACAGTTGTAACAGCCGGAAAAGCAAAAGATAAATGAACATCATTTTTAAGATGATCTTCAGCCCTTTAAGGACCATGACCTCGTCTAGCTTTAATTATCGTTAATTTCCAGTTTCGCGTTTTCCAGCTGGGATAACCAATTGTTTTTGCGTATTTTGTAACTTTTCTAACTTCTCAAGTTTTTATTACTGCCAGTCACCTGAAAATTCATGGGACTAACTTTAATACCATGGGATACGTAACCTACCGTCCACTGTATGTTATGTTTTATGGTAGTCACAATATCCCTGCCATTGTTTTTATCCAGTAAGATTCCGTGAGGTGGTAGTCCTGTCAGCGGGTCCTTGTTTGAGTATCACATATAAAATAAAAGATTTTGCGTGAAATCTTTTTTTTTTCTTTTTTGAAGACCAAGAAACAATTTTCATCCAACTTCATGATTTTACAAGCTTCCGTTTCACATGTCACACATTCTTTTTATTGACGTAATGCAAATTCAAAATTTTGTTGTTTGGAAAAAAAAAAAAATTGATGCACAGATACATGGCCAAGTGACAGTGACATTTTTAAACTATTTGAGTTCGCTTGCTTCTCTTCCCATAAATGTTATTCCCAGAAGCAAATAGTGTGCCTAAGTAAATTAATTCTCTAGTGATTTTAAGGCTACAATTCTGGATCAAATTTTGACAAACGTTACTTGTTTGCCTTTTATTTTAAAAAATTAATCCGTCATATTCCAGTATTTAACGAGCTTCTAGTGTATATGTCTGTGCATTCGCAATATTAATGGTGTTTCAAAGTAGTTCACAGCGAACAACATAAGAAAGACAGAAGCTTTAATTACAACCACTTATGTCCGAGGCGGGTCTCGATCTGGTGTCCGTTACAACATGAAGCCAGTGCGCTAGCCAGTGCTCAGCCGAGGCTCGAGATAATGTGAATATCGTTTCCACTTGATATCAAAGATGGTACACTTCCAGTTCTAAATTTGAATGCACTACGACTTTACTCACTGTTGTATTAAAGAATTGAAGAAATTCAGTTAGGTCTTGGTTTATTTTTACGCTTAGTATGGGCTTTTCTTTCACATTCAGTTCATTCATAGCTTCTTATTTGTTTGGTGTAAGTATATTACAATTATCAGCTTTAAAAGTGACAAATATGTTGTACATGGTAGTATGCTTGGGCAATCTCAAGAATTTGCCGGAAACTGCACATTCAACTCGTAGTTGAACAACGGTCTATGAGTCCTGCCTGACATTGTTTTAAGATTGATTCAAGGCTGTTTCAAGATATGCATATTCAACAGTATATTATTATACGTGTTAATTAGAAGGATTATGCAATTTTTATCGATTGAATATACCAACCCTATAAAAATTAATATCTTAATTAGCTTCATGCATTAATAATGCAAATTACTGATTTAGTTACGAACAAAGCACTGTTAAGGACAAAAATTCTAATGAACATATCAACCTTGCAAGAGGTCTACAAATTTAAAGCAGATTTTGAATGAAATTGAAAATGATGAATAGTTAATGCAATAATTATTTACGTATATGTTTGGCAACTACAGAAATGAATGTCACTTACAATTCAGCTTATTAACAGTACCAAGTAGATCTAGTTAGTTTTTATGTTTAATAATAGGGCCTAGAACTATCAGACTCAACTCACAGTTACTTTGCTTGCAGATTGATCAACTGCCATTGCACCAAAAATAAAAATAATAATAAACTTCTCACACCTGGCAGTTTCGTCCTTCTTATGTCTCTCTAGATAATAATGACAGATCTCTCAGGAATTATTATACAACATAGTTTACCAGTTAGAGTCATTTTAATCCTTAAAAATATTTGCATGAGGGTTAGCTTTGTATTTTAG
Source organism: Vandiemenella viatica (assembly GCA_031002005.1). Lineage (NCBI taxonomy): Eukaryota > Metazoa > Arthropoda > Insecta > Orthoptera > Morabidae > Vandiemenella > Vandiemenella viatica. The sequence goes on from JARYHS010008075.1 coordinate 50,007,385, forward strand.
ATGGGACGTATGACTTGTTAACACGATGTCGTTAGTTCGGGCATTGAAAGAAAATAAAGTCGGTTGTGTTCTTTATGAGGGAATGATTTCGGAAAACTATCTAAAACATAAATCAGGAAGACAGTATCGATGTCCCAAATGCTACTGTACCAGAGCAACTAATAATTAAGTCTATCTTAATTTAGTGACACAGGATACAACAAATTGTACTCAGCCGAGGTGGTGATTATTTTTTTTAAAAGAAGAAATGTTTAGCCCAACAAGCGAAATCCAGAAATTAACAGACACAACTATTGTTCCAGAATGGAAACGGATGCACAATGCTTAGCATTTGAGATCAGCTTACCATCCGAAACGCATCACGAATAGTTATACCCTTTAAAGGATCATAGAAAATCAGTGATAATCCAATATTACTGTAAACGACAAAGAATGGACAAATTTTTCAATTCCTGAAGTTTCTAGAGATTATCAATATATTATATATCAACATTAAGAAACTTTTACTGCTAATCTATGGTCTATATAACACAATTATATAAGAAACCCCTCCAATACTAGTAGTAGCCACGCCATTTACTGCCATTTAATCACAGGCAGAGTATTTTGAAGTGTGTTGTCTTTCGACATTTACTTCAACATAATCTAGAAGGAGCAACACTTTGCTTTAGGTATGGCTTATCGTTGGCGTTCTTAGTTTAGAATAGCGAGTGGTCTTTTATGACGGTCAATACCTGTAACGTATTGCCCGAGCGAGTTGACTTCCGGGTTCCTGGTCTTCTGGGCGCGCTCGTAGAACGTCGCGGACAGCTGTCTGAAGCGATCCGTCAGCAGCGGGATGTTAGTAGTCTCGTGCAGAACTGCAGTCGGGAATCTGCTCGGTAAGTGGAGGGCCCGTTTTAGTGCCCTGTTCTGTATCACCTGAAGGCGCCGAAGGTGCGAAGCAGCCGCATAGCCCCATACGGGACAAGCGTATTCCATAATTGGTCTTACCAGGGTGATATAGATGTTTACTCCCGTGGCTGGCTTCAAAAGGCTATTCCTGTTCAGCACAGGGTATAGAGCGTGTAATCTAGCACTTGCCCTTCTCCTGATATCTTGAATATGGGATCGCCAAGTCAGTCGCCGGTCTAGAGTGACTCCTAGGTACTTGACTTCGTTTTGCCACGGGATCGTCTCGTTGTGAAGTCGAAGGGGTGGAAGGTTTTGAGTGCGTCTCTTACTGATTATGATGGCTTGAGTTTTTGTGGCGTTGATGGTTATCCTCCACCGTTTCGCCCAGTCCTCAGTTGATCGAAGGACTTCTTGCAGACGCCTAGTTGCTAGGGCACAGCTTCTGCTTGCCGTACAGTATGCCGTGTCATCGGCATAGGTGGCAGTTAGAACTCTGGGAGCGGTAGGCACGTCAGCGGTGAAAAGTGCATAGAGCACTGGTCCCAGTACAGAGCCCTGCGGTACCCCAGCAAGGATTCGCCTCACAGTTGAAGTGGCCTCGCCTACACGAACGCAAAAGGTGCGGCCAGTGAGATATGACATAAGGAGCTTTACTAGTCTGCCTGAGAAGCCTTGTTCGTATAATTTGAGTAGCAGACCTGTATGCCACACAGAGTCGAATGCTCTGGCGATATCCAGAAGCACCAGGCCACAGTATTGTTTTTCGTTGAATGCCCTAGTCGCTGCTTCAACCACCCTCATGAGCTGTTGCGTGGTGGAGTGATTGCGGCGAAAGCCGAGCTGGTGATGGGGAATAATCTCGTTCCGTTCGATGTAATGATTTAGCCTCTTGAGCAATAATCGCTTCAAATACTTTGCTTATAGACGGCAAGAGGCTTATTGGCCGGTAACTTTGAGGTAGGTGCGGGTCCTTCCCGCTTTTGTGTATTGCCACAACTTCAGCATGTTTCCAGCATTGGGGGAATTGCTGAGTGCGAAGAATGTTGTTAAATATTCCTGCCAAGTAAGTTGACGCTTGCGGTGGTAGATTCTTGAGACAGCTATTGAAGACACGATCATGACCAGGTGCTTTATCTGGGTGAAGTGTGGCTAGGCAGCTCGCAACCTCTTCCGGAGTGATGGTGTCAATTTCTTCCTCGTCGTCCCCTTCCTCAGCCTGCAGATAGGTGTTTAGGCAGCGATGTACCTCTTCTACTTGCAACTGGTCTTCCACTTCCGATGGCCGAAAGTTCCTCTCGAAGGAATCTGCTAGGGCGTTTGCCTTGTCGGTTGGGCGATAGACTGGTCCCCGTTCGCCGTGTAGGGGCGGGATTCGAGATCGCTGCCTAGTGAATTTCTTTGTCTCTGCCCACAGCGTCCCATCACCTGGGGTCAGCATCGAAACACGAGCCTCCCATTCTCTGCTCCGGTGCTCTGCCAGTGACACCTTCAATTCTCTCTGGACTCGGTTTAGCAGTCTTCGCGTGTCGGCGTTCCTCGTCAACTTCCACTCCTTAGCTATTCGGTTTTTGTGCCGAATAGCCGCTAGGAGGTGGGGCGGGAGCTGGCGTGAAGTGTTCTTGGTGAGGCACCTCTTCGGAGTCGTCGCTGCTGATGCCTCCTTGACAGTGTGCTCGAAGAAGGACAGAGCATAGTCTATATCCTCTGCCGGGCGTTCCGGTAGTGCTGCTGAGACTATCTGACGGTATCTGCCCCAATCGGTTTTCTTGAATTCCTGGCTTTTGTTGTGCATTTAGGATTAGGTCGGACTCTAGCTCCACGATGACTGGGCAATGGTCAGAGGACAGCCTGTTAAGCGTGGTTGCCGCGACGAATCCGGTGATCCCTTAGTGACTGCCACGTCGAGAACATCCGGACGTCCGTGGTGAGCTGGGTAGTAGGTGGGTTCTTCGGGTCCCCACACACACATATTGTGTCTGTTGGCGACTCTCCGTAGTATGTTACCTGAAGGGTTGTTAACTCTGCTGTTCCAGTCTGTGTGTTTGGCGTTGAGATCACCTCCGAATGAACAGCTTGCCTCTGATGTTTGCCAAGGTATTAAAATCAGCCTCTGCTGTTTCCCTTCTAGGAGGCCGATAGGCAGAGAACTACGGTCAGTGGGCCTCTTGTCGTGGCCACTTCAATGCCGACAGCTTCAATGTACTGTAGGGGCGGAATGTAGATCTCATGATGTGGAATGCTTCTCTTGACATAGATAGCCACGCCACCTTTTGCAGTTGGACGATCATATCTATAACAGCAGTAGTTCGCTACTGAGGCTTTCAGTCCCGGTTTTAGGTGGGTTTCGGTGACAAGACATAGATCAACGTCTTGTTCCCTAATGAACTGCCGGAATTCCACGGTCTGTCCATGAATGCCATTGGCATTCCATATGCAGAAAGAGAGGCTATTGAATTGGGGTCGTCTATCCATAATGAAGATTACAACTGCATTTGGGAGTAGCTAGAGCTGTCTTCACTGCAGCGCAGATGTCCGTGGTCATCTGGTCTAGCCGCTTGGTTAGACTGACCAACATATTTAGAACAGTCTCCAATATTTTACTCAGTCCTTCAGATTCCGCCGGAACTGGAGCAGCTGAGGGAGGCCAATGTCGTGGTTGGTTGTTTAACAGATCTTCTGTGCAGGAGCTCTGCGGGTTTTTATGTTCTTGTTGGTCGACCAGATTGGAGTCAGAAGTTGCAGCAGTGGTCGACTGTGGACCCGCAACTTCCGAAAAGAGGCGACCGTCAGTCTCACTCGATTTTCTGTGTTTCTGGTACTTTCGGATGCTTCCTAGTCATCCTAGTGGGCTTCGTCTGTTCTTTGCCAGTCGGCGGAGAGGAAGTATTTGTTTGTTGATGCTGGATAGCGGAGACGCTCTGTAAATTTTCTACCGGTGGCTGTAGATCCTTCTTGCGATGTTGTTTGGCGGTATCACTATTGGCTGGTAGGCCTCTCTGGCGATCTCGTGCCTTCTTGTACACTGGACAGCCTCTATAGGACGCAACATGGCCGCCCCCACAGTTCAAGCACTTAGCTGCGTCGTGTCCTTTTCTCAACGTGCACTGTTTTGTTTCATGTGGGCCGGCACACTTTACACAAGCGGGAGGCATTTTACAGTGCTTGGCCACATGACCAAAACGTTGACAATTAAAACACTGAGCGGGTCCAGCTGTAGCTCTCAGTTTTTCCGTTTGAATCTTTAGGTGGCAGATGCTCTCCACCTTAAAGATGGGCCTATTCTCAGGGATGTCAGGAAGAACGACAAGGAAAAGAGGCATGACCTCATTGCTTCCTGGGCGGCGCAGCTGAACCACTGTCTGGACATTGAAGCCCATATCTTTTAGCTCGAGTTTGATGTCGTCAGTGGCCATAGTCCGGGGAATCCCACGGAGTACCACCTTCAGAAGTGGCACTGCTCCAATCGGAAAGGTATAGTAAGGAATGTTGCTAGCTTGCAACATCTCAGTGGCTGCTGTGAAGTCTTCAACGGTTGTAAATGTGAATTTTATTTTGTCCCCTCCAGCCGATTTGGCTGAGAAAGGGTTTTTCGCGACGTCACCCACTTTGTCGTGCAGAGTTTTATAATTCTCTTCAAACTGCACAACAATTGGCGGGATATGCGCACTTCTGGTAATCTCTGATGAATCGTCCTGAATTGGTTCGAAAGGATTGGTTGTTTCCATCCTTTCTGGGTCAAGCGTTGGTGGTGGCCTCGCTGTACGGCGAGGGAAGACAAAGCCCTCGTCACCTGGTTCCACACTTTTCTGGTAAGTGTGGTTATCCTCATTGCTCTTGGGACCCTGGGAACGACGCCCTCTTAATCCATTCCGCCCGGAGACCGAGGCTGTAGTATTGTCGGTGGCTTCCATGGTCTTCTTATTTTGTGCCTTAGCTTTCTTTGGTTTCTTGGCTGTACCTAGTTTCGACACTGCTAGACTGACTCCACTAGATTTGCTTACCTCATTGTTTCTGCAGTTGACGGCACGTGGCTGTTTATTGTATGTCCTCTCTGGTGGAGTAGTGGGACGCTTTCTTGGTGTTAATTCTTTACTCACCGAGTACACATCACCGTGTATACGCTGAATGTTAAACACAGCGGCTGGTGTAGCGTCTTCATCCATTGCCATATCCTTATCCGTTGTCGCACTTGTCACAACGACCGCCGGCATTGAGACGCTCGACGCGCGCGGCGCGGAAGTGCAAGGCAGCCTTTCCTCGTCACCCATCTGTGCGGCTCCTCTGGTCACGTACTGATGGGTGGCCGAGCTTAGTTCTATCGAGTTATTCGACTTCGACACGACACGTAATTGTCACTTTCGAAAACAATAACTATCTATAACAATCACACGTCCAGTCAAAATACACACACGTAATAATCACCAATTGTCACACATCCATTATATATTGTCTCTAATCTCACACACTAATTATAATACCTCTCCGAAACTCCTACCATTCGGTATTTTCCCTCCAATACTAAAATTTTCGTTATGAATTTATAAATATACTTAGTTATATCTGACTGCGAGTTTGGCGGTCAACAAGAAATAATAATTAAGAGTGAATAATGAACGGAGGCTTTCCAGTGTAAACTGCTTTCAGGACTCCCAACTATGCGACGATTCGAAGTTGCTCGCCAACTTCATCATTTCATACAGAAATGTACAGTGTTTGCTATTTTGCAAAGTTATGCGTGATTCGTTAAATCATTACAAAGACGTTTCTAAATTTGTTTCAATAGATTGATTGCAGATAGATGTATTGTGATGATTGTAAAGACACAGTACATAATTAGGGCACAAATGTTAACAGATGATTCCATTGACCTCCACAATAAAATTTAACAAGATGCATAAACTATTTTCATTTATATTTAAGAGCCTAATTGATTGTGGCACTTAATTACCGAAGGTTAAATATACTTTCAAATTTTCTACAATCCGATGTTACAGTGGCATGACTCTTCCTTGTTTTAGCCACTGCCTCATATGTACCTATAAGATGACTATAACTCCGTGTGTTATTTACATAGCAAACTTTAAGAGGACGTTAACAGTAAAACTAGAGGTCATATTTGACCCGGAGCCACTTAAATGATTATTCTAGAATTCTACTATCTCATTTGCTGAAAAGTGAAGTTTAGCTACAGGCTGCCAAATCAAAAATATCTGGTACAAATAGTAATCGGTATAGTACGCACGTAAATACTTTCATATACAGAAAACACTGGCAACTTAAAAACTCCGAGGAAATACCTAAAGGCCATTTAAACCAGCAATAAATAATTAAACCTGCTATTTTTTTTCATTTTTAAGAAATGTTCTAATCTTATTTTTGATAAAATCTGTAACGTTAATGGTATTGACACTCACAGACATGTAGATATCACGAAAATACCATTAACGTTACAGATTTTATCAAAAATAAGATTAGAACATTTCTTAAAAATGAAAAAAAAAAAACAGCAGATTTAATTATTTATTGCTAGTTGAAATGGCCTTTAGGTATTTCCTCGGAGTTTTTAAGTTGCCAGTGTTTTCTTTCCAGTTGGGATACAGTGTTTTCATGTTGAAGTTGTAGTGTACTCTCATGAATTCTTGATACCAATTACCAGGAAAGCCTCTGGTTTTAGATTAAAATATTTATGCTTTATCTTCAAACAGTAGTGCCGTAATCGTGTAAACTTATTTTTATCACGGGTGACTCCGTAGTTGTATTCAAAATTACGTCAGAGTTTCTTAATGACAGTTTCTATTTCCATCTGTGATAAGAGGTAAACGAAAAGCCACATTGACTTGAATTCTAAGCACAGCCTTTGTAATCCTATTGGACTCTAGATCGGCCCTGATGTCACTAAAATATCGCCACAGTAAATGGCACAATTGTCAACGTGTGTACGACATCGTGAACGCAGTCCAAGAATTAAAACTATTGTACATAGAACGTAATGGCGGCTAACCTGTAGAATGAGGGCCAGGTGTTGGCGGTGTAGCGGCGAAATCAGAGATGTCGAGGAGAGAACTGATGTTGCTGCGTGCGAACTGAACATATTTGGCTGCAGAGGACGTTGGATGAGGCACGGAATATACTGTCGAGACATTTGTGAGCGATGGCAGTCAGTAGAAAACATTGATGCAAGCAAAGTAGTCAAATAAAACTGTGGATGCGAATATAAATAATATATCTGCGAGCCTGCCCAGTTGTATTGTACCAAACATATTGCACTCTCAAAAATCGTAAATTAATGTCGTTAAGCAAAATACGTTTTTATTTAGTGCGAGAGAAAGTAACGACGAACAAAGCATATTTTGTGGAATGAATATTCTATTGTGGGCCCCATCGTCCTTAACATTGTAAGAACACCTAATGGGCTCAACTATTCAACGAATTAGTTTATATTACATCCATAGGAAAAGAGTTAAGGACAAGTGGTTCATAATACTGGTGGCATTACGTAGAATTTATGGGTCAACCATTCAATTAACCTTATTGAAAAGACAGGCTACACAGTTACGTCATTTAATGAGTTTTTATTATTTAATTAACAACATTGAATGCAAACATTCGGTGGATAACTCATAATATTGAATGGAAATCCCTGTTGCCAGGCAAAGCGCAGTAATCCGGCGTGGGCGTGATGCAACAAGCCGTCGAAGTTCGCTAAATAAATATGATGACACTACAGAGAATTGTTTAAGTGGCATCAAAATCTGGAGATCCATTCAACGATTGTGTGATCCAAATCGGGAAAGTAAGAAAGTTTCTCAGCATCTGAAATTGTAACTAAAGATCAAAAAACGAATTTCAGGTCATTATTCACCACTCAAAACTGTTAAGACTTTTTTGAACTCGAACGGTATTTCAAGACCATGAAGGGTAGTACGGCTCAGCGCGTTGAGGCGCCGCACAGTGGATCGGGGATGTACTACAGGACCGCGCGTACCGGCCGTCCTGACGGCGGTTTCTAGGCCATAAGCACCTTATAATAGTATTCACACCAGCCAATCTCAGCAGCGTTGCGGTAGAGTGTGTCAGAATATTCAATTTAAACAATACAGTCCTGATCACGATAAGACATGTCAGAATACTTAATTAGTTAAGATATTCCGATAGGCAGCTGTTCTGAAGATGAAGCCATATTGAAATTTCATGACCACTCATTTAAAGTTATATTGTTTATCAATACCGATCTTAGCAATCGGAACGTCTATTTCTAAGTAAAAAAAGAACACGGTCTCCTCATTCTTGAGGTTATAGAAAAGTTTTATTCACATACATTAGTAAGTCAAACACAAAACATAGTCCAACCACCGACTGACATGTATAGTAACTTATGGTACATTACAAATACTCAGAGGTATCCGAAGACTGCAGATTCTTTAACCAAATGAGAAATACACCCACCAATTAAGCGCGTTTACTTCAGTTCTGCGAATTAATAAGTTTGTAACAGCTCTACACAATCATAACAATACAGTTCATTGAACGTGATGATAATTTCCTTTTCACATTTCTCACAGTTTCTATTTCTGCGACTTTAGGTTATAGTTGCGTATTTACGAGTCCACACATTACGCCATACAATAATTTTTCCCTACACAATTTCGGAGAAAACAGTTCCCGCTACACACGCGTACATTTCGCGGCATGGTACAGAAATGATTCTCCTCTTGCGATCAAAGTCAGTATACGCGTACTACGATCTGCTACTATCGATATCGCTTTCACTCATATTTAGGCGATAAATAATGTCACAGGTTACCAAAAAAATAGGTGGGCCTTGATACTGTAATGTGACAAGTGCTTCACTTTGTATGGTCACCGATTTGAGCACGGCCTCGGGCGTTGGTGATCTTTGTTAAACGTTATGTTCGTCCGTACTTTGTGGAACAAATATAGTACAAAAAATCAATTGTAAACGTGCAAAGAATCAAAATAAGCTACCTTTATAGAGTCGTAGCCAAATGCCTTAAAATAAAAAAAGTTCTCACGAAAGTATGAATTGAAGCAGGGACAATACGCGCAATGTTTATAGGTTTCTTCCGCGATGCTGCATCTGGATATTTACATCTTCCAATGTATGACTTTTGGAGCTTCAGTGTAAAGCATACCCCTGTTTCAATACAAAAATCTGTGCCGTATCTTGTCTTAACCCCAGTATATTTCCATATATACGATACTTAGGGCATTTATTCTCGGAAAATATTCCATTTAGTAATTTTATAACTCTTAAAGTATTTTGCATTTCAAATCTTAGAGGTTTTCGCAACATACGATGTGCCTTATAATAAATGTCTAGGTATATGTGAATGCACGCTTTCCCGGCCAATAAATGACAACAAATCTTCTTGGGTTAGCAGCCGGATTTTGTTAAAAAGCGACAAGCTTTCGTCATCTAGCTCAGTAGCCATCATCAGGTCAATTATGTACCGGCGATCTTGCCGTTACGAATACCAGGCGTTTACTGGTGTCGCTTAGCAACCTCACAACGCTCACAGTCCCGCTTCACTGTGATTGGTCGTAGGCGGCAGTCACCCAATCTTAGTGCTCACCACACCCAACGTTGCTTAACTGCCGGATGGGTGACCGCCGCAGCTAGGCTCCGGCAGTTAAGCAACGCTGAGCGTGGTGAGCACTTGGATGGGTGACCGCCAGCCTACGACCAATCACAGTGAAGCGGGACTGTGAGCGTCGTGAGGTTGCTAAGCGACACCAGTAAACGCCTGGTATTCGTAACGGCAAGATCGCCGGTACATAATTGACCTGATGATTGCTAATGAGCTAGTTGCCGAAAGCTTGTCGCTTTTTAATAAAATCCGGCTGCAAACCCGAGAAGATTTGTTGTAATTTCTGAGGTGTTTGAAACCAACCAAGCGAAGTTTTAACCAGCACAACAACTTTATTTTTTTCAAGGACGTAGCTAACGTGTAGAGATACTTCAGTAGCACTCACGATTAGCGTAGCGGGTTAGAGGTTGCTCCGTCATTCTGCCACTCGTAGAGGGTGAAAACGGTCGCAGTGGAGGGTCTGTATTGGTCACGACCGACCTCTCAGCGCTGAATGGCCGTTTTTGGGGGAAGGCACGCACTGCAGGCAGATAAGAGCGAGCGAGTGAGCGAGGCAGGTGTGGCGCCGGGGCCAGCAACAGGTGTCTGGCTGCTCCTCAGGCTGCGGCGCCGCACCAGGCCGGTTTTTATTGATAGAGGGGCTCAGACCAGCCGCCTCCCACCTACCCCTCAACACACACACAGTCTCGAGGTTCAGACATCTCGCGAGATTTCAAAGCAAATATAATCTTCTCTGTATCCATAAGAGTAAGCCAAAGAAAATAATGAAAAACTACGTGGCCGCTTCAAAAATTTCGTGAATGATATACCATTAATATCGAGGTTCCTGGTTTGTAGTAGGATGAAAGAAAAATCGGCTAGACAAATACTTAAAACCTCATACGAAACAATTAGAAAACACTTTTGGACACGTTGAACATATGTATGACAAAAACTCCTGGTAATTTGCAACACAAAACAAAATCTAATTTTGCATTAAAATTTACATGTAATGGCTTTTCTTCCACTCTGGCAGCGAAGGAGAAGCCAACGTTGACAAATAATATAAACTATGTAACTTTTTGCAATTATTTATCTGTCAACTGAAACAGATACATAGCAAAACAATTAAAAATGATGAAATGATTCTTGAACCGAAATAAAAATATTCGAAATCTCCTTATTCCTGAAACACCTCACAGTTTACCAGTATCTCTGTGACATGTAGTGCTTCTATCTAGAGGTAATGCGATCACTCCGTATCGACGCCAGTGGAACCTAGCAGCTTCACTCTGATCTATAGCAAAACAATGACTTTGATTGTTCGTAATTTTTTCATTTACTGGCTCAATTACGAAAAATTCATTTTTTCAATAATTGTATTACCGAAGCTGAGATGATACCTCATTTATCAATTCTGGTTAAGTATGAAGAGACAAATATGGCTCGTCAGAAAAGAAACTATAAGAAAAAACATGTATGATCTGACCATATGGAAGCTACGGTTTCGTTCTATGCTTAATGACAGGTAATTGTAAACTGCTGTGAATATAATAATTCAGGTGATATTATATTAGGCTTACGTTTGTGTTAATAATTTCTTGGAGATTACATTGTGACCTTTGAAGGAAGTACTTGGCAGTCTAATTTATGTGTAACATTTTGATTCAATAATCTGTCAACTATATTCATGATCTCAGACCATTTTATTATTACATTAACATCAGATAAATACAAATAAACTATCTTTCGTGGAAGATTGAGATCCAGAAATTTTACCTATAATCAAACAGTTACTTTGTGCGAAAATGTTTTGGAATAGTCCCAGAATCATGTGTTACACCGTTGTGCCAAAATATCTTCTAAATACATAATAAGATGAATTACACATTAGAATATCATTTTAAACCAGTTGAATGTTTTCTTGAAAATTGTAAGGTAAGTTATAAAATTATGAGAAACTCTTTGAGCTAGTACGTAATAAGAAAATAAGTGTTACTCGAATCTTAAGTAAACTTAATGTGGTATCCTCTCTTCATATATAGGGGTGACTGGCAAATTCCAGGTAGAGGATGTTAAAGGATGCTTTAAAGAGCAGGAGCAGCAAAAATGCTATATGTAAAAGAAAGACAAACATAAAGTACAATAAGATGGAAGGGTTGGTTCTAGTATTTACATACAAACGCAACCACGCTTACTGACACTACTCTTTAAAAGGTGAAAATGGGTTGAAAGATTGTAATTATGGGTCTAGTGCGTTCCAAATGAAGAAAGAAAGAAAATTCCTTAGCATTTGGTACTACACCCACAGTTCACTATTAACCATTCAGACCTGTTAGAAACTTTTGTATTCAAATGGTGTTTTAATACGCGGGAACAAGAATTGACACTGCAATGAATGGTTTTATCGAAAAGATGTCTATAAACAAATTGTTTGTGCGTGTACCCAACAGGCTGGCAGCAGGCTTGGGTTCTCGTTCCGGAGCTGTATTGTCTGACTGCAGGTTCCTCTGAATGAACGGCATAGGAATGACCTGGCGACGACTGACACATCACCCCTGTCATCGCTAGGTAAGTCGACCAGCAAGGGGACCTTAAGGCGCGTTCCCACGGCGCGTGGTGGGCAGTACGCGCCTTTCATCTTTTACTGCCTGGCGGTGGGTCGAGGCGCGCCGTCCCTGCTAACATATGCGGCAAAGATCACAGGCGTTCCCTAGCACGCGTCGAGGGACGCGCCGTGGGAAAGCGCATTAAGATATCCATGCCAAACATTTCTTGAAGGCACGCACAAGCTTGGCATTGCCCCGACTGGCGGTGAAACTGAGAAAAAGTGGGAGTTGATTTGTTATAAAAATCAGTGGCCCAGCGAGCAGGAAATCATTCAGATTGTTATGGGTCAAGATATTTATTGGGAAATCAGAATTATTGCAAAACATGTCAACATTGTTTTGCAAAGACTCGCAGTACACTGTTACTACGGGGCTGCTACTGACACTTTGTATGGCTACTTGAGATTACTTTAGGGCTTTATTTGAAACGTATTGAGTCATTTTTGGCGTAATGTCTGGAGATGTCTTTAGGGTAATTTAGTGCGCCCGCCGTCTGTATAAATAAAGGACAGGAGTAACATGGCGAGTCTTCCGTGGAGCCTATATGGTCGCTCCAGATACCTGCGACGGAGTGGACCGAAGTTATTACTGGGAGTGAAACATCGAATTGCTTGATAGCTGAATTCGTTCGTCGTTTTATGGGTAGTAAGCGAAGTTTCGACAGTGTTGCTTGCTGTCGTAACTTCTTTCAGAATTTTCTGAGTGCCCAGAACTTTATCTGAAACCCAGTGTTAAACTTCTGTGTCTGATGTATAGCCAAGGTCCAGTTTAAATTCAGCAGTAGTCAGATTCAATTCAGCAATGCTTTATTTTAGTTTTAAATTATTCGTTTCATAATCAGAATGTAAGTGAAAATTCAATGACTGCGAGATTTTTTTTTTTTTTTTTTTTGCTGTCATCAGTCTTTTGACTGGTGTAACGCAATTCTCCATCCCATCTTATCTTGTGCTAACATCTTCATCTCAACATATCCCTTACAACACACGTCCTCAGTTATCTCCTGCATTTATTATAGTCTCTGTCTTCCTCTACAGTTCTTAACTTCGACTGTTCCTTCCACTAAGAAATTGACCAATCCCTCAAAATATGACCAATCATCCTGTCTCTACTTCCAGTAAGACTCTTTCATAAATTTCTTTCTCACTTATCATTTCCAAAACTGGTTAATTTTGTTCTTTATCTGTCTACTTAATTTTCAGCATCCTGCAATAGCACCACACTTCTAATGCTTCAATTTTCCTTCTTTCTGATATTCCTGAGGTCAGTGTTTCTCGTCATATTTTTAATAATTTAAAAAAATGTTATTTTGATGTAAAGAACGCATCATTGGTTATTCAGAGAATTTAAGATGGTCAGAACCATCCAACTTTGTGTGAAATATAGAAATCCAAATTTAACTGTTAAAGACGAATGCGAGTGTTGTGCAACTAGCTTGAAACAATTCAGGGAGACATTAATGTGGATATATATAGAGAACCCCTTAGTAGTGTTTATGCAATGGACAGATAATATTTCACACACATCAGTTCTGAAACTGATTCAAAAATTGCGACATTTTCAGTGTGAGGTGCATCTCCTGATAATTTATTTCAAATTGAATATCGGTCTGTGAGCCTGTGTTTGAAACGAAAGGGCGGTTTTAAATATAACAGTTTCATTCTATCATGAAATTTTGTGTGGATTATTCAAAAGTTTTGTATACGTAACTTTGCATATTGGTCTGTATGCGTTTCAGGAAACTGAAGTTGTCTGCCTACCGTACAACAGGAGTGACTCGTTTAGTTACACCACGATCTGCAAGCTATTAAGTCGAATTGCAGAGTTCATAAAAGCGGAAGAGTGTTATAATTTAAATTGTAAACAGTGTTTTTCGGGGACTTGTGCTGATGGGGTCTACAGTTGCATGTGGAGATGAAAATTCTAAGCCACAGACCTGTAGAGAGTTTCATGTAGTTCTACATGCAGCTGTCTACTCGTACAGCCAGTGGCCTTGGACGTCTCGGAACAGAGAGATGTGTTGCAGCTATACTTTAAGAAAACCGCGACACGCTAAACGGCGATCAATGTAAGATAGCGGAAGTTATTTCACGGCATTCTGTAAAGGTATTGTGTTATTCCCCCTGCTCAATAGATGTAAGAAAAATTTTATTCGTTCTATATTAAGCATGTCCTTCGACCAGTTGTGTAACTGCCAAGACAAATCAATATTTTTGAAGGGAAAAATTTGTTAGCGTTACTCGTTACGCGTTACATGCGCAAGCGCCGTAATTTTGTGCTCATGCGCACTTTACGTTCTACGCATGCGCACCTAAAGATTCTTTTATACAAGCAGCTATAATATCTGAAAATGAAATCAGTTAGCAGCGGTAATCTGGTCTAGCTCAGCAATTTCGCACGTTCCTGTCCTCACTTCACCGGAAGATGGCGCCGATGATTCAGAGCACCGAAATATCGTGTGATTACTATAACACTCCTATAACTCAGCTAGTCACCCGAGAACATTATTTGTATTCTCAACGCCGAGAAAGATTACGTAATTATACGTAATTATATATTTACGAATTGTTTCAGGAGAAAAATATGTGCCGCATAACTTTTTGATGAGCATGTATAGTAATTGACTTTTAAGTAAATTTATTAAATTTCGAGATGGAGTACGAGTATTGCCATATAAATTACAACAAATGAGCTTAGACCGTCAGGTCGTCGTGCCGTCACACCATATCATGTGCAGTACGTGGTGATGAAAGTTATGAGAATCCATGTTCGCGATTATTAACAGTCGCTTTAAAACACGTAGGAATAGATACAAGAATTACACGTTAAGAAATCGAAGGTAAAGATTACATTAATAACTGCATCGAAAGAAATCTCGTATTTGTTAAATCAATTCCCAATTCAATGTACTGTAGTACTGGGCAGATAAAAAACAGAAAATATCTGTTTGTAATGAGTAGAATGTTAAGGCTGCAGTATTTCCTATAATTAGTAGAAATGAAATTGGATGGATTGATTTAATTCAGTCGCTATATATATTTTTTAATGGTGCTCAGTTACCGCAAAAAGATGCTGAAGAGTTGCACTACCTTGAGTACGTTACTATAATTAACGGAAGTGTGAGTAATCGAAAGAAATCTCACTTCTTGCGCGTCTGACACAAGCAACTTTTTTTGTGACGTTCATTGATTATTTCAACTAGTAAATGGAAATCAATTTTTTATAGATAATTTTCCCGCCAATGCAATTGAATATGTTGTTTATATTTTCCGTACGCAGTTCACTTCATTCTGTGAAACATCTTCAGCAGTTCTGACCGTTAATTAAATTTGTTCTGTGTTACAATTTAATTAACAGTCAGAACCGCTGTAGATGCTTCAGAGAAGGAAGTGAAACGCGTACGGAAAATAAAAAACAACATTTTTAATTGCATTGCCGTCAAAATTATTCATAAAAAAATTGGTCCTACCGCAATTGAGGAAATGGCCCACAATATCCAGATGTTAAAGTAAATGGAAAGTTTATTACTATTACTTTCTATCCTCGTTAGTTACAATTTTGGTGTTTACGAAAATTAATGTCAATGCATCCAACTGGTGTAATGGTTATTTTCGAACTATTCAGAGAAAGTAGGAGTCACACAGTGTTCAATGAATAACTGTCGTATCCAAAGACGCAGCTAATGTAGCGGAGCGGTCCAGTGTGGAGAGGGCGCGGCGGGCCAATCTAAGCGTGCGTGATGGCAGTGAGCGGGCGGCTGGGCAGTTGGCTGTGGAGCGTACAGCCGTTCAATTAGTCAGGCAGGCAGGCAGGCAGGCAGGCGGGCAGGCGGGCAGGCGAGGCCCGCGGGGAGCAGCTGCCCGCCGACACATTACACGTGTCGCCAGCCTAACGACCGCGCCTGCACGCACACCTGCGCGCCAAGCAAGTGCGTCCGCCTTAGCCTCCACAGATCCTCCGTAGCCCCCTTACGTTTTAATCACTTCTACTCTTGGGTATACTTTTGCCATGTGGAAACAATAACTTTGATTCACATTCTGAACGCAGCCTCCTTGTGAGCTGCAGGCATAACTGTAGCTCAAGAAGAGGGAAAGAGTCACTGAGCGTGTAATGTTCCCAAACAGTGATTGGTGTCGAATCCAGTCCTATTTCACGTACATTCTATGAAACCAAGACATACTAAGGGATCCATACTTGTGAGAATTTAAAAACCTGACCGTTCCTTTCCTCCAATCCCCTCCATGCTCTAATGACCTCGACGTCGACAAGGCGTAAAGCAATAACCTCAAAAAAATTACCTTGTGAGGATTGAGTCTTTCCCAGCGAACAGATACTAAAAATTCTTCTCGGGTGTTCTGGCGAATAAGTTTTACCATGCATGAAGGTTGGGCGGTTACCGTCGGTGTCTTCATCAGGCTAAATGGTCATAACGGGAATTGAGTTTTTCACGGCGTACAGCTGGTAAAAATTCTTCTCTGTTATTTTGCCGGATAAGTTCTATTACGCACGACGTTGCGAAAGCTACCCTCAGTTTTTTTTTATCAGGTAAAATTTTAACTCGATGTGGTTACTACAATACGTCAGTGACTGTGTTGTCGCAGTAACCACTTGAACTTACCATTTCAATTGATAAAGGCAGTGAAAACAGCATGGCAAAACTTATGCGGCAAAAAAGCAGAGATTTTTTTTAGGAATCATCCCTGGTGTATGTTAGTTTCAGTACAGCTATGAGTAAATGTAAGCAAAGCCAAAATTTCAAAACGTCAGTGACAGACTTTAAACGCGATAAACCTATGTGTATTTCAGATGACATTTCAGCTGTTATTACACCGATGTGGAATTAAAAATGGTTGTCTTTTAACTACAGAAACTGTAGTGATATTAGTGGTTCATTTTCAGCAGTTTTAGATCATTAACAGTACTCTAGCCTGCTGCATAATTGCCAATTTTATCATTGATCAGAATTACCCAAAATTATGAGGAACAGTATAACAAAAATTGAAAGTTGGTAATCAGACTGAATGTCTAACTATCCGAACGTGAATTTCAATTTCTCTCATTAATTAGAAAATTTATTCTAAAGGCTAGTGCGGCAGGCGTAAAATATAGAACTGACCTTAGTCCTGTGATAATGATAAGTCTATATAAAATTCGGAATAAAAAGTAATTGAGTTGGCGGGTTATGTGATTGGGTGACTGTGGATGGCTGACCTGTGGGTTCTATGGGGTTTTCCCTACCATGCCCTATCACTTGCGCCGACTTTCTTCATGTATCTTCTGCTCTTGAGTTCTTGCTGTTCTGACCTATCGTCTTCTTTTCTTGTACTGCTAAATAAACATGAGCACCGAAGGTAAACTTGCATCTAGGAGAGGGAGCGGACAGCTAAGAGTTACTTGAATGAAACAATCTCTACAGGAAATCTCATTTAATCCGTAATAAACCATAAACCAACTGCAGCTGATGATGTAAAAGATAGAGTGGTATTCCATTACCCGTGATACTGAACATAGGGTTGAGACATAGCCCTACAGTATACAACTAACAGAGAATGGTAAGGTTGGTGCAGCCCCTAACTAATCCAAGGCCTAGCTGGTGACTTGTTGCCCGACAATGAAGAAGTGTGAGTGATCCATGTATCCTGGCTTGCTGGTAAAGTATTATCTTGCGTGCTCAGCACCGCACGTGTAACTTGCAACCTGAACTGTCGATCGGCAGAAAGTCGAACAAACAGGACACGCTAACTCGACGTCTGGCTGCAGTGAAACTTCACAAACTTACACGATTTCAACAATAAAATGTTACATTAAATAACGTCCCGTCACATAATAATTATTTTTTTTAAATGAAATTATTATTTTGGCACGTCAAGGACGAAGTCGTTACAAAAAAAATGTGGGTTTGGACCGAGGGTCAAACTACTCTCCTCGCGCATTATAGAATGGGACAACCATTAACATTTCGTAAAAAAAAGATACTTTGATAAAGTAACCTATTTTACCGTCCAATCGAGTAGAATAATTCAAACTTTACGGATAGCATTCACATAGAAATACAGGCATAGACTTCATCAGCCCGTCTGGTAATATAAAACCAAGGTGTGCCCATATTGCAGTGTTAAAATGTGGTCCCGAGCCAATATCTTGTTAGTGCTATTTATAAATCTGCTTATTCTCCGTAATTTATGTTTCCGGATGACATATTAGGAAGAGATATGACTGCAAGGGTCGTTAACGTCTGTGAAATAAATGGGTCACTCTAGCATAATATTTGATGTAACAAAGGTACCAATATTTACATTGGTTATCACCGATGACCGGTATAATTTAAAACATACAAATAATGTATATAATCTTAAATTACTTTTACCGAAATGTTAGAATACAATGCTGATTTTGAGGTTATTAGAAGCGGAAAAGGGCTTGGGAAATGGAACGAGAAGAAATCCGGCAATAGATTCGCCTGGAGCGATTTCGAGAAACCATGGATGTGGATGGCCGGATTGTGACTCGAACTTACGCCCTCGCGAAAACGAGACCAAGCGTTACCACTCACACATCACGATCGGTTCAGGGTTACCTATGTGTCGATCAAATGCAATAATAGTTCGTACTTAGAGGATACTCTAAGCACATCGCGCAATTACTTTTTAATTTTAAAGTTCTGTCATCGGAAATCGATGGTGGTTACCACCGTTTCACGATGACGTAGGTTTGGTGTTTCCCATGTGACGCTTTATTTGTAAACTAAATTTAATTGAATTCCCCTTGTCTTACCCATTAAATCAAGGATGTTGGGCGTTATTGGCAGGGAGACCTCGAAGGGTAGTTCGGCCACTGGTTTGACAGAGTTTATATTTATCGCGTAAGCACCTTTATAGCGGCTAACCGTAACCTATCCCGGTAATCCTACCGGTTAAAGCGCACATACAGCTTAAAGTGGAATCCGAACCATGATCACGTTCTGGCGTACTTCAGATTACACAGCGAGTTGTGCCAGAGGCGAAGGTCGGGTTGAGGGCCTTTTAAAATCCCCGTCGAGACGGACCTTTCGATCTCCAGTCAGACGCCTTACCCAGTTGGCCACCATACCGCTCCCTTCCCTAGTTATGGATGTGTATGAACGTGTGCGAATGACTGTAATGTGTGTATATTCAGAACAGTGTGATGTTTGAGTTGTGGATGATGAATGAAAGGAGAACCAGATGCCTCAGGCGAACACCCACAAAAAAAGCTCTATTCCCTAGTTGGCATAGCTCCACCAGATAGCAACCGAAGAGTAATAGGAGAGAAAGAAAGAACAAAACAATTGTCCGACACTAAACACCAAATTCATGGCCAAGAACTTCCTGTACCTCGCCTGAAATCTAGGAACAGTTTCCTGAAAAGAACAGCGCCTTTGGAGAACCAACCCGCGACGCGCCGTATGGAATTATTGAGGGGCACTCGTGACCATCAGAATAATTGCCCCAAGGAAGAACTATCAGCAGGCGAAAAATTAAGATATACCACATGGCGGACACTGAACCGATTGAGATCTGGTGTCCCCAAATGTAAATCTAATTTCGTGAAATTGGGATACGAGGCCGATGACAGATGTGACTGCGGGGAGGTGCAGGATCATGAACATCTGCTCAGATGTAACATCATTGGAACCGTGTGCTCAAACGATGATCTGATTGAAGTAAATGACAAGGCGATTAAAGCTGCTGAAAGATGGGACACGTAAAAAAAATGAAGGATGAAGAAAGGGAAATTGTAAAACCTGGTGCTAGCCCATTCTAGCCTACTTTTCAAAAGACATGAATGGGGCCTCCAAGCTTAACGTCCCGGTCTATCCGACGAATCACCATTAACAATGCCAATGCCATGTTGCCCTCACTCCATACGCACTGCGGAGAGGCTTCGGATGTATCCCAGGACTTTTGTGTACAATCTGTTGACTAGGAAGGAACAGTGCACCAGCACATCTACTAACCCACCGGCATAGTTCTGATGATGAGAATTTCTTCCATCACCTACTCGAATCTCGTATTAGCGCCGGTGACAATCACGGTGCCGTAGCCAACTAAGGGGCTAGCCATCACAACTGACCGCTGGCGTTTTTCCGGCAACCCGAGACATACTTATGTAAACAGAATTGTTTTAGGGTGTAGCTCAAAGTGAAACAAAAGTATTCTTTATAATTTTCATTGACTCAGGTGCAAAAAATACAACACGTGATACTTGCAGATGTATATTGTATACTTACATAATAACACTAAAAAAAAAAACGCCTCCAAAGCAATAACTGCTAACATTTGCACTAATATGCGAAAAAGTGTTAGAAAGGCCTGCAGATATATTAAAGTTATCGATATGGACAAAATTATTTATTTGCAGTCTGACAGCGCTTTACAAGTTGACAATGTATTCGTCATAAACTTTCCATCAACGGTCCTAGATTTTACTAGCGGTAATTTTCCGATTTTTATGCAGTACTTATGGATAAAAAGCGATGCGTGGCCAATGTGAGTAATGTTGCCCTTTATACCGTTATATGCGTGTCACGTCTGTACTCCTTGTTACGATTTCTTCCCATGTATTGTAGTCTAAAAATCCCTTAGCATTTCGGGAAGTAGGCATCACTGTTATCACATGAGATCGGTGGAGACTGCCGATGGAAATCGTGACTCGCTTTTAAACAGCACGACGTGGTATCCTGAGCTGCTACCTGCCTTGTCTACGGAAACACCAGGTAGATCTAACTCGTGATCAGCGTCCCGATTTTGCACAACTCCCTAATTATTTTATTTTTCGTTTTCAATAAAAGGAATACCAGTCAAAGTAAAACGATTTAATGTCAATAATTGTTCGGTAAAACGCAACACACCTTTCACGTACCACAAATATCCATACACATTCGAGGGACGACCGAAACGGAACACTCATTGCATTCTTCAACGAATAGCATCAACGCAACAATATTTTAAATTACAACAGCTTATTAAGATACCACTACCATAAAATATTCCTTGACTTCTGAGGATATATACATCCATTAACATGTTGTTGGTTATGCTTACTGGATTGTAACTATCCTATCAAAATCATTTATTTTTATACTAGATGATACTTATTCTAGTATGATACAGGTTGATACGTAACTTGAATATAGAAGAAAAACAAAAAAAATCTGATCTGGATAATCTAAACGGTTTTTCACTACGCCGTTATATTTAATTTAGAGGTTCAATTAACAGATTCGAAATACACTAATAGAATTAAGCTTCTAACTTCCACTACAGGTACTAAAAGCCAGCCCAGTTTGTAATACAATATACAAGTCAGTATTCTATTTCGTGGATTTCATCAATGTAGATGTTACACTTTGTATGGAGTATATGTAATATAAAAATATAAAAGAGAAATAATATGTTGTTTTTTTGTGGCGGAAATATTGCATTTCTGGATTTTCTTTAGTCTGAAAAAAAAAAGCAAGTAACTAAACCCTAGGTTGTCTGAGTATGAAATCAGAGCAAGGTAATTAATTTTGATAACTCGAAACAAACTTTATTTACGAACGAAGTACACGAAAATTAAAGGGATAGTTCAATCGTTGTTGCTGATTGAATGACTATTATAAGCTACAAGTCAATGTTTATTGCAATCAATTAAAAATTATTGGTCTTTGAGAAATACACACTACTGAACACTTCCTTGCAAACAATATGTTTTAGCCGAACGGGGGAACTCAGCCAAAATGAATTTTCTGAAAATTTTAATATTGTTTTTCTAGGTAAAAATCTGGATCTGCCTTCTTCTCAGAAAGTGAAATGCAGCTCTGTCTTTATGGTAGAGGTATTATTGACATTTGCATTCCCATCCATGCGATTGTCTGCATGGACAGCGCGGCGTTTCGGCGTTCGTACAGTCATTTTTTTGGTATTTGCTAAGTTCTGTAGTTTTAGCGTAACATATTTCTAGAATTCATCCAGTAAAATTGTTCTCCTGTCATCTATAAAGCCTACGAATTTGAAGTTGATTTAACTGCTAGCTTTCCTCCGTGAAAGTAAAACATTTGAGAACCATTCCCGTGAATTCATATAGCAACAGTAAACAAACACACAATACACCGCATTGGTCAGTAATGTCAACAGTTCAGTTGTACATCACGCTTTATTAACGATAAAAACAATATATAACCAACTGTTGCAGCATCATGAGCCAGAACTGATCTAATTTCTGACAAATCATTGTGTTTGTTTTCAGTGTTCGTTAACTTATTTCATCAATTTAATTGTGTTTTTTTATTTAAAAAAGCGATTGTTTACTGAAGGAGCCACACATTAAAATTAATTTAGTTAAATTTTTCATTCAGGTATTTGATTTGTGATTTTAAAAAGTGGTTATTTATTTTAGATACCATATATTTACTGGAAAAAACCTGTTACTGTGTTTACATTTAATAGGCGACGCCGGTTAGAATACTAGCCGCGGAGAATTATCTTAAAGCGGAAAGGGCTTTGTAATTTTATCCCTTTAATAAGTCCAGGGTAGTTGGAAATGGAAAAATTGTAATATATTTTTTTTTATTTAAGATTATAAAATTCCTGATTTTCTTCTAATTACTTTTAATATTTTTAGGAAGCATTAAGCGTACTTTAACCATTACCGTTTACATCTATTAGACAACAGGTTTATTTAAATTGTATTACGCAACAAAATACTTTTACGAATAATATATTGATCTTCATTGACATCGTTTTCTTCTTTGTTACTTGAATCTAAGATATGTCTCTACTTCAATGATTAAGAAAAAAAAGAAACCATTAAAAAGTGTCTGTCGTACACACACATAGATATAGGATACAGTTCATAAACTAAACTGATGCTGATTTTCATTGTGATAATTTGAAATTTTACATTGCCACAGCAACTTTCTACCCAGACAAAATAATCTACTCTTTACGTCACTATTCTGCGCTGAAAATTAAAATATATATATATATATATATATATATATATATATATACGAATACGTAGGGAGTTGATTTAAATGGAATCAAAAACTTGTAGCATGTTTCATGTTTGGTTAGATACGTGTGTAACCGAAGAGATTTGTGTGGATAATAACAACAAGACGGACTTTTAAGGCGCCGATGTTATCTCGGAGAGTTCCAACTTTAGAGAAATAATCAACTTACCAACAGCATACGAAGATAAATCCAATAGCCTATACAAATGCCCGCAAGGCATATTTACATGACACATCCAGGAGTCAACATGTTAAGTTGGTAATCCTTAAGTCCTCAAATGGATAGTGACCGCCGTTCACTGTCTTAGAATTTTGGTGTACTATTACTTCTAAAAAATATTTCAGTAGATGCAGGCGATCATCTTTATGTTTCATCAGGTTTAGTGCATCGCCGGACGATGCTCGACGTTATTATTGACCACCAGGATCTACCAACCTAATTTGGCAGTAAGTGTTATGTAAATATATGACATCAATTTCTAAACTCTTGACTTGCTCCATGGTAGGGGAGACGTAGACTGGATATATACTCTAAGTGTGTTATACCAGTTTTATTTGTAAACAAACCAATTAATATGTAGGATGGCAGTAAATTGCAGAATTACTTGATGATAAAGGAATAATTAAATATATATTAGCGATATATGATAAATATTTTTGATATCGTTCTGTCTAGCATGATAGCTGTATAGCACAGGATATTTAAAAAAATATGTTATTGCATATAACTATTTTAATCTGTCGTTGCACCTGACTCACTTGAACACTGTTTCCGATACTGTCATCCAAAAGCAACGCGGAAAATCTTCGGTCAAGCGGTTGACAGTATATATAGACTGTTACAATCAAGAATAATCATAACTAACACAATCAATTAATCAAACCAGAAGGGTTCAACTATTTAGGCGATTATATTTATATTAATTTCAGTTACTTGGCTTACTGCAATATATTTCTGGTGAAGGAAGGCCAGGTTTGTATTGCATCACTCAGTCTTCCCGAGTCATTTGAAGGAATGAGCAATGATATTCTGATAAATGTGGTTGAAGCTTTAGGAGAATATGAAAAAGTGATTTGTTGGATAGAGGAATTCCTAAAATATAGGAATGAGAGTTAGGCTAGGAAGTGCAGTATCAGAAGAGATGGAAGTAGAAACAGGTAGCGTTTTAGGACACTGCTCTTCATTAGTCTAATAAATAATTGTATTTGGTGGTTTACAGTTAATCAGAATTATTTTTATTTGTTTCATTTTATTTGTTTTATTTTATGATGAAATGTTGCACAGCAGAATTAATACAGGACAGAACTGTGAACATTTCCAAGGGGATTGATCTGTACATGATACCTCGCTGGGTGGGCCAACTTTGAAATACAATAAATGTAAAAAAAAAAAGGAGTCAGCTTATTAAATACATTGAAAAATGTAATTGGTTTTCTGGCAGTAGGATGGAAGAGGAATTACGTGTAAATATCCTGGTATATTAATTGACAGTAAAGTTTAAAAGGATCGATATGGCACATGGCAGAGAAATATTTCCAAATCATTCACTGGTGAGGGTAAAGGGGAATGATTCAGTGAGACATTCTACGATAACCGTGGCTCCGAAATTTGATGATGGATTCTTATGTAACTCGGCGAGACAAATTATTTTTTTTATTTTTTTTTGATATCTCGCTTAGTTCTCGAGATATTGTATCTAAAATTTGACGTGGTTAGGTTTAAAAGCGACCTGGACCAGAAGAAAAAATTCGCCATAGCCAAATTTGATGGCGAATCGGTAGGTAACTCGACGAGACAAATCGAAAATAAAGAATAATTTTTTAATATCTCGCTTAGTTCTAAAGATATTGTATCTAAAAAGTGAGTAGGTTAGGGTTAGAAAAAAAAAATCACCAAAACCACTGTATCTACACGGTGGAAATGAGCTATTGATGTTTTATTTCCTTCCTAGTAGTTGTTGTTAGGTTGAAATACGGCCTGGACCAGAAGAAAAGTCACCAAAAGCACAAGGAACTGTAGGTATAATTGATTTTTAACGTGCTATATCTCAAAAACTAAACGAAATATCAAAATTTTTATTGATTATTTCAATTTATTTCGTTAATTCTACAACAATTCATCATCAGATTGTGACGCCACGGTAGTTGTAAAACTGCCATTCAGTGAAACAGCGAAACTGTTCACTGAAACTTTGGTTTTGAGTATAGTGTGATATTAATGAGACCCACATAATCTGTTACAAATATAAGATTTGGAGGGACTGTAATGTATTATTTTGCTAAACAGTACATACAACACTGGACACAACACTTAGTTACTAAGACCACCCGTCCACGAGGCCAGACTAGAACCAGCGACCCTCATAGCGCGAGGCCATCCTGCCTGCTAGCCCCTTCACAGTCAGGACGTTGTCGAAGAAGAATTTTGGCAAGATTAACGTTTCTTGCATTGTAACAATCCCATGAGATGTGGGATTTTTTTATTTTCTAGAACGATGCTAACACACTGTATGGTATGTATAGGAGTTCCTATAGTCTGAGTATGGTGGTCGTGGCTATACATAACCGAAGTCACCCTAAATGCGTATCAACCGGGCTGTGTGGTGGCAAGGGCAATTTTTGCAGCCGGATCTGAGCTCCACGTCGAAACAACGGTAGCTATTTGGCCCATTTTTGTTCCGTCATATATTCGATCTGTGTGACGCTACATGCCATAAATTTTTACTGTTCATAGAAGTCACCAAATACATTAAATTTTGTGTCGTTCCTGTTTTTACTTTGGAATTTATGCATATGCAAATTTCACCTATTTTCTCTCACTCGCTGATGATCATCAAAACTCTAAAGTAATTTCCGTAGTCGTATAAAACTGAAATTTGGCACACGGGGATAGTTTACCCACTAATTATAATAAAAGTCTAAAAATGGTAAATATCTGTAGAAATCGCTTTCTACCATAATATTTTTTATGCCTAAAATATTTTTCATAAACAGAGCTTACAAAGATTAACTAATGTGTTAAATTTTACTTCGTTCCTCTTCTTACTGTGGAAGTTAGTAAAATTTGAATTTTTTCACTGTCTACGACACTCCGTCATCATAATTCCACTGTAGTTTCGTGGCCCTAGAAACAGGTAATTTTGATAAAATATATGGTATCATTAACAAAACTTACGAAAAGTCTAATATTGGTGATTTAAACTGTATTTATCCAATGACAACTCCAAACGTGAAACGATTAGGCGTATATATGGATGTTAATAGTGTTCGTTAATTTCACTCTGTCTTGTTATTAAAGATTGTATACATGATAATTATCGTGTAACTAGTCGACCACTTTGCACAGCAATTCCGCGCGGACCAGGGTGGCTGTAGAACGCACAGTGCCGCTGGCAGCAGCGCATGACGTCACCGCTTGTTGACACTGCAGTTCCACGGGGAGCGCGGCCAATTCATAACGGACGATCGCAACAGCGACAGCCAGAGGCTCGCAAACAAAAAGGAAGAAAAATGCCAGTGGAATTCTCGTTTGGCAGCCGCTCTCCCGGGGACGGGGCGGGGCGTGGCTGGCTGCCACTGTGCCTCCCCCGGCGACGCAACTGGCGACACGTCTAACCCGGTTCCCGCACCACTCACGTCGGCTCGCATTGTGCTTCACAGGTCGCAGTGTTCACTCGGACTTCATCGTGGATGGTCAGGATCATGACCGTTACTTGACACTAGTTCTTACATACAGCGCAGTGTCTGCTGTTAACTACATTCAACGTTATCTTGTAGGCTGTCTCTTCGGGAATTGAGATTGTTTAGCGATGCTTTGACATCTTTCACTGACTTCTGTCGACTAGTTTGTTATTCGCTGCTATACATGTACTTACAGTTTTTATAAACGATTACGTGAATCGTACAACTTTTCCACGACTAATAATAAAAAATAAAACGCTGTGATAACTAAGATCAATTTACCTCCCCGATACTCATTGGAAAAAACAATAAGAATAAATGCACCTGGATCTGACGGAAGGGGGGTAGGGGTGAGGGATTGTTGACGCTCATTGTGGTACAAACATCACTAGCAGTAATCTCCTGCCATATCGGTCCTTGTATCATAGAGACTGAAGCGCTGGCCACTCGTAACATTGATCACTGGTTCGATTCCGGACGATAGCATGGGTATTTTTACTTAAGGTAGTGTTAATAACCCATTGTCTCTACTGTTAAGTACATTACTAGCAACAATATATGTAAATACAGTTATTAGGAGAACGTATTTAAACAGACTTGTAGCTGGCTGTGTGGCCAAAGCGAACCACAGTCACTTTTAAGAAGAAAAAGTAATCTAATCATTCAGCCCACCGAGTGTACCGAGATGGTTCCAATAAGTTAGAATGAAATTATAGTATGAGGCGGATCTCTAATAAAGTGAGTTATGTTATCATTAAGTGCACTGTAAAATATTAATTAACATTTCCTTGCATCAGACAGTACCTCACTCCATTTTGGCGCGTGCTTTACTAAATACTCTCAGCAAATTGGGTGCTGGCACCAAATTATATTTTGTGAAAGTTTTTCTTACTTGCTGATTTTTGACATAAATGATCCTTTCCGGGATATCGTCCACATTTCTGTTTATTAAAATCGGAAACTATAAAATGCGAAGTAGACTGTGCGCTTAATTTCAGCAGACAACAATAACTTACAGCTTCATGCTAGCTAGAAATTAGTCTTTTTATGTTGGCATATTTTTTGGCGATACTAAATTTGCCTCATGGGTTTTAAACAGACCTTCAGTACGGCAAACATAGCCAAGAGAAAGTTCTAAAATCCTTTACTTGATAAGTCCTTAACTGAATGAGCTAACTAAATTACAACTTTCTGATGAACGGTGATACATTAAAAACACCGATTTAAAGTTTAAAAACAGTCCGATACTGTAAATTCATATTGTTTTCAGGTATTTGGATGATAACACAAAAGTGTTGCTCAACACAGTTTGTAACATGAAACGAAAGTACTAAGAAACAAAACATAAAACTCTGGTTGGCTGTCTAAAATATTCTGCAGACACAACTCGATCAAAAATACAATGTTTTCGGACATTTCTAAGAACATTGACTGATAACGGAGAAAAGAATCACAAATTTATATTAGGAACCGAAAAGGTGAAGTTACTGTGCACTACTGGTATAACATTTCGATTTTACTACCATTTAATGACAAAAGGAAAGATTATATTCAACCAACACAACATGTTTTAATTTCAGATTTATTTTTCTATCCCAAAATGTAAGTAAAACTTTTAATTTCATTCTTTGAAGCGCACAATTCTGAAAACAAACTGTTACACGCAATGCAGTGTAACTGTAATAATGCGCGTGCTATCTTTATATGTAAGGATGAATGTATGTTTGTTTGTTTGTTCTTCATACAAATTCACAGTTTTCATCCGATCTCGATGAAACTTTGCACCCTTCTCCTTTGAAACAAGGAGAAAAATACTGTCTACATTTGGTTCAAAAATTATCTGTATAAATAACACATGTTGTCTCATAACTTCGAAATACGGCGATATACAGACACGTTGGATATAGACGTCTCCGTACAGAGTTTCCGTGTAGTGGACTGGCAGATCAGCAGTTAAAGCGCTTGCTTACGAACGTCGTGGTCTCCGGTTCAAATCCCCGTGGAGGCTAAGATTTGTAAAAATTGTTTTTCATCGTAAGAGTCAGGCCTGGGTCGTAGGTTATTCGGATTGAATGTTAAACTGTAGATATTAGAAAGTTAGGGGTGCAATGCGAGGCAAATCGTAGGTAGTCTTGAAATGTTGTAGGTGTACACTTTTTTACGTTATAATGATCCCTCAGGTGTTGTTCGCAGTCAGTGTGTGAGTGTGAACCACAGTAATATTATTATAAATACGGAAGTAAGTCTCTGTCTTTTTGTTACGTTTTGACGACTAAATGGCTATATCGTTGTGATGGAATTTTATAAGGAAATTTGTATGAAGGGCGCAGGATATTGTTTCCAGTATGATTAACAGTTGTAGTCACGAAATTTTGAGACCTTATCGAATGGTGACAGAAATATGTTAGAAATTGTTTCTCTTCAAGAGACAGGTTCGACGGTACAATGATATAGTGATAGCTCTCCTGTCATATTATTCCAATTCGATATTGTTTGGGATCAATCCTTCGTTACCAACAACTTTCAATATTTAATTCTGGAAAAAAAATTCTTAATCCACGCGTACGAAGTTGCGGGTACGAGCTACTATACTATACATCTCATTATGCGTTGTTGATTCGGATGTAGGTTGTTTTATATTAGTCGGACGTATAACAGTTTTCCGTGCCTAATACTTCGGAAAAAAATTGACAAGCGTAGCAAATAAATAGAAGAACGTGGAACAGCTACAAGAATCGCTTGCTGAGCGGGTAGCGAGGCCTTTGAAGCTGATAGAGTACCGAGCAAGCAGCAATTATCACGGCTTCTAACCGGCACACATCGTTCCGTACCTAATTTCGTCAGTTCATTCACAAGTCAAATACGACTCCTCTCTGACTATACAGTACCAGGTGAATATGAAATTCCACCTGCTGAGATCATGGGAGGAAACTCAGTCAGCAAATGAGCTCCCGTAGAAACAACTGATTAGTTGTATCAGAAAGTTCTGCAGACCTGGCGGAAATACCGTATGGAATAGTTTCTAACGTGTGTTTGAAATGCTTAGCACACGTGTGCACCATTTAAAAAATAATAATGCTGTCTTCAATTTCAGTTAAACAGCAACTAAGTATTACTTAATTATTATAATTCCGGCAGCCAGTAGATAGGTGACGGGTGAGCTTCAGCACTTTGTTTAAATTTTACACAGAACCAATGGATGACGTCAAATGACGTCTCGCCACTCCTGTTTGACAGCTGTTACGCGGCTAGTCATACTCATGTGGTAAATAAGACACCAGATGAAATGGCGGCACTTTTGATGATTTATCACCAGGTGGAGGGAAAGAAAACGAACACGTACCAGTTGGTGAACTATTAAACCTAGATCGATCACGTGCTTCAAAAGCTACCAACTACGTAATTCAAATGGCGACCACATGTCAACGTTAATTTATTATTAATTTTTGTAAATAATATTTGAGTAAATATTATTATTAATTTTTAATATTATTATAAAAAATATCGCTTTGGTGTTTTCAGTTACTGACAACTACACAATTCATCTGTCAACGCTGTTGGCAAAAGACGTTCTGGCGTCACCTATTCATATATATGACCACTTAAAGAACAGCAACTTGTTCCCGCAATTACAAGATTTTTTTATTTAAAATTACGCCGCTATCTTCTCCATGCTATATCTTTGACCATGTATTTCCATTAGCACAACTCAAGCCAAGAAAAATATCTGCTGCTCCGGCTGCCCATCTGGCCGCCCACTTCGTGTGAAATGGAGACGACAGCGACTGCAAACTTAACACGGATCTGACCTGGTAACTGATCCTACGCAGAGTCTACCTGATACTGACCTACCAACTAAATACTGGAGCCAATCAAAATGCCTCAGGACAGGCTATAGTCTCTACTGTGTAACGTTGCACCACTGGGGCTTAAAGACGACACGTATTGTGACTGCGGTGTGGAGCAGTCGATTGAGCACATTGTCCAACCAATTGATAACTGGGTTGTCTGCTCTCCACGCTGCTACTAGAGGTATAACTTAATGGATAGACTCTGTTGACTTCACGTTCTAGCTGTGATAATTATATTTTTTAATGTATTACTCAAATTAAATGTGCATACGAGAAAGAATAATAAATAAATAATAAAATCTACCATGTTCCACGGTACCTGGCTTGAATAAAATGTTTTTTGTGACTCAGTTAATGGTTACGCTATCTCTCGTATTTCTTAGGAGCTGATTCGGTAGACCACCGTTCCTCGACCCCCTTTTTAACATTATATAATGTGGAACATGCTTGTAATGTGTCCGGGGCTTGAGATATTCTACTATTTTCTCGCTTGCTTTCTTACCATATTCCTTCAATACTTCCCTCCCTTGCTGATTCTCTCATTGTTTCTCTCATTCTTTACTTCCTCGACTCTATCCTTTATTTTATCCTTTCTTCTGCGATATGGTAATAATTATCCGCCTGCCTCGGTAGCACGGGGCTAACGAGCTGACTCGCGTTGCAGGGGTCACCTGTTGAAGTCCAGCCCAGGGCATGGGAAGCTTTAGTCCACTTTACGTCCGTATTGTGTTTTCCTTTTATTCATGATCGTTATTAACAATAGAAGGGTCTAATACAATTGGTAAAAATAAAGAGAAGCGCTGTAAGGTGAAAGGCTGGAAGCAATTTTAAAAAAGAAAAATAATTCAGTGTCGGTATCTTTGTGTAAAACGTGTGAGCATAAAGATGTGTTTATTCACTTATAAACCTTCTCACCCGAACAGAAATTCCATCCAGAATGATTACTTAAATCCACTAAAAATTGATAACTGGGATAGTCTGTGCGTTGATTCTACATTATCAGTGTTATTTCATGAACTGTGAAAAGAAAATAAACACGATAATTAACGTGACTTGTGTGTTAATGGTTCTCAAATGCTGTAGCATATCAACGTTTTTACCAACTGTAATACCCGCTAGAAAAACATTTATTCGCAAATTAATTCCCTCCTCAATGGATAGGTAACTCCTTTTCACTGATATCTGGTTGTGTTTCACATAACATAGAAAATCTGTAACACTGCAAAATCGACAGCAAATCTAAGCAGACATATACCTGTAAAAGAACGTAAAAGATGATGACTGCAAACCGATTCTTATGGAGAACCTAATTCAATCAGGTTTAACTCTCCAATAGTTCAGTTGTGGCGTGAATGTAGGAATTAAACTTAATGGTTGTATGGTGTTCAATTCAGTCTTCATGATTCTCCGGCAACTGTACTGCCTTACGTTACATCAAACTGGTAGCATTTGCAAACGGCGGTCCAGCTATCGGCTCCATATGTTTTCAACAGTGAGAACAATAGCGACGGAATGCGAGTTCTTTCTATCTTCCGTTGAGAGACGGCTATGAGTGTTCTTGTAGCCAATAGAAAGCTATTTGGAAGCGCCGTATATGAATTTTGAATGAAAGGCCAAGCAGGGTATATTTCTCGACGAGTTTCCTTTGACTGTGTACGTTTTTTCACATGGGTGTTGAGAGGAGGAGCGGGGGGAAGGAGGGGGTAGAGTCGCCTACGCCAGGGCAGAGGAAATTCTGTGTGAGACTTCGTGAAGGTTGGTGTAGGCTTTGCTTGGTGTGGGAGGCCATCCACCTTAGTGTGGGCCCTGGACGACAGTGGTGCAAAGGACAAGGAGCGTTGTGAAGGTTTGATGCTTAAAATAGGATTTTTTTTAATGCTACCGTGACCCAAGTGTTAATTGTGCGCCAAGGTGACTGTTAGGTATATTTCCACAACTATGGTATTGTGTCTTTATACCTTACAAATAGTTCCAGTTTGTACTGCCATAGTGAATTCCACCTGGTTTATCCCTAGGAGAATTAAAATTGTAAAACATTAAGTCTCAAAAGTTAAATTTCAACGCAATATTAAGCTAGAAGTCCTTCTGACGTGTACTTGTGTTACAGATATCCATATTCATACAGATTGAATCTTTAGGTTTTTTATATTATTTGATTTAGCATTCATAAATGTTTTTATATTATGTCAAATTCTTAACTGAATTAATAATTCCCACCTTCTAATAATCTTTCTTTAATAAATTTAAGTTTATTTAAATTAAAAAATCATTTACATTCAGTTCAAAACTGATCGGTACGATAAACTCTGTCCCGATACCTCGGTTTCTTAATTGCTACCTAACGAGGAATAATTTCATGGCTTCGATAATTTAATGTTTCTAAGAAGAACCTTAGGTGTTACAGTTAATTTTGAGCTAATCTTTTCTGTTTCAACAATACGATGTGGCAAAACTGAATAAACTACTACCACGTCTTTTACTTTAACATTCCTATTTCTTTTAAAGACAGAGATGATACCGAATCTTCCTGAATCCCAAAAGTGCGAGAGGATATATGAAATCCCTATGCTTTCATCATGACGTATAGCATTCGTACAAGGCAGATGACGGCAGATTTTCTCTTGAATACTTCCTTATAATATGATGTGTTAACTAACTAATGTCTTGAAGTTTGAAGCAAATATACGGCGAATACAATAAAAAGTAACTATCTACACTGGAAACCAAACATTTTAAGCAATGGCTTATTACTTTGTTCCGTTGAAGAAGGTACTCATTCCAGAGCCCTGCTTGAGAGTAAGTGTAAAGTTGAAGAGATTTGCTAGGGCGTTTCTCCTCGGCTGGCAGGTGTGGCTGGGCGGGTCGGTCGTTAGTGGTCCAACACGAGATATCGGCTGGCGGTGGCTGGTGGCAGGTGGTGGCACTTTGCAGAGCGGAGCGCGCTTGTTATCCAGCAGGCGGCTCTCTGGAGGGCGCTCCAGACCCACGGCGCGGACTGGTCCTCGCGCTAATTGGGTCGCAGGGGTCACCCGCTGACCGCCCTGCAACACCACACGTGCACATACCACCCACCCACCAACCATCTTCACACTGCCATTAATTTAGTTCAAAAAGAAAATCATGATTATTTGAATTACTGCATTCCTTTATCTTACTGAAAATATCCCCACTTCAGCTCAGTCAGAAAATCTTTTTTCATCTCCTCAAATGGTTTCTATCTAATTAATCGCAATCGTTTGGCTCAATTTCTCAAATATCTTGCGTAGATCGAGTGATACACTACAAACTTGGTCTTTCTTGTCCATTTCATCCAAAATATCTTGCATTACACCCTCTAACTGGTATGAATATAAACAGACGAAGTCCACCCCTTTTCCTCAGTTGGTTGTGGCACCGTGATGGTGTCCGGCGATGACACGTGGTTAGTTTGTTCGAGACGTGATGGTGGAAGAAATTTTCGGAACAGGCCCACATGAGAGGTGATGGTGCACAATTCATAATAAGCAGCTTTTGCGTTGGGTTAAAGCCCATACAATGTTTGTAGTGATTCGTCCGCCTGCTTAAGACGTTAAGACTGCGCTCAGTTTGATGAACTTCTGAATATTAGGCCTGAATGAACCTGCACTGGTTTCACCTTCTCCCTTCTTCCATCTTTATTTTATTCACAACACAAATACCTGAATATCCTGAAAGCGTGAAGTCTTGTTTTATTCACGGTGCTTGATTTATGTTCCTACTGAATTCGTAATGTATTTGTACCACATTAAGAACGCCTAGCTATATCAGCGATTTGCAGAGACTAGTAAAATAGTCCATTGCGAATGTTAACAACTAATGTAATTCAACAATATTTCTTAAATCTAAAAGTAACGCAAAGCAAACGTATATAGATCGACTCATCAAGGAGCAAGATATTAGTACGGAAATGAGTCTCTGTGGTCGAATGAGCTAAGTAAATTGAAAGGAAGAAGTAAAAACAACAATAAATTCAAAGATGCTACAGGTCTCTCTGTGTGGTCAAACAGACTTTTTTCGTTAAAAATTGTCAAGTACTCAATAAATTATTTAGTAATTACATATATAAGTAATTAAGCAATCATACTCCAGCGACCCAATACATACCACATCAGTATAATACAACCGACTGTAGAACTTAATCAACGCTGGATACCCGCGCACTCTGGAATTAGACATAACGAACACGTCGGTATGTTAGCCAAGGAGGCATGTAGCTCAAGCCGAAGCTTAATCCCACCCGATAAAATCACTGATTATCAGGTAAAAATGGTCAGCAATGCATACCATGAATGGACCAGGGGCTGGAACGAACCAAAACGACGCAGAAGGCGACAGTATGCTCTAGTACAGACGTATTATCCGTGACAACCTTGGTATTCAAGATGGAACTTTCAATGATATCACATCACATCACATCACTTATCCGCATGATATTCAACCACGGCGACTTCTGTAGTCACCTATTGTCTCATCCAGGCGGTAATCAAACCCTATTGCACATGTAACGGAGAGGCAGTACAGGGGCTCAATCATTTACCCTTTAACTGTTCTAATTTTCACCAACAGCGAGCAACTTTCATCAAGTCTCTTGTGCGAGCACAGCAGCCACTTCCAACCAGTGTTACAGCCCTACTCACTACAAATAACAACAAAACCTACTGTATCATTAACGACACTGACATTCACATTTAATACATATACGTATCTGTAATATCTGTTTTTTATTTTTAAAAGCACTTGTTATTAATTTGTAATTCTACGATGCTGACAGCATGGATTATTCAAGACCTAAGGTGAATTAAATAAAAAAGTAATAATTAAAGAAAGTTCGAAACAATGATTAATTATGTCTGAAAAATCATAAATACTTTTAAATTGATCTGCTTCATTAACAAAACAGGAATCTAAAATTATTGTTTTTTTTTTTGATAGCACAATACGATAGCTTTCCGAAAAGTTAAAACGAGTGGAATCAAAACTAAAGGTAAAAAAAACATTATCTGTAAGAGGAAAACGAAAAGAATCACTTATCTAAATGTAATGACAACATTTGGAGATGAATGTATCCGATGTTCTGATATTTATGCCATTCTCAAACTTGAATGTATTCTACTGGTTAAAATGACCGTAGTAATAAAACAAATGAATAAAATTGTAGCTTTAACTTTTTCAGCTGAATAATGGGATCTGACAGTGCCACGTGCTCCTAGATCTAAAAGAAATAGCGTATACCCAGAACTTTTAAACTTTTATATATGAACTCAGTTGAAAGTAACATGGCGGTTAGAACAGTTAAGGGCCCGCTAGCTCGTGGTGCACACTGGTCTAGCTTCTCACAGACAGGGAAGATTGGTCTCACCTTTGAGTGGAAGTTACATTTTGTCTTTATTTTAATTAAAATTTTCCCTCGCAACTAATTTTATCTCTTTGTTCGAAACTCAGGAGACCTTCAACTTAATTACTGCAGCACGCCGTAATAAGACTGCTGAGGGTTCGTAGCTAGCTCTCAAAAAGTTATTAACATATGCCTTGTCTCAGAGTTGCTCACGTTTCAAAATTGCAGAAAGGGGAAAAAACATTTTAGCGAAATATTTCTCAACTAACATATATGAATAATTTATCGTTTCTCATAATGTTGATTCATTCTTCTGAGCCATCGTGTTTCACCATTATTTCTGTGGAAATCTTCAGTCAAATATATTTTCTACCGTATACTATCTTTTAAGCCCGTCAAAAATGACAGGTTTAATGTAGTTCTGGCAATTAACTTCTTCCCATTTCTTAATTTGACAGCGAAATAAAGTATAGCGGAAACGTCTACATCGAGTATAAATACCGTCAAAAATGACGGGTTGAACGCAAGTGTTCTATTAGTTCATTTCCTCGTAGTTGCTTAACTAAATACAATTCTTATTAAATAATGGTTATAACCTTAAGTATGATGTAATTTGGTACATATTTCTCAGTTTACTCTGAAAGCGATTTCTCTATACATAGAATATAAGAAAACATCTACATCCACTGAATATAAATAAACACAAAGCTGCTAATAATTAATATGTTAATTTAAACGAAGTGCTTTGACAATTCATTTCTTCGCGAGAACTGTTATTAAACAGCCTCGAGTAACATCTCTGGCCCGTTATAGCCAACCAACGAATCCAGGAACGTGACATAAGAGTTAGTGACGTGGCTAAATAACTACCAAGCTTAGCCTTTTATTAGCACTGATGATTATTCCTGTTGTCAGCATCCCTTTATTTCAACTGACACAAAACGTACAAGGAAGAATAAGGCTATATTAGTAGAATAAGATTTTTTTGATCGACTTCTGATGTATCGTACACTGTTCACGTTAAAAACAACCCGTATGTTTAAATATAAGCTACAAGTAGTTGCACTGGTGGCAGGAACACAGTTTACATCATCCCAGCGCCTACGTGGGCGAGATTCAACCCGCCACTCACAACAGTTGCAATGGTAGTGCCGGCTTCAGGGGTGAGTAGGCAGAAGTTGCCACTGATAGTTGCCTTTGTAATGACTGTAAATCATCTCGTGGAGAAATCTTGAAATCGTTGGCAGTCATTCACAACTGGGGCAAATTTTTTGTACCAACTATCAAAAATTCAAGATAAGTTCACCCTGACATCAAATATTAAATTCAAAGAGGTATTAAGACTTGAAAATACATTCTCATTAACAAACTCTCTTTGCTATTTTGTCTATACACTTTGCTGGGAATTTAATTTCGACAAAAGAGTGAAGCGGGTTGGGGGGAGTGAAGGTTAGACGTGCGATTCGCACGGGTTTAACGCTGATTAATGTCTTATCTACAAATGAAAATTTTCCATTATCCGTTATCTGGAATCAGATGCTTGTACGAGTGTATGGTTATGGCCGTCTCGTCTTTTCTCCCCACCCCTCCCCTCTCCACTCCTAGCTTATACACACATACACAAACCCACACCGACTACTCCCAGTATTTGTATAGTATAGTACTTGTATCGCAAGTAATTGAAACGTCCAGCATATTTGTACAGAAACTACAAGATATAAGCAATGCGTGCACATGTGTAAACAGTTGGCTCTTTTGTGTGGGAAAAACCGTGTCAGTTTGATTTGGGTGAAGCCTTCGGTGGCCATACCGCCGGGTAAGCGAGTAAACAATAAATGCGGCTATGGAAGCATATGATTCCATGTGTCAACAGAACAGGAAGGAAGATGTTTAATCAGTCAAAAGCTCTCGCAGCAAACAGGTCGATAGCAGACTACGCGAAGCAGAACAGCGGCAAATGGGAGAAATTCTGAACAAGCAATTTAAGGCTTTCTTCTACAGTCCGTAGTGATGATCGCGTAAATTATTAGACAGTGTGTCTGGCATGGCTTGGACGACTGTGGTTCAGTTCTAGATGAAATGAAGAATGCTACTTCGACACTGAACGTCTAGAACGGCTGGCAGGTTCACTCAGTACGCTGTCCAATGAGTTCCAAGGACGAAACTTCTAGTGGAGGCTACCAGCAACATATTCGTGCCACTTACAAGGTCATCTCGTTCGTAGTGCCCAGCGTCTGTGTGGAAGCACAGAGCTCTACCTCCGCGAATCCACGTGAAGACCTCATTGCGACTGTTTCTTATAGGATATTAGGACGCTACACTAAATTTTATTTTGAAAATACCTTTATGTGTGTAAAATTTAAAGAACTAGATTATTCTTCTTATGAACGCCTTACTCGTATATGAGCATAGGCGATTACCATGTGCGTAGGGTAGTCCTGCTCGTCAACTTCTCAGAAGATGAACTGGGGTGATTTTTTGTTGCCTTCGTAAGTTTTGTTGTAAGGGTAAATGACTATGATAGTGCAGAAAATTGTTTGTATTGTAGATGAGAGAGTGAAAAGGGTGAAATATGTTTAAGGCCCTTCCAAGCCAACATTTGCGAAAGACATAATATTTCTATTTGACGGACGAATCTTGATCAACTTTGTAGTATACCCTCACTACATAGGCACGTTGGTATTTTACCCAGGACTTTGGTGCACAACCTTGGGATTAGGAACTATGGATCATTGTCTCCCTACCCTGCCGCTAAGTCCTTATAGCAAAAAATTGCACCCATAACCAGGCCTCGAACCAGCTAACGCCGTATCAGGGCCGGGCGCCATCACAGTGTAGTACCGAACTGAACCAACTGGGTAGGCAGAACAGGATTAGTATTATGTTTATAGTCCGCATCAGATAAATAAGTACCAAGCTTTCTAAGTGGTGATGCTAGCGTAGGGGCTAGAGTACTGGCCCCACGTACCGAAGGTCGCCGGTTCGATTCCAGCCGAGGGCATGGGTGTTTAAGTGTTGTGTGTCTGCGTGAATGTCTTGTCCGTCCAGTGGTGTCCATACTTAGAAGCTGCAATGTATATACTGGATGATGATTCACTGGAAGCTACGATAATCACATTGAGCTGGCTGTATGGCCTCTGATATATGGCCTCTGTTGCCAAATGCCATTAAAAAAAAAGTGATGCTGCTTCTCGATAAACTGGCAGATGATTCAAAGCAAAGGCGTACACTGAAATGCGTTTAAAATCCTAAAAGCGATCAGTATTTTCAAGGATGGGGGTAAGATGTAATAAAAAACACGGAAGTTTTACACAACTGTATATCTCAAGCTATGTGAATTTATGTTTCTTTTTTTATGGTTTTGGGGTCATTATGAGGGCAAGGACTGGGGCTCGTAATGGGGAGGAATGTAGCCATGGCCTTTTCATGGAAGCATACTGGAATTCGACTGGAGTATGAACTTCTTTTCAATGTTACAAATGTACTTAGTTCATAATATACGGACTAATTAAGAAAAATCGCTTTCTTTCTCTAGCCATAACAAAAATTCGTAATAAACAAAACGTTGTTATGAAATTAATTTTGTGGAAGAATATATTGCTAAAAATTCTTAACACGCTCAGATGCTTAATCTGTATAAGAGGGATGACGAACAAGGGACTGACTACCAATCGCTATAGTCGTATGTCCTTTGCTGATATTGATTTTGATTTCAACGATTTTCGTTCCATTTTCGTCAGAAATCAAAGATGGTACGGATGAAGCATTTTATTCAAATTCTAGGGTACCATTATTTCCATAATTTGTAAAAACATAAAAATTAATGTCACGCCAATGCAATTTTTTTATTTTTAGGAACGCGATTCACTTAATTCTCTGAAGCATCGTCACCGGTTCTATATGTTGAGTGTGTACACATGTGATTGTTTTGTTTTTATGTTATAACTTACACAATTAAATCACGGTATAAATATAAACCTAATTACATTTTCAGTATTTCACATTTGCTCGTATATAAACACCATTTTCGCATTAGCGGAATTTTAACTGCATTTTACACACTGTAGTTCATTTTTCTGTTCTTTTTTTTTCATTCTCACTGCACTGCAACTGGATCATAGTGTTGCTATTTTTATCAGCTAGTATTTTGTTTATTTTAGAACGTATAGTGCTGAGTGATAATGTTTTTTTGAGCTTGTCTTATGCTTTTATTTGGGGGGTTGCGCGCTTTAGAATATATGTTTCTGCGTTGATGCGTTTTGCGTGTTTCATTGTTAGCTCTTTCTGTCTGTGGTTGACGGTCGTATTTTTTTCTATTCTTTTGAGTATTGTGTATAGTACTGGATCTTTCTGGGTCGTGTATTCAATTATTACGTTCTTTCCGTCTGCCATCAACAATATAAAATATAAATATGTTTGTATTTATTTCAAAATTTAGTTAAATAATTACATGCAATACACACGCAATGAATAAGATCGCTGAAGATACATTAGAGAATGAAGTTAAACGCACCGAGCCTGTTAGGGAAGTGGTATCGTTTGGCCTCGCATTCGGGAGGACGCGAGTTCAAATCTCCGTCCAGCCATCCATATTTCAGTTTTCCGTGGTTTCCTCTAATAACTCCAGGTGAATTCCAGGATGGTTGCTTCAAAAGGTCTTGGCTGAATTCCTTCCAGTTCTTTACTCCTACTCCTTTCGGCTCCTAATGACCTTGATATCGATGGAGCTAAAAGCCAGAAGTAAAACAAAAAAAAGTAAAAAGGCGTTTGGAACAGTAAATCAGTAATTAACGAATTTAGTTGCATTAGTGCGATATTAATTTTTAATATAAATTGGTTATATCACACTTGAGGAAATGGTCAACAATATACAGTTGTTATAGTGTCATACACTTTTCACATTCGTGGCTAAAAAAAGTGACAATATTTCATCATGCATTAGTATTAGACACCCTTTACTGAACTTCTTCGAAATTTCGCTAATGAAGTGGTCGATGGAAGGAGCAGCTGATGGTATACAAATAATATCGCTTCGACCATTTGACGGGGAATGAAGGGAGCGTGGCGCCGGCCCTGTTTACGGCCGTCAATGTGGCCCTCAAGAAAAGAGCATTCCTCGCAGCGCTGCGACACGCAATTCGGGCGCTGAAAGGCCGCCACGTTGACTCGCGAGATTGGATTCGAGTCAGGCGCCAACTCGCACGCGTTCACCGCGTCACTCTGGA
The DNA here is from genome assembly GCA_031002005.1 of Vandiemenella viatica. Taxonomy (NCBI): domain Eukaryota; kingdom Metazoa; phylum Arthropoda; class Insecta; order Orthoptera; family Morabidae; genus Vandiemenella; species Vandiemenella viatica. The sequence continues at coordinate 50,048,597 of JARYHS010008075.1, forward strand.
ACAACTGTCAGCCGCCGCCACCGCTTCAACTCTGATCGGCCCAGTGGAACTAATTCAACAACAAGCACCACTCTCGTGGAAATTGTGATTGTGAAAAATTAAGCAACGATATCCCAGACACGGAGACAGAATATTAATTTATTACATTAATTGTACAATATGAACAACAATTTCTAAAGAATAAATCCGACGAATGCAAACATATTACAAATAAAAAGATAGAGATAGCCTGATGGGACGATTATATTAAATAAATGACCATGGAATTCCAATTTCACTCCATCTATTCTAATTTTAATTTGCTTCAACCAGTGGCACAAAATAAGTAATTAACGTGTAGTTATTTTTCAATAGATTCAACCTTTTTTAATCCTCTGCAACGGTGTTTCTGGCGGGTTATCAGTTCCTAAAAAAGAAAATTATTTCCTATTTTTTGAATTATCAGGTTTCGAGAATGCGCATTTTTCGTGACATTGAATTTAAAGAATATGACAGTTACATGAATGTGAGGATGTTTGTTTCTGCTGTAAGCATTTAAAAAGAGTTTCAATGATCTTCTGCTTCATTCCTATCTGTTAAACAAGTATACAACACTCTCAGCACTTAATGGATCAGCACTTGTTCCACGTACCAGCAAGTGTTACCAACATGGTATTTACGGTGCCACATTTGATTGGACAGTGGCTTTCCAGTTTACGAGAGATCGAGGCAAAACCTTTCCCACTATCAGTGTTTCAAAGGAATCCGTTTAAAACAGAGGTGGCTGGTTGAGGTTTGGAGTTGGGGTTGGTGAGGAAATTGTTGCCCGTCAAATCATTTCCTCTTAATGACGAAAATGGGAGACGAATATCTTCCCAATATTCCTTTACACGATTACTGAAACGATGATAACAACAGCCGAATAGCTCACCTGACGTTTAAAGATACAACCATTCTTCCTAATCTGGTTCCGTATTGCAGAGCTACCTGACGGGTATATTTAATATACGCTAAAATTATCAAACAAAAATTAATTCACCAGATTCAAGAAGAAGCAAGTAATGAGAAAAATATTTCTTTGGCTAAAGTTTGCCGTAACATGTTTGCTATTGTCGCTATAATTGAGCTGGAAAATAACATGTTATTATGTTTCAAACACGCGATTAACTAAGTGCACGGATCTCTCAGTTAGAAGAGGTAAAAACTTTTAACTATCTTTACTAAGTGTCTCACGAAAGTGCTCCTATGAAAGAGCATGGACATGTCTGTTTTACTACAGTTTTCAGTATTTTATTACAAATTTCCACAGATCTAACGGAATCATACTCTGTTCTTTTACCTTCAGGAAACATTGTAAGAATTCTACGCTGAAACTTTTTTCAGGAACAATCTCTTCAGAAAATTGGTTTCATCAGAGTAGGGTAGCCAACATGAAACCATCCGAACTTCTGCCGTAGCACTGTGTTATACGGCCGCAGTGTTTGCCTATCCTACGTGGTGCAACTTTAACTCATGCTAAACAGGTGGACGTAGCTCTCAACGACACATGCACAATTGAAACCGGCTGTTTAAAATCCACTCCTATTGAACGGCTCCACCGTCTCGCAGGAATAGCACCAATACTCCAGTCTGAACCCAAACAGCATGGAAAAAAGGAAGGAAGAAAATGAATATTGAAATAACTCATTAATTATTTGTGAATTTATTCCATGCTCAGAGACTGACGACAAGGAAAAGTTTCCTAAGAACTTCAAAGAAACTGAGAAAGCCAGCCGATAATGTGAACAGTTTCAGACAGTCTTCTCCAACCCTTTTGGTTGGTGAAGAGTGTCTGATACCTTAGCACCTGGCTATGGCTGATATGGAAGTCTTTGAATTGGCTGACATGAGGAGTGGGTATTTCCAACGTTAACATAGCAATATGGGACAATGATGAAGTCGATAACATCAAGTGTGACTGCGGAGAAATTAGACTGTTCGACGCATGGTTCATTGTCTACTGTGTTCAAACTTGTGCATGGAAATTAACTTATACGACGACTCTGAAACAGCACTGGAAATGGTAAAGTTTTGGTTTAGTAAAATTTGATGATTATATCATTCTGACGCGAAATAAGTAAATAAATGGAATTGTACTCTCCTCTTGTATACTCTACTCTTGTATCTGTTTTTGGGGACTTAGAATAATGTAAAGAAAACTACTCGACTGTGTCCCATTGCTGGTCGTCTAATTTATCGTTCAAGCTATTACCGCTTCTGGTTAGCGCCGGCACCTCTGGGCTCTTCTCAAATCACCGCCAACTGCCTGCCGCCTGCGGCCTTCAGTTTTCATTAACGACGTGGCGTGGCGCGGCTGAGCCTGCGTCAAATTAGAGGCCCGCCCGGCTGGCTGGCTGGACAGCGCCGTCCTGATTGCACGCAGAGCGGCGCCCGTCATTAGGCAGCACCCGCGGCAAACTTTGTGACAGCGACAACTGCGCGCCGTGAGACCGTATTACCGCATTACACCCAGCGCGCCGCAAGCTCGACACCGACACGGGCATTGCCCCCACTGTATTATCACAATACGACAGCCTCTATCGGAAAGTGTGATGTAACCCTCGACCAGAAGAATGCGACGACAAAAATTTCATTCAAGCGAAAAACTACTTTCTGAAACTTTTGCAAGCTTAATATTGTTTTCGGACTGATTAAGAGCTCTACTTATTCCTAAAGTTTCAGCACTAAAGAGGAGATGACGTGATCAGCGTGAAGATCTTGCCAGTGTTTACCTTTGCTTAGTTTCTTTCACATTACTATTTGTATGAAAGACAGGTGGGCTCGACGATCATTTTCGGACAAGAAAAGTTCTCAGCTACATTCCAGATAGAACACCGCTGGTCCTAATATGTGAGCGAAGATTTTCGCTGCTTGTAAATCCAAAATAGCCTTCCGGTTTCCGATCGAATAGTGTCATTAAAAGGTGACAACGTTTCGACAACTTTCTCCATTATCTTCATCAGTCACCTTGCTATCGACAATCTGGAAGTCCACTGTTAGACATCAGTGCACGGATAGGCTTATATAACGTCATACGATAGCAGCCGTCCAATGGGCGTCGTGGCTCTGTAGGAGGACGTCTCCGTCGTGCTGCTGGCTTCGCTACCGCTGTCGGCCTAAGACTTGCTGCGCTCCTGGTTGAGGATTCAAAGCGCCTGTTACCATGCATAAGTCACAAAAAGTCCTGTATCTATGTAAAGGTGTTTCATTTAGTATTATTTCAATTGCTCCTTTATGACAATATAATGGACTAAATTACATTTAGACGATTGGAACCAATAATGAGGCCAGTTTGTGTTTATTAAGAATAAACTAATTATGAATCGGAGCGAGAATGTAATATTCAGAAAGTTTCGTGAAATTGCGAAGGAGCAAACATAGAAAATTCCGTTGGTACAGTAGAGCTGTCGCGGGCGCAATTTATGGTATGGATTTTAGCAGTGAGAAAGGCAGTTTGTTTTCAAAGCCAACACAACGGTGTGAGACTACACCGACTCTGTATGACACCAGCGCCCAAGGCCGCAGGCTTCGCAGTCCTTACTGTGAGAACTCGACAGCCAGCTCCTGTCCACGAGGGACCCAGCTAGTTGTCATGTGAAGCACACGTCCAAACGGCATGATATCCAGCCAATGAGGGAAGCAGATTCCCCATTTTCAGGGCCAGGAACGACTATCGGCGGTACAGTCTCTGAGCAGTACGCGATGTGAAATTTCGTAGGCCAGACATATTACCACCCAAATCGGCCATTAGAGGCATTTTTGTATCACTCTCCCATCCGCTGGCTTAGAAAGCATCTGCCATTATTTTGGATCCTATGATCCACTATTTCCAGTATCGGAAAACCTCCGATTTATATATCTATCTGTGTAACAATACCATGCAACAGTTTCTATAGTAAATTAAGTAGTCACAAGTCTCGAGATCATTCAAAGGAGTACCTACGTCCTGCTTTTAAGTAAATTCTGGTATCCCGTCCCGATATCGCCGCATGCCCGGTAGAGGGCATGGATGTGGACAGCATATAGACGGCGCTGGCAGCGGGCCAACCAGCGCCACCACGTCATAGATTCCGCCGCGGCCAATCGAAGCCGACCCATCGCATATAAATACAACCAGAGCAGCTCCACTCGGCAGTTCGGTGTTCACTGCGCTTTCGGTCGTGTCTCCGTCCTACTGTGATTCGCCTCTCGGACTGTGACAGTGCTCGCATCGGCTTCGTTTTCGGTACTCTCTTCGGACTCTGAACCACACGTTGGACTCTGCCAGTGCGCGTTTTTTGTTTACGTTCGGCCTGCTCCTTGGACTTGTTCGAGTTGTTCGTGACCGTCTCCTGTGGACCGACTTTCCGCCGTGTGACGTTCGGCCACCGTAAGGACATAGCATAAATTAAGTCTATGTGTGTGTGTTTTTTATCCTAGCCAGGTACTTATAGATGCCGACTGGAAAGTTTAAACCGCAGCCGACAGTAAGTGAGCGCTAGGACGGACCCGCCAATGGGTAAGTGTCGACGCTCGCTCGGTCAACACGCGATAGGGCATCAGGCGACTGGTTGGGGCCAGATATATTTTTGAATAAAGAATTTCACCCGGTACGCAAGCCAGTTGGGAAAATAGTTCCCAGTTCCCTATGCTCCACAAGTCACTCACTGCCAATGGTAAGCATCCAAATACCTGCAAGATCAAAATGATTGGCTGTTTAGCTTAATAGGAAAATCAAGGGATGAAATTCATGGGAGAAGAGAGAATGTCCATTTTTGGGCAGTGTAGGCGACAAAACTGAAATCAATCTTCACTTAAGCCTGTTATTGTATAGACACGGTTATCCAAAGCCGATGTTGAACATTAAGCAGCAAAGTGAACGGTTTCGCTCTGGAGGCATTCAGAGATATTTCTGACGCTAAAGATGCTTGCTTAAATTTATGGAGGTAATTAAATTTTTAGGGAGTAAAGCTATAGTATGATCTAATCCCGAGTGCATTCTATCAGATGGGCTAGATGGAGATTTTTCAGTTGGTGTAAGCTATATGCGACCTTCGCACTAGTGGATTTTATCTACTACTATACGGTCCTGGACTAGTGAACGGTAGACAGCTGCCCATTTTCCGTTGTAAATGAGCTATCCGTCTTTAACAGATTGAACGCTACCCGGAATATGAAGAGTCCTGTCAGTGACTAACTCTAAATGCATAACGCGGACGTCTTTAGACTTCCGCCGTCACGCAATTGACTAACTTACCCGAGATGGCAGATAATTTTAATTTTCTGCCCTTTTATGCTTTTTATTTTACTTTTAATTGAAACAAATTTAGTTAGTCTAATTAAATATAATAAATAAGAGTTTAGGGAAAAATAAATCGGTAATTATCGTATAAATTAAAGACGTGTGATGCATATAGAATTACATAAATCATAATTATTTATATATATTTAAATTTAGTTTTGTCACAAAAAATATTTAATTATTGAATCTTGGAAAATATAAATTGATAAAATAGGACTAAAAAAATAAAAAATTGCTTTTAATTTCTTCGATGAAAAATTGCTCCCGATACAAAGGAGGATTTTCCGGGACAGTCAGGACAATAATAGGTGGTATATTTCCTCAGATTATTTTTCTAACATTGTCGACATTTCTTTGGCGGGGCTCTCGTCGTTCCGTCAGTATGTCGTATCGTTATGGGAAATGTATTGACTCACGTGGTGAATGTGGAGAAGACGATTGAGAGGAAGGAATAGGACATGGGTAACATGATCGAGAGGAAGAAGAGGGACGTGGGACAGGCGGCTTATAGGGAGGAAGGACACCAAGTTTGAAAAATTATTAAAAACACACCAGTTTCCCGATTTGAAAACGGTCTTCACTCGATGAAAGGTAAGACTTTAATGAATGGCTGAGAGAAAGGTCGATCTCGTAGGCGAGGTATTGGAATCACCAACCTTCTATACACTCCCATAGGGAAAGGACGTCTCAAGCCGTCCACCGTCACTAGGATGCTCCCTAGAGGACGTCCTCGGAACTGAACGTGTTAAATGATTTTCTCAAAGTACCGTGGAAACATAGCATGCCAATGATATTTTTTAAATAATATCATTGCTCTAATTCCTCCCAAAGCAAAGCGTGCATTAAGTAGCCATCCAGAATTTTCTTAATGTTTCATGTGTTTCTTTGTGCAAATGATTTTGTAAGCTACATGAATGTATTCTTGTTTATCTATTAATTTGGGTGTAACGTAGGGAAATATTTTCTTGTTTGTTTGCTTAAAAGTGTATGGGTGGAATAAACAAACCCAAGGTTTAGGTGAACTGTACTTTGCACAATATTGATAAGATTACTTTAAGTGTAATGATTCATATTTTGTTTGTCGTTATTTTAATTATCTGAAGTAAATGCCGTGTTTTAAATAATTAAATTTTTATATTTCGAATACCTTTTTCACTCACAGCTTAATTCTGATGAATTTATAAAATCATAAAGATTATTTTAATTAATTATTATTAGCACAAGTTATCTCATTAAATAAAAAGAACATATGTTAAAACAGACTCCAAAAACAAGGGGTGTGGGCCAGCAACGGAGAGACTATGTTGGACCGCTGGTCCAGTTGGCAGTCTGTTGCTCTACCGCCGAAAAAAAGGCATTCCACATACTTGCTTCAGTTATAAAGCTTCATCGTTTCTACTAAGCACAGAGTTAGATGGTTAGCTTGCCAATGGGAGAATTTCACAGAGGATGGTGCTCAATTTACGATCACGAGATTGTGTGAGAAAGGCGTGTATTAAGTGCAGTACGCAAAAAGGGCGAGGGCATATGGCAATACTAGGGTTTGGCATCTTTCGGAAGAGTAAGCCTGAAGGTAAATTTCTATGAAGGTACTAAGCAACTGGTGTAGGATAAATGTGTCCCTAGTAGTATCATAACACAAACACAAAGCAACATATGAAGCAGCAACGTGGATCTTGCCGAAATAGTATTGGAGTAAATTTTTAAAAAAATTAAAATGATAAAACGGGAAGAGACATATTAATGCATGCTGATATGAGTAAGGAACTGAGTGCTAAAAATCTGACAGAGAAGATAGGTTGGATTTGATATATCAGGATGGTGGTACAAAACCTACTTCCAAGTCTGGTGGAAGAGCTGCAGGATGTGGGAAAACTGTTTACAGGAAAACTACGCGAAAAATGGAGAGAGAGACCAAAGGGGAACTGTTGATGGATAGATCAAGATGGAGAGACTTTCAAATACTACCTACGGTTTTGTAACGTGGTCTTCACCAGTCTATGTTACTCTGAATTTTTCTCAAATGCTACCTTACTATGCAACAAAATCTCTATTCGTAGAAAGATTACATACCACGTATGCTAGTCGCTTTAGAACCATACACTTCTGTTGTTTTTGCAGGTTTACCAACCGCCGGAGGGCCAGATAATATGTTTTTCCAAACTTTTCTCCTGTTTAATTTCTTGTGATATTAGTTATTGTGTGTGATATTGTTATTCTTGTAAGTGTTAAATGTGTTTCTTTATTCATCTTCAAACACCAGGGACAAGGTTTGGCTTGAGATGAACAAATATATACGCATAATAAGCTAAACCTTGCTCAGGACAATTGAAAGAAAGAAAAAATAACAAAAAACAAAACAAATAAACATAATCAACACTCAAACATAGCGTCACAAAACAGATGATAACTAATATCCAAAGCAGATAAATAAAACACTAACTTGGGAGCAAGTATACTCTGGATCTCGCTGTTGGTAAATCTGTGCAAACAAACCGTTACAAATCGTTTGAAAGTGACTAACAAATTGAAACTTGTGACGCGTGAACTCTGTATGAATAGCTATTGTAAGAAAGCTTTTGAGAAAAATACAATGAAACATACGATTGGTATAGAACACATTCCAACCTACTCGTATTAACTATTAACTGTAAATAGATAATAATGTAATTCAAAATAATCTATTTTACAAAATAATTAAAAACACTCAAACAAACACACACATATATATTACCTAGGGCACTGAAGATGTCATAAATAAAGATAAACTAGTATGCCACAAATAGAACTGTGTTTCTTCACAGAGGAACCATTTAACAAAAGCAGTTGTAATGGAATTAAGAAAGGATTGGCTAAAACAGAAATCTTTATGATTGTTCCAACGCTCCAATATTCCAACATTTACCCAAGAAAAAGACGCAAACAATAAACTAAGTAAATCGGACAGATGACATTCTTGTTCAAAATAGTGTTGTAGATAATAATCTAGTTTACGAAGGATGTAAACTACAAACAAAAAGAGAATAATAGTGTTGAGCCCAACATTCATCGAGTAGTAAATTTTATGTTCCAATCAAGCTGTACAATGTTATCCAAAGCTTCTTAAATACATTATCAATGATCAACTCTTACGTTGTTTATAGAACAATTTAGGACCTTATCTTAATCTTAATGAATGCTCGTAAGCAATAATTTTTTAAGGTTAGCAAGTATTTCATATCTACTTATCATAAAAATCAATGATATCATAGAGACTTATCTACTTATCTAACTATTGTGTTTAATCTCTTTCAAAATATTAATAGTTGACAAATACTGCTCAATTTTTAGTTTATAAGTTGTGGTTTTCGACATCAATACAACTACAATCTCAGTTATTACTGTAGCGGATGATTCGGACCTTCAGTGCATGAGCCACACGACGAGCATATTTACTGCCGGTCTTCTACACAACAATAATTGAGTTATAGTTGTACTAGCAGAACCAAAATTAGGTGCTGCCATTCGCTGAAAGTAATGGTATGCCTGACGTTTGCTGTTTGGCATTGTGCTACACGCGGCCTATTCACCGTTCTCTGCACAATCATCGACCATAAATGTGATTTGTGAACGCAAACAACTTTGATACAATTTCCAAATGAGTTGCCAACTTCCTTCTCATATCGTACAATCTCCTGCCCAACGCGAACAAAATGGGGTACACAATCCACTGTTCGAATCGACTGATTTAGCTGATGCTGGAGCATTATCATATCTCATAGAAAACCTAAATTATTACGAGCTCTGGCGCAAGGCATTGTTTGTCTGTCTGCGCAACTTTTGTCCCATTGGGTGTTTATGTTAACGCAGCTGCAAGTTGGGCGTCAAATACGTGAGTGCGTAACGATTCGGTGCCACAGTTGCCTCTGAGCAATTTATACGCGGTGTGTCACGGTATTGTTATCTGCGGGGAAATTAAATTTCCATTATAATGAGATTGGACGCCGGTTATCCACTCTGTATTCAAATGACCGTGTGCGCTCGCCGGTGGCGTTCAGCGGCACAGTAAGTAGCGCGGGACTGCCCTCCTCTGACGCCGCAGGCGCACTGCTTCGACTTGGGCGCGTGGTAGACACGGTCTCTAAGTCGGGCGTCCAGCTTACGAAACATGTCAAACCACTCTTTACAGTGGTCCCAGAAAAATACTTCAGACTTAACCCACAGGTTCGAAAGAAATCTCTTACGAAGTATTGCAGTCATGAGCCCTCCATTATGTCGGATTGGAGAATGAATGGTAGAGTGGCAAGTATAATAAATCATATAGTTAAAAATGTAGTAATTTAAAATTTCAATAATTAAAAAATCACATCTTGATTTTCATGTTTTATCTACATGAAGCTCAAACATAGCACTTATTATAAAAACCTTTCCTTTTAAATCTTACTTTATTTACTTTTTTTTACTTATGCTTTATGCCTCGTCGATGGCTAAGGTCATTAGAGGCGGAATGGGACTGGGAACAAGGAACGGGAAGGAATTCGGCCATGACATACTTGAAGGAAGCATCCCAGCATTCGCCTGGAGTGATTTGGGGAACCCATGGAAAACCCAAATCTGGATGGCCGGAGGTGGATTCAAACGCGCGTCCTCCCGAATGCGAGGCCAGAACGTTAACCATTCACCCACCACGCTCGGTATTTACTTTAAAGTTATTTCTATATTTATTCTCAAATAACATGAAATAAAAAGAACATCTGTTTGTGTCGTGGTATGCTTGTAACTCAAGAACCAGTGGTCTGGTTCATCGGTTTCTAGTCTGTCCTAATTAAATTCTCTATCTCTTTCTATATTGAGCTAATCTCTTTAGCGCAACATACGCAATACAACCTACGGCCTCAATTATCTGCATCGCTTATTAGAATCCCTGTCTTCCTTTACAATTTCTTCCCTCGTCTATGCTTTCCTTTAAAAAGTTAATCAATTCCGCATGTCTTAAAATGTTGTCCACCATTTTGTCTCTTGTTTTTCTCAAACACTTCCAGAATGTTCTTTCCTGAAAACAATTTCATTTCGTGCGTCATCCATTCACTTAATTTTTAACATCCTTCCTGGCAATTCGTTTCAGTTGCTTCAATTTTCCATTTTTCTGATATTCTGTAAAACTAATCTTCACTTCAATAAAATGCCGTGCTTGATACATTTTCTTAAATTGCCTTCTGTGTTCTATGTTATCGTTTCAAATTGAAAGATATTTCTTTTTCATGTAGGGTACTTTTGCTGCTGCTTCTGACGTCGATTTTGCTTCAGTCATCAGTTTGTTGTCAAAAATATTTGAATCCTCCTACTTTTTGTATCATATGTGATCCTATTTTTTTGAATGTAAATCCATTTACAGTTATGTTTACATTTTTATTTCAAATATAGAGTCTGATTTTTTATTATATTTTATTACACTAGATATAGTATAGATTCACCAGAATTGAGTTTACAGACTTAAATCGATACAATCTGACGTTATACATGCTTTTCTCTGAAACGTTTCCTACATTGTTTTTGAAAACACAACTGGCTATCCAAAATGATAAATCATTGGATTTTCTGAAAGCATGGTAGAACAAAAAAATGGCTACCCCATATGCTAACTAATTGCATTTTCTGAAAGCGTGGTGGTGCATCTACTGCATATCGGCTATGAAAATGCGACAATATATTATTACTGAATCACTTAACAATAATAACGTACAAGTATTAAAATACAATGTGTACCTTCCACAGAAAGTACATTTTTTTAAACCACTATTTTACTGTTGATTTTTTCCATCTAATAACGCACCTTTTCATTCAAGTATATCTTTACAGTCAATTTTGTATTACTGTAAACAAAATTACTTTAGTCTGACATTTGCACGAATTTGTAACTATTAGTAGACTAAATCGCAGGTCCGAAAAAATATCTAATGAAAGTGCCAAGGTACAGCAAACTAATTATATTTAACAAAATACTGGAGAAGGATATTTCATTTACTTGTTCGTCATTAATACGACCGAAATTATAACAACAGAAGAAATGGATTTTGAATAGATATAATTTAATTACAGCTTCCGAAAAAAATACATTTCGCCCATCAGTTGAAAAATTAACACAGATTTGAAAATGGTAACACAGTTTTTTTATCGGGTTAGTAGAACTGTGATAACGCAAAAAACATTACTGACATTACGAATAAAATTAGCACATTTATACTCACTATATTGGTTTTAGATTAAATTATTCAATTTTTGTATGAAGTTTAGAAAAAATACTGACATGTTAATCGAGGGTAATGAAATTCATGAATACGGTACAATTTCTGAGGAAATGACGCACTATGGTTACTGTACCAGTCAGTAACCAAGCGTTAATATAGTGGATGGAAATTTCCTGAGGAGTTGGGGGCCTCATTCGATAACGTATAATGTTTATTTATTTGAGACTCGAGGTAGAATGTGACAGTATTGCCGGTATATAGCTTTTGCAACTCGGAATGAGAATACAATTTAATCAAATATTTTATTTATGTATACTTAATGACGGCAGTTGCTCAGAATATATTTAACATAATTAATTAATGTTGTTGGAAAAGGCAAGAAAGCCATATTAGCCACCAAATATTTCATAAAATAAATTAAAAGTGGTGATCCCACGAATAATTCTTTTAATACTACGTAATATCGATAAGGAATAAGTAAGAAAATTGAATTAATTTGTTGTCAAAAATAATTAGAGACTATTGGAACCAGTATTTAAACAAAAGTTGTGGAAAGGCAAGAAAGATATAAGTTTAAATTTCAACAAAAACATGTTTTCACCAATGTATATTTGAAACAATAAACTAAGAATTAACAACTGCCTGAAAGATTCTTTTAACTCAGTGTATCATAGTTAAATTACCAGTAAGTGGAATCAAACTATTAACAACTTACGCGTTGTGAATATATGATGATTCATTAGAAAACATAGTTTTAAGAACAGTTGAAAGAAAAAAAAGAAATTCCAAGACATGAGCAGTAGATGATCATAGTTGACATGGATTTTTAACGTAATGTTTTATGATGAGTGAAACGGGAACGAATATTGCAATTAAAAAAACAGTTCTCACATAATTTATGACGTCAATTATTGCGAAATGTACAAGAAGGTAATTTTATACGGATTTATAGTTTATGATCGGGGCTTATGCCACAGAGGCTGCCAGTACAATAGTATGTGTTATTAGTATCTCTGATGTTGAATCTCTGTAATAACGTAAAGAGAAAGGAATTCAATTGTGGAATTCATTCTGGCTGTGTATGAAACAGAATGATCTACTTTAGTGAAAAATAAATGTTTGAAATATATACTCTGCAAATACAGAAGTTTGAATTTTGTTGCTCGTGTAATCAACTATAATAGACAGGGGTTATATACATGTGATAAAGGGGGGTTACTACGGCCGTGCAGTCCACTAGTGGGCGACTAGATTGATTTGGAGGCATCTTACGATTTTAGGCTATCTTCCAGATTATAAAAGATTATATAATTGTGGGCTCCAAGATGTTATTTATCAGGATAAGGATATTTGACACCAGGGCGACTATTGATAATGCAGCAGTCCCGTGACTGCTTTAGTTGTGATATTTATAATAGATCTTACCTTTCCGATATATCACAAACTCTTCCACGTAATTATCTGAAATAACTTCGGTTCTAACCTAATGACTCTAAATGACTGAGGTGAAACAACTGATAATTTAAACATACTTTAATTATAAAAGCCTAACCATACATTTATCCGCAAATCTGTCCAACTTTATGCTGTAAGGAATTGATACGCACGCATAATTACAATGTTACCAACTCACTAAATGAATGACTAGCTTCTTCATACGAATATAACTGAAACAAGGCTTTGCTGAATTAATACACGAATGACTGAATAATTAACGATCCCGAATATAACACTTCATTACCAAATGAGATTATCACGAGGCATTACAACATTATTACAACCAACGGAAAGCAAGCAACTCGTTTAAGTTACACGGACTGAATAACTTATCTAACATATTTTATCTAAGCAAATGATAACTAACATGGTACAAGAGTATAGGCAAGCACAGCTTGCCAAGTGCCGAAGGCACACAGACAAGACACAAGTCTTACCACTTACATGGTTGCTGGCAGAATCACTACAGAATAGAACGATCCAATGCGACGCGGGGGTTCTTATGCGTGTGATCACTTACTAAACGCATGATGTGTGCTTCGCGCAGCAGAAGCTCTGAGAGTCAGCAGAAAGTCTCCCGTATACACTGTCCACTTGCTTTAAACAACTTACAATATTCACGGGATAAAATACCAAAACTCCAGTTTGAGCCCTAATTCACATGCCGCCGGTCACACAATTATTTTTCTGAAGTGTGAGACAATAAGATTAAAGATTATAAATACAAGAAATAAGTGAGGAACGTTACGACTATAAAAATTGCATAATTTCATAAATGGCTGCTAATAGAAGAGTAAACCGCAATAAATTATTAAATTTTGACGCCAGAAATTTAATAAAATCTTTCTCTTCCATATTTTATCGCCAGTTAAACGTCGTCGCAATGTATTCATTTCATTTTCAATACCAATGCAGCGGATAATATTCACGGTTCTATTAACAGAAGTAGTGCATTATATGAAGCAATTAAATATGTTTTCAGAAATCCGTGAACATTCAAAAAATTGAAATACTCAAAAATATTAATTGAATGACGTAGAAATGTCAGCCTTAAATAAATTATTATTTTATTGATAATGTAACTGTGGTTAAGTGGTTTTATTATTGATATTTATCATGAATTAATAGTGTAATCAATTTTTCAGCTCATTTCAAAGCGAATAACAAGATTAGATTATTTGACGTTAATCAATGACAACATTTTTGAAATGAGATATGGCATACGGACAAAAATTCGTATAAAATTAAACGATTATGAGATGCTGGACAAGGATAAAATTGTCAGTGCAGCCGCTAGTCGGCAGACGTATTTCCATCTGGCCGTTATCAGCCAACACTGGTAAGAGTGGCCGCAGGGTCAAACCTCCTGAGGATTTCGCCAGTGAAACAGTCGTCGTTTTGCGGATATGGAGGAAAAAATTGCAAGGGGGAAAATGGGCGGCAGTAAAAGTCCGCCCTGAGAGCACGTTTCATTTCAGGTGCTCATTTTGTAGCTCCAGATCTCAGAGAGATTTCTGCACCACCTGCGCTGGGCACACGGAATTAATAGCGACTCGGAGTTAGAAATTCCATGGCCCCGAGTCACGTCACGTGCCTCCACGCAGGAAATACAGTCTCGCCAAAATAAAAGATTCTTCTCTTTGTAATAAAACATTAACAACAAAGCGAAAAATTTTATACCCGCAGATAAGAACAAAAAGGATGATCGTTTCACAAAAGGCTTTTTTTGCCTGCCAAGTCTCTAGGGGATTACTGCTGTTTATAGCGAGTTGTTTAATTCAGCAGAAAACTAAGGGAATGTGCATTTTGTTTTGAATATATTTTCTTGATTTTTATAGAAAGTATAATACTCAGAGTAAATTAACGAAGCAATGTTTGGATTCAATAGTAGAAACGCGCCCTTAAGCCCCCTCCCAGTAGTAGAATAATCTTAAATTTCATACTTTCTTTGATTATTTCTAACTCCTCTTGTATGAACGCCTGGCCGGTGTCTGTGTACAGGCGGTTCGCATGAGGGAACGTCTGTGAAAATGAATTGGCGTGGTTTCTCATTTCTCTGTCAAGTGTGAAATTGTTAGAATTGTTCGTAAGTGTTATTGTAAGTGATAGTATGCGTTTTCAGTGAAGAGTGTTGTTTGTCTTGTGGATAAGATATAAACGAAGATAGAGGATGGAAACCGGTGCCAGCCCATTCATGTCTACTATTACGAACGATACCAAGGGGACGCCATGATTAACGTCCACATCCCACGCAGACATTACCATCACCAGTGTCTCATGTCCTCAATTCTTACGGAGAGGTTTGGGTAAAACAACTCATAACAAACCATGACTCGAAACAGGTAACCCAGTGTCAGACGAACACCATTGTGGCTCCGTTGCCAATTAAGCCAATAGGGCAGGCCTTATTTCACTATTATTATTATTATTATTAGTATTTAGCTGATTTTTACTTCTTACATAACTTTCTGAGCACGTTATTACAGTGAGAGATCATTCTTGTTATCTTCGGCAGTGCCATACACGAAATTTTTTGACAAAAAGTTTTCTAAATCTCGTTAAATCTCTTTAATACTTAGGTTGAAAATGATTAATTGCATTACATTTATCGTAAAAAAACACTTCGATGTTGTGTTTTTCTTAATAGATCGCGATAATTTCAGCTGTCATGGATACTCTAATGTTAATTCTTCATTTTATTGATATGCTCTGGGAGTTATAGTTTCGTAACGCCAGATGTTTTACGCGTAGATAGAGGCCTGTTTTTACTTCAGAAATAATACACGATATTTTAATAATGATTGTGTAAATGTTCGGTCTAAGTATTTCTTCAACGCTTTATGCTGGACTCCCAAATAACATGAATTGATGTATGAGTGTGCTTGTATTAAAAATTATTTACCACGCGATTGGCGGTGTTCATAAATACAGGAGCGCTTTTTAATTCATAATGGGTGAATGTATGAGGTTTCTGCACGCGTGTTTTAAGTTATTTTATATAGACTTATTATGCTACATGTTCTCTATACCGCCTCTCTGTGGATAGAACAAATATGCGTCAGGTTTCGTTACGTCATCGTTTTTTCACCAACAATGAAAGAAATTAAATTTTAGAGGGTAACAATCGGCTAATAATATTTTGATAGGGGAACTGTATTCCTTGTCTGGTGAAACTATGAAACCGTACACTGTTATCGCAACCTTTACATTTCATTACGATATTCAAAGCTGTTGTCACGCTCAACAAACCATCATAATCAAAACGCTAATTTCTTTTGTTCTTCTGTCCTTCTCTCTTCTGCGGGTACCTTACATGGATTCAACTCCAATGCTTCAGTTGAGAGGGAAATTGCATCATTGACTGTGCTATATCCGTATCACCTGTGTGATTTCCTTTCGGACCAAAGAAATGAACTAAATCTCGGAGTGTATGTTAGATTAATGGAACCTGAAGAACTCTTGGTGATTTGTTCCCGTACGGTCTAGCTCGTAAAACGTATTTCTTACCGCTTTCTGGAGAGTAAATCTCTTTTAACCTCACTGTAGAATCGATTACTATCGATTCCGTGTTAACTCCCGATAACTCCTTTCAAGTCAGTTGTTATAGTAATATAACTCCTTGAGTTAATAGCTGTAACAGCAATATTGTTACATTACGCACTGAAAAATAGACTTTACGCAATAGCCCGAAAAAATTTAAATGTTATCTAAAAATTATGTTCTCCAAACAGTTCCTGATCTATAATACCTAGGTAAGGCTTCTCGTAATAAAAAAAACAGATACTTCTACATTATAGTGTACTGTATTTTAAGAAATATTTTGAGTATCTCAGCATCAATTAAGGAATTATACATCGATCTTATAAAATATTCCTGAGGTCTGAAATGTTTACCTCTTCAATAACCGAGTTCTCTTACCTATGAGAAAGATAAAACTTAGAGAGCTGGTAAATCGGAGGAGGAGAAATATGTTGCTGATCAAATATTCATGAAAGTGAAACTACATACTTCAACTTCCACGTAAAAAGTAACGATAATATTCGTTCGATTAAGTAATATTTATACGAGAGCCGAACTACTCTGCCTTTGTTGACATATTTCTTTTAAATGTAGATCATATAGTGTTTTCTGATTTTGAATAACGGTTTCTTTTGATTTTCTTAAAATTCTAAACAGATAGTGTTTCTTCCACTGCCAGTTTTAAATATCTTTATCAGAATTCTAGTAAAAATTTCCCGTTTTTAGGTTACAAACTTGACCCAAATTTTAACTGATAGAAAATACCTGTATTATACGAACTTCATATTCCGAATACACTGTAAATGACTTTGGCATTGTTGGCAGAGAGACTCCAAAGGATTTTTCGGCCGTTGAATGACAAGAGTTTGGATTAGCTGCACAAGCGACTCTATCATTGCTGTCATAACACGGTAAAGGCAAGCTTTACACGTAATACTAACCAAAGAGTGACCTAACGTACTTCATATGAAGAGCACAAAGCTTTGCGAGAGGTGGCGATCAGTTCTAATACTACTACAAATTATAATACTTAATCAGAACAGCAAGTCAGTAAATGTCAAAAATTTGTTATACTTAAGCGATCGAGATCGTTTGAGCAATACATGTTCATTAATTTAAATGATCTAACTTAAGAGAACTCTGCTACTGAATCATATATGTAATACAAGGCAAGCAACTTAACAATGGTTTCATTGAGTAATTTTCTGAAGGGGAAAAACAACACTACACAAGACTGGGCTTGGTGGGAGAGCGTTCGGACCTGGCTATCGGGAATACATTCGGGCATTTAGATTTTGATATTCAGAAATCACTCCAGGTGAAGAACAGTGGTTTTGGAAAGAATATTTCATAAAATATCGATTATAAAGATATGCACGAATCTAAAGCTATGATCAAAGTATTAAAAAATGTCCAGGCATAAAATTATGGCCAAAGTAGATTTGTTTAACCACTAAATCACGAATCAGATATAATATCTAGCGCAATAGTAATGTGTACAGATATACGTAAAAGAAAAAGGATGTTTTAAGTAACGGAATTTAATATCGTAAAAAATTAAATGAGACTCGAAAACAAGAGATATTTATGAGAGTTTAAATATCTTCTTAGTATTAAAGCCCTGAGAAATGATATCACTTTATGATCCACATTTGTTACACAAGTAAAGTTTACTGATAGATATGGTAAAACGAGACAAAAGGAATATCTTGCATGCTGTCGCCAAGCACTGCTACAAAGCAGATTGGATTGGAAGTTTGTGGGAAAGGACAGTTAAGGGAATACGCAGCCACACTGGAACCACTTCTACTCAGTAATTTAGTTTCAATAACTCATCGAATTTGGGACGTAAATTCAAGAGCCTAAAGTTATTTTGTATTGGTCTATATCGACCCTTTAATCTTTTTCCGTCCTGCATAATCCTCCCAATTTCCAACAACCATTTAACCGTTTCACTTTCAGATCATGCTGATGTGTTCGTCTCCAGAACTTGAGTTGTCATGTTAACCACATTGTACGGTGATTGTGGACATACTTTGCTGCAGTCAGTATTAGCCTACCGCTGCGGTACTCTTGGTTCGAGGAACGACATGCGCTATACCTATAAAATCGTGATGACATAAAAAAAACTTTATACAATATACCGATATGGTAGTCTGCATTTGGCTTGAGTAATTTTGAGAAAGCATGAAAACTGAAACCTGGACGCCGTGCCAAGATTTGAATCCACGTCCCCTCAGAGTCAGGCTCACTCACTGAGCTATCACTGTTCATAATTGTGATAGAACAAATGAGAAATCATTTTTGTTCTGCACAAATCAGTACATCCCTTCGATCTCTTACTATGCACTAATTTAAAATGCTGTTGCATCGTTTGTGACACGATAGTGACAGTATCAGGGCATTGCGTTCATGAGTCTTAACAGCAAAATGTTTTCAAAATAATTTATTTACTCAAGAGAAATTATTCATTTTTATATCGGAGATTGTATAATATTAATGTTCATATAGAAAATTTCCACATGCTGGATTACAGCAGACATTGGTTGTGATGTAGCTCTTAAGCATACAAAAAGGTTTATCCTTTTCCACCTCCTTTCAAGTTTTAAACATTTTCTGACCTTTTCATTGTTTCCAGTGGTTGCTGTAAGCCATTATTCCGGTGATGTTTATGAATTAAAGCCATTTTGATATTCTTGAATCTTCATTCTTTGAACATGCTAATTTCTGATTTTAATTTTAAAATGCTTTAAATTATGCATATAATCTATGTTTGTCACAAAAATTATGTTGATTACGAATTCCATAACAAACATTCATGAAAATATTTTGGTTGTGTAATTTAAATAGTCATAAGAAGATGAAACAAAACTAAGTACGTGTGCTTTAAAATCTAAGTTTATATTCTAGAATATAGTACTAATTCAGAAATAAAATAATTATCTTATGAAGGTCTCTCTAGAGCAGGGGTAACCAATCCCAAATGATCTTGTGGGTCCACTTTGGAAGTGCATCATAACTCCGCGGGCCGCATATAAAATTATTTATCCCCACTAGAGACATTTTTTGGAGTGAAAAATTGAAACATGTGTTAACTATTATTCTTACATGTAAACATAGATAATATAATAATAATGATACAAAACGCATGTTGCCAAGAAATATGTAACACTAAAAATGAAACATAAAATATATTTTATAAAAGTGTGATGAATCTCGCGGGCCGGAAAAATGTTCAAGGGTGGCCGCATTCGGCCCGCGGGCCATGGGTTGGCCACCCCTGCTCTAGAGTTTAGATTATATCGCTGAATTCTTAAATGATTGTTTTATACAGTTTTGTGATTTTTACCCACAGATATTTACAGACAAGTTAACCTTCGTTAAATATAATAACTACAAGACTATTAACACGAAGCAATGAAATCACTCGTATGATGAGCATTTTGTTTGTATCTTTTATGTATTTGTTTTCTTAGACGTAATAGCTTTAATTTCATATGTCAACTGAATTTACTCTTTACTGTTAGATTTTATTTAAGTACAAACTTAAGGTTTTGTGTACATTTAGTAATACACTTTTCTTTTTACTGTCGTTGATGTCTTTATTTGGTATCGATTTCCTTCTGCTGGAGAATTTGTATGCACCAAAAGCTATTATTTTCTACAGGAATGTTTAAATTATGTAATAACAAAAATTTAAATCATAACTGTTAAGATTTCTTCGCGTTCCTGGGGACACTAAACAAATCCTATCGCTAACATAAGCCTGCCCACATGTCAGATATTGTTTAACAACAACTAACAAGACGCACAGAATTTAAATTATTTGCGTTAGTATCTTGCAGTTCATCGTCATATAAAGAGTAGTTGGGTGGTCACTGTCCCCAAATTATAAGCAAGAGCTCTTGCCAAAATGAGCAGTAGCATCCGAAATAGACGGTAATTTTCTTTTTTGTTCGTAGTTTAAGTAGGAACGGATATTCAGTTTAGAAAAAGATAGAAATTTTCGTGTGAGAAACCTTAATCAACTCTTTTGTTGTTTTATCACTTCCTTCTTGGAAAGTTAAATTTCTAGCCAGTACAATTTGCGTAAAAGAGACAAAAACAACACATTCCTGAATGTTTTTCCGAGAATGAAAAGGGGGAGAGCAAATCTCTTTACAGCTGAAGCTACTTAACAATATGGAGTTAAACCAAACAATGACATTAAAATCGTCTAAAGCTCTTTTCGGGATTAAGGATACCTTTAATTTATAGAAGCATAAGTTGATGGAAACTAACGTCTCGTGCACATCTACGGTATTTACAGTTATATCTTGTAAAGAAGAGAAAAGAAAGGCCCAGATTCTTTAACCGGATTATGTACACTGTAAATGTAAAAGTAAATAAATAAAGCTCACTTATATATTTATTGCAACAATTAGAAGAGAGTCAACGTTTATAGGAAACATTCTTAATACATAACGATGTGGTTTTTACCTCTAGCATCGAAGATGACGAGACATTTTGCTACCTTAAAAAAGTCGTAGTAATTTACTGTCAGCAATAGCTTACTAATACTATTTTAAGTGAGAATTTATGCCCCTAATTCGTGATTCTTCGACACACCGTGAGAGATAAATTTAGTTTCATAGAAAATTAGAATCCTTGATCCAGAAAAGGGATTTTTATTAGAGAAACAAGAAATTTCTTTTCAAAGTACAAACACAACCGTCATTTTTTCTTTACATAAGAACACTTTATGTCGCTAAATTGATATTTTATCTGAGGTCTGTGTTGAATAATGCAGATTCAGTGCCTTAGGTAATTAACGAGGCCGCGGATGCCGTAAGCACTCGCTGATGTAGCTAGAGGTGGCCTTATGAGCTGTGCTGTCGCGGCCGTAATCTCAGTCGGGACGTGATGCCGGGGGTCGCAGCGGCTCCGTCCAATAAAGCCAGCCGTCTGCACCGCCGACTGAGTAGAACCGGCCGACCCCGCCTCCAGACGTGATGGGATGAGCAGCCGCCACAACCGACCTGTGATCCGTGTCCAGCTCCACACTGGATCACCACTGACTTCGGTTTCCTCATTACGCGCGATATCGATGCTTCGGCAACGACGTCTCCAACGCTGACAAATGTAGGAGCAGTACAGCAAAATGTCAACACATTACACATAATTCTCGCGAAACAGGTAGATCATGATTCTTTCCATTCAAACACAAGTTTTTTTGTTGAGGATAATTGATAACTTCAGTTATCATTAATATACAACCATATACAAATTTATTTCAAATAGTGAGAACTTTTCATACCATGCTAATCATAGCACTGAACTGCATTTAACAATCCATCACCAATATGGCGTATCATGTTCATTTGCTCAATAATCTGCCATAATATGCCTCGACGTTCTTAATAAAAGGAACTGTGCTTTAATAACTGTGGCAGACAAGGGATACGTAAATGTCATGTAAGAAGTTTCATTGTACGTATTGATTACTGGGTACATTTGTCAAACATTACAAACTACATTGCCATGTTTGCTTAAAACACATTATATTAAGGTTCCTTGTATTAACATTTCTTACCACATGTGTTTAGTCTTATCTGCCAGATTTAAAACATGTATCTTGCTTTCCATTTCAGACGCGTAACAGCTGCCAAACTTTAGTTAACATCATGTCATCATAGGCCAGATCATCATAACAAAAGATTATTGTCGCATTCCAATTTAAATAATAATAAAAAAAATCTCTAAAGAAGAAAACAGATATTCCGCCAAGTGATATATCCACGGATCAGAATAATTGAAGAAGAACTTTTTGTAAAATTACATAACCTCTGTGTAAAGACATGGATAGAGCAGTTTCGGCTCTGAACCCAATATAGGGTAAATATGGAATTCCGTATTTGTTTTAGTACTATTAAGAGGATTTACATTATTTTAATAACCTAAATATTTTGCGTATAAAGTTCATTGAAACTTATTTGTCCGCAATCTGTTTAAGTCTCACTGTATAATCAACAAAAATGCACGAAACAAAAACTAGTATAATTAATAGCTGTATAGAGCGATAGATAGTCAATAAGCAGATCTGTTTTTTTTAGATGTCTGAGCTTTCTTCCTCACTCCAAAGATGTTAAACGTTGAACACATTGATGGTATTGACCTATATACATATATAGTTTTATTAACCGCTTTATATGCCTAAATAATGCGGAGCTGACGGTACATATCAAATACACAAACAAATAGCTCACTTTCACCTTAAAAATTTCTTTTCACAAGAATTAGACCCTCAAAACGGATGGCACAATTTAGTAAGGCAGGAAAAGCTCCAGAAAACATTTACAGAGGTGACTAAGCGACTAATTATCCGAAGTGAGCGACCTCTTTGTGGTCGTTAATCAGCACTTAACAAGTCTTGGGAGACTTCTCTCGAAGTTGTCTTAAGTCGAACCTAGTTTAGAGGCAGTATTATCGGCCGTCTCGGTCATTACCTTCGTTAAGACTGCCGGCGAGATACAGTTCCTAGACACCATGCTGCATAATGAAGTTATTTACACGTTACACCAGTCTTACTTTTCCAATATTTCTCATTAATGGGCTTTAGGAGTTCGCTCGCAACTTTTACTAAACTTCTGCTGTGACTGTAATTGGTATCGTTACCAACGTTTTATAAAATAACTTGAACATAACTTGGGACGGCGTGCGTGTTTTACGAAGTTCTCCATAAAGTGACAGAATTTTATTTCAACAGAACAATTGAAATGTTCATTTTTATCAAATTACCTACTCAAGCAAAAATATATCTTGACAGCGAAGTAGTTCTATGGTTTGGGATAGCTAAAGTACTTTTTTATAACAATTTATGAAGTATTACTTCTATATTTTGCTCGTGTGTCATTTAACATTTCTTAGGTACAGGCTATATCACTACATTACATTTGGAATCTACATGATAAATTATAATTCACCAACTCTTCTTAAATTTAGTACCTTACTCAGATAACGACCTCTTTGCAAGTTCTTTTTATATTATCTTATTTTTAAGAAATATTGTGATATTAAGAAAAATTTACAGACATTTCTCTCAACTCTTTAACGCAGCATAATGACGAACATCGGAATTAAGCAATTAAAATAATATATATTGAATAACTGATGATGACATAATTCAATTTATTATATCTTTTTTTTTACTCTAGTTGACATCGGAGGTGTCAAGAAACGAAAAGCAATGCGGCGGTAACCTTATGGAGGAACTACATGGTCATAACCATGAAAATATAGGTCTTGATGTCCGGACCGGATAAAGCCCGCTCATCCACCGGATTAGGTACATCATTTCAAATAATAGCTTTGCTCGGCTTATTGTATACTCAGCCTTGTTCAGTTATTAGGCTCCTGTATATACAAAGTGACGTGTTATTTTTTAATCTATTTTCTAGGTCGACAATTTCATTCTGCTTACTTTTTAATCAGTAATTGCGTAATCCGGACCACATGCCAGTCAAGTGCGGATTAAAATTTCTTCGCAACCGCCAGGACCCAAACTAGGAGGACTGTTGCGGGGTCTTAGAGACGTTTCTCAGTAATCTAACTTATGGGGATTAGGAACGGGAAGTACTTCCACTATGGTCTTTTAAAGGAACAATCATGGTATTCAGCTGGAGAGATTCAGAGAACCCTACGAATGAAAGAACTCCTAGAAAACCGAATTAAGAAATATCAGGCGAGATACTAACCCACTTCCTTCTAAATGCCAGATGCCGCATTGTCACTTGCTTACCTCGTTTTGTTCTTCACAAATTTCGCTGCCCGGCGATGTTTAGAAGAGTGTTTTCCAACGCAGTGGCTGCGAGATTACCTAGCGTTTCATTAAGAGCTTTAGAACACTCTTCCAGGACTTGCTAACTCCCTTTAGTCTCTCCTGATAATTAACAAACTTTGTGAATAACGTTAAATTTTCTTCTGGAACAGAAACCTGAAGCAAGCTATCAAAGTTGGTTCAGGTTACAATCAAATCAGTGCCAATGATAGATTGGTTTTAAGATGAAATATTTCAAAATGTGTTTTTCGTGTATGGAATAAGCTATGGAAGCTATTGCCATAGAATTAAATATCATATGTTTTTCATTGAAAGATTATAGCTTAGAATGGCATGCCTTAACATCTATGACGAAACAAAAAGCAAGGTCACAGAGGTAATTATTATATAACTAACAATGGTTTCCTTTTGGGCTTACGTTGCATGAAACTAAGTACTACTCAAAATTTATTGTTTTTCGGAAATTCCAGTTTGTAAAGCAATATTGATAAATTAAACATAGACTATTTTTGTTTATTGTCATGACTTCTTGAGATAAAGATACATTATTAAGATATTTAAGCGGATAAAATACATTTTAATATAGTTACTGTTGTGTCCAAATTCTTGTATACAAGATTTCATAAAAATATAAAAATTTGAAAGAAGTGGCAGCACAATATGGTGGGATTGGATTGTAACAGTAACGTACCTACATTCAGTGAACTGTCATAATTATGGAACAACACAGATATTCTATATTAAATCAATGTTAATGTTACCATCACGTATAACTAATCCGTGTTGCAATGCAAGACTTCGGTGGCGCATCTGTTACTTCACGCCGATGTTGAGTATTTTCTTCTGTAAATTCCCACCATGTCTTTCGTTATGTTCATTGTATCGCGGTGCCGATAATGGATACTGCCTAGTTCTGCCAAGCCAATTGTAATGTTTCGGGTTGCTTTTGCGATGATTAATTATTTCAAACACATTAATTAATAGTCATAACTCATTTAAAAGTCACACGGCATGGGATATTGGCATATTAACAAAGTTATTATTAATAGTTGATGTAAAATATTCATCAAAGCTATCATTAGGAGTGGTAGGGATAGTAAAAACATTGTACAGAATCAAACCACAACAAATTCTCAAAGTATTATTGCACAATTTATTTTAAAATCCTTCAAACGAAATGTTAATGAATATTTATGTTATGAATAATTGAAATGTTAAACAGCTTAAAATTCCCTTTACGCGTCAAAATATTCGTTATGTTAGAGCAATGAGATTAATCGATGACGTCAGTCAATAAGGGTGCTCTGAGTCTAATTCTGTGATGAACGTGCAGTCTTGTAGTGAACAGTAGAATACTGTGTCAGAGTATTGTGTCGTAACCGGTGGCTGAAGCGTCCATACAGTGGGATCACCCATTGGGTCTCATTATCAACCTTGCAGATTTTAGAAGCCCGCGGCAACAGTAAACAATCGTTCAATAGAGAAGTAAACACATATGCTAATATGGTCCATACTGACCCAGTTCTCTTTGCAGCAGCCTACACCACATCTGACAGAGAATAGGCGAGCACTAATGCCGCAGACTATCGCACCAGAAATGCAAGTGGGTAGGCGAAACGTCTCGTTTTCGAAGCTTACAGAAGAATGTCGACGCCATTTCCTCTAGCCACGAGGAAAATTCCCCCCTGCCTGTCCGCAATACACCACAAACAATCTCCTCAGTACAGAGCAACCGGTCGCTCGTAGTTGGCCACGGAAACAGTAAAATTAAAACTATTAATTTGTTAGCAATAAAGTTTTTTTACTACCTACATAGTTATTTCACCACAAACACTGTAACAGCCTTCAAAGCTAAACTTTAACTGGAATTGTTTTCAAGAAGCGTTTGTAGCAAGCTAGAATGTGATTGAAAATGGTTTAGGATATTTGTCTTGTAATTTACTGTAAATCAGCTTAAATGGATTTTGTTTTGTTAAAAGAATATATGTAAATACCATTCAATATGTTTAAGGACAGAACTATGCAAGAGAACTACTTAAATGTTTGTAATTGTAGGTATTAAGGTGAGCTACGATGTTAAAAGGATGAGTTTAAAATGATTTATGTGGATAATTTTGTGTTTAAGTATCTTTAAATTTTCATTTCTAAGCATTTTTAATTATTGTAAATGATTATGTATTAATTCTGATTGTTTTCAATATGTATTC
Source organism: Vandiemenella viatica (assembly GCA_031002005.1). Lineage (NCBI taxonomy): Eukaryota > Metazoa > Arthropoda > Insecta > Orthoptera > Morabidae > Vandiemenella > Vandiemenella viatica. The sequence goes on from JARYHS010008075.1 coordinate 50,075,162, forward strand.
GATTGTTTAAGTATTGTTAGTGTTCGGAAAATATCTGTCGGAAGCCTTTGTAGTGTTCTAGAACTTTCGATGGAATTCATATAAAGCAACCAGCAAAGACTGAGTATCAGTATCTTAGCATTAGTTTACGTCGGACAAGGACAGTGTTGAACGAACAGTTTTCGTAGTATTATTGTCTTTGGAAGAAGTGTCGACTGTAATCGTTGGCGTGTTGTGTTTATATGTGAACTGTATTTTTTGAAGTCCCATGGCTGACTAGCAATAAAATAAGTTAAAATTTGAAACTGGATAGTGAACTAGTTATTTAATATAGTTATTAAAACCACGAGGAATCTAATAACACGCTATCCATCCGTTACAGTAAACCGGGTCTGAGTACTGGAAGTCTTTCTATGAATTCATTATTTAAAACGAGCTGCTTACATGTGACACGATTCCCAATATACATCACTGTCAAAGAGCAGAATCTCTCTACTTGTTGAGTGTACACGCACCTCCCTTCTCAGTTCTCCGTCCATCAGATAAATCTGCTCTTTGTCTCCTCTCGACAGGCTGGCCTTTCAGACGTAGTCCCAACCTTCATTGTCAGTCAGGCTGAGGAGGCCCAATTACTGCGCCCGCCCACTCCCACCGCTTCCCAGGCAGGAGACTAGTCTCTCGCGAACAGTGCACAATCAGTTCATGCGAAAATACCACGAATAGTACTTTCCACTCCATTTAATATTGTTTATAACAAAACGTGAAATATTGTCAAACCGTGCTTGCTCTACTGGGGAAAATGTTAATACCGTTGCTCCCAAATGTTGGAGATTTTATTTTCCAGACAGTTGTGTTTCTAAATCAATTTTGCACAGTAAATATCCTTCATCACGAAGAAACATGTCAATTTACAAAAGAATTTGGCGTGAGCAAACTGTTTGGCACCTCGAATATATTGTACACATTCTTAAGTCCCATACAGTCATTTAATACTAACCAGTCCTCTGGATCATCGAATGCGCGTGACGGACGCTTCCTCCGTCTGGTTTGCTTCAGTCTGTAAGTTCTGTGTTGAAGCCTAGCCACTACTATTCGTCTCAACAATCAAACCAACTTTTTGATTAAAGTAGGTCCATTGACAGTGTTGATGGATACGTAGCAATGAAGTTGATAAAGTAGATTCGTGCGGTCTTGTCGAACGTGAGAGAGTTAAAAGTTGCTAAAAATTCACGTATTGTGGTAACTGTACCTACAGCATCAAATAGTTACGACCACTAGAGAATCCCTTGCTTACTTTGTTTCCAAAAACAGAGATTTTCCAGATATGGTCACGTCAGGCAACTTAAAAATGCTGATTATACTATTTCCTGAAAACGGAAATCAATGAGCTACCACGGCGAAGCATAGAAATATGTTTCTTGTTCCCACAGACATATCTTCCAATTCCTTCGGCGGCCGTCGAATAATTATGAGACAATATACGTTTCTGCAACATATATCAGTTTAATTAGCATTTTAGGATTATCCTTACTGAAACTGAGTGTACTGATTTGTTACAACAATTCACTTGATTTCGCCAGGTAGCGGAAATCTATGTAACAACTTAATCATATTGTTATTGTAAATATGGCCTAATTTAGATACTAGATGTTAGGCTGTAAAAAGTTGTAACAAAATAAAAAAAAATGTACTGACTTGTTATTTTTATTGATATTAATGCTAGGTTTTTCTTAACATCAAATATTTCCACCATTTTGTGAAAATAAGTGTCTACCCTTATAAAAACCGACTTCGTGAACATACACAAAGAATTTTTTACATCTCACTCTTGCCACCATGAGACTTTTTTTTTGGACATTTTATTACTATTTCCAAGTCTGTTTATACAGATCTTGAGCAGAAAAGAAGTTGCATGAAAATTGATCTGTCCAAATCCAGAAGTTGTGAATTATTGTTTGACAAAAGAAAACAACAATCCGTATTACAAAAGATACACTGTAGTCATCGTGCGTGATAAAGAACAGGCTCAAGGGAGAAACTAAAATTATACTCAGAGTTCAGAGTGAGAGTAGAATTGTCTTCATTGGCAGGGATTTAAATTTACGAGGTGTCAGCTGGGTGGGAAATAAGATTAATAACTCAGGGGAACAAAGTATTGCAGATACCTTAGGCTTCACACAAGTGGTAGAGCCCAACATAAAGGAACAAAGCATGTTGGATATCAAAGCCCAATGACAACCTTGTGGGGTGTCAATTAAATGACGCTATAAGTGATCATAAAGCAGTTCTAATATATATTAGTGGATTCAGCAAACCAGTGGCAAAAATTGGTAGGGGAAATATATTGGTGGAAGAATTAAGAGAGGTGCATGTAAGGTAAAGATGACCATGACCACAGACTGGCACTCGATTTCATGCATAAAGGTGTTGGAAGATTTTCATTCGTAGATAAGAGCGTCAAGGAATGGAATAAGTTACCAAGAGAAATGATGAATAATTGGAAAAAAATGTTAAAAGAATTTACAGTTGAAATTAGCAGAGGGCAAAAGTAGAAGGGAAAAGGAAAGGGGAAAAGTGAGTGTGTAGGGATATTGTAATCGGAGCAATCGCTACATCACAATTAAATTACAACTTTAAATTTGGAAATATCTGTTGATCATGGTTTTATTTTGGACTACATCGAAGTGCTTAATGTCTTTATTGGTCATCTAGTAAATCTGTAAAGAAATTATTAACGTACTAAGTATTTAATATACAAGTTATTTTCTGAACGCAATGTTGTGAAATTACAATATGAAAAAGACGGAAATGTAATTGTTGACAATATCAAGCAAATGTATGAAGTTTGTTCAAAAATTAAATTATCTGGACTTAAATTTTACTGTTTCCCAAAGCAATTTCTTAATAAACGTTTCTATGTCTTCTTTGAAAATCTTGTATGAGCTGAACATAGAAATTTGTGGCAGGTCCACTATAGGAACATTCATGTTCGGGATTTAACTCAACCGTTATGGCACTGGCACTCGGATGGTCTAGAATGAAGATTAGTTTAATTCCCTATGAACATTAAGTATTTCAGTGGGTGGGGTATTGTATTTCCGAAGAGTTTTTTTATTATATTTTCTGTGTTTTTATACTTCTTAAATAACTTCGTGGTTTTACTGCGGTTGAAGCTATTTATTTTATATTTAGAACATGCAGCTAAACTAAATAAATGAACTTATAGTCTTTATACTCAGCACAGTTTAACTTAGTTTTAATACGCTCCAAATACATCACGTGAATTACATAACTAGACTTCTTATTCGCAAGTTCTCCTGAGGCGCTAACCAACCTAGGCAATCTCTTAGTTATATCTGTATTTGTTGCAGTTACCATGGAAACCTTTCAAGAGCGTAATACTAACAGGCCCTTGCCATGGAACTCTAAAATTTCAAAGATATAGGAATGACACTAAAATATGTATTCTGGGATAATCTGTCTGTTATCCTACAAGGGGTGAGTACCACCATTTGTAATTATTTTCGTCTCATGTTACAGCAGACTCTAAATTATCATTTTTATCTCCTCGAATTCAATATTTTTCTCAAATTAAAATATAATTCTCTCAAACACATCAAATTCCTTCTATTTCTACACGAAATATTTGCTTTTCTATTGTTTGGGTTGACTGCAAATAAGTTCGATCGAACCATACGTCTGCGAGCAATGAGTACGGTTTGGAGTTCTCTCGTACTTGGCAAACACTCGGTTTTGTTTCTAAAATAACCACGGTTTCTCACAACTTAAAAACGACTTCAATCTACACTCTCGTCTTCCAACAAGTCATCAACGTTCTTCACTTCCCAAGATGAAATTTGCTTTTCTAAGTGATCGTACACGGTGTTATCTTGGCGCTGCCAGAGTTTGACTGAGATGTTACCCAAGTAAACACAAGGAGTCCAGAAACCAAATCTAGGAGCCGTCTGCTTGTAGGGTGCAGTCCATTGTAATTGGAGGACTTCATTAGGCCACAATATGCCTGGGCTGGCCCCGCCACCGGCGGTTGGTAATGGAGCCATTTTCCGCACGGATAAGCTAAACACAAGGAGGCGTCCGGCGGCAAACTTGAGCAAGTAGTTGGTGGCTGGCGCTAGCCTCCTCGCTTACTGGTGTCGGTCGGAATCGTGCCGGACCCCGCCGGCTGCAGCTAGGCGTTAGTTGGGCTAAGAGCAAGTTGTGGAGGCTCTTGGCCGCAGTGGTCAACTACCGCGATCCCAAGGATTCAAATAAAGGTGACTACACAGTGGCTTTCCACATCGCGATTCCCATGCAGGTTGATCTGAAACAATACATTTTCTAGTTTCTGCTACACATTGAAGGGGAAGGTCTTGCATTATACAGAAAAGCCCTATTTGAGTGTAAATTTAATGAATAATTGGTTTGATATAGAAGAATATATCTGCAAAAATTCTATGAAACCTGTGGTAAGCCATCGTCAAAGAGTATTATAGAAAAAGTTATAATGCCTTATGTCTTTTTAAATGCCGTACTTAACTTCTATCTTATAGTCCTTGTACTTTTTTCCTGTAATCTGTTTCTTGACTGGTTTGATGAAATCCTCCAAACCTTCCTTTTTTTAACTTATGGCTTAGTGATTTGGGGGAACCGTGGAAAACTCAAATCTGGATGCCCGTATAGGGATTCGAACCAGCGTCTTCCCGAATGTGAGGCCACAACGTTAACTGCTCACCCACAACCATTGGTATCCCTTCTCGTCTTGCACTAACCTTTTAATCTCAACATACATCTTACAACCTATGTCTTAAGTTAACTTATTCTAATCTTTGACTACCTTTTCATTTCATTCCTTGGATTCCCTCCACTAACAAATAAACTAATCCCTTATAATGTGACCCATTATGCTGTCTCTTCTATCTGTAAAACTCTTCCAAAAAGTTCTCTTCTCGCTAATCATCTAAAAATCACGTTCATTTCGTACCTGATCTGTACGTTTAATTTTCTATAGCACCAGATTTCAAATATTTCAATTTTCCTTCTGTCTGGCATTCCTGAAGTCCATGCTTTGCTACAATCAAGCAATCAAGTGCTGTGTTTCTAGTTTCTGCTACACATTGAAGGGGAAGGTCTTTCATTAGACATAAAAGTCCTATTTGCGTGTAAAATTGATTAATAATTTGTTTGATATAGTGGAATATACCTGCCAGCAAAAATTCTATGAGACCTGCGGTAAGCCATCAACAAAGTTTTAAAAACTCCTAAATCAATATTTGAAACTAAAAGATTTCTCTTTTTCAAGAAGGCATTTTTCTCTAGTGCTCTTGCCCTTTTAATATAATTGGAATTTTGCTTTCTAAGAATCTGAATTCACTTATATCTACTATTGCAACCGATCCTATTTTTACATACCTTTAAACCAATACCTTTCCATAAATAACATATTCAATAGTACTTCATACTACCCGTATATATTATACTTTATTCACGACAACCTGAAAAGGGATATACTTATCCTCCGTGTTGTTTATTTAATTTCGTTTTCCTTCTCGACTGTAAGTAATTAATCCATCAACCGCTTTTAAACCAATTTTTATTTGCTACATTGATACACTGAATAAGTCCTGCAAACCTTGGCACATCTTTCACATCAGTTTTATTACTGTCGGACATAGCTGATCGCACAACCAACATAAAATCAAATCATCTTAATTCTGTTGGACTGAGCCGATCATAATTATTACCCTATTTTGTAAATCATTCTTTTTATCTTTTTCGTTTTCTTGTCGTTTCTGTTAGCTGGCTAGTCGACATCGACCTCGAAGCTCTTTGCCGATCAGAACAATTCTTTTTGTGTAATTAATTATCTTTGTACTTTTTCTTTTCTCACAAACCATAAATTTACAGTCATGACAATAATTTTCTGTTCTTTATGAGGGATGACGCTTAGAAAGTGATAGGCGAAGTCAGTCGTTTGTTACCTTTGTACGAAATTTCAGTTGTAGCTAAAAGTTTGGAGACGTTGTCTTAGTGACGTTTGTCGTAAGTTCAAAATGGGTGCAGGTAAAGAATTTTTTAGAAAACAAACATAGCATAAATTCTGTTTAAGAAGAAAGTTCATACGGAATGCTGTGTATTTTGATCAGAGTAGTAAGTGATTTACTTTCAGGTTACCGAGACATGTAACCAACGTAAGGTGAGCTTTATTCAGTCGTACCAAGAGAAACTAGTCCAAAAATGGGCCCTAATTAACACGATCAAAGAACTAAACAAAGAGATCTTTTTAAATTGGATGCTGGTGGAGCGCATATTCTGCAATTTGAAACCAGTAGTGAAGCAATAACTGTGGAAAAACGGCAAGTTATATTCAGCTGATATGTGTGTTTTTTCTCGTAATAAACCAAATAAAAAAAAAATAAAAAAAAACGACAGCATGTATTTAACTTTATCCTAACGTGGTAAAGAGAAAGGAAATTGTAGTCGTTATTTTGTGCTCACAAAAGTAGCTGCCACTAATGACCATAGGTCTATTGCTAGTTCGCCTTTCCTGTGCTGAAAGTAGATTTGTAAAATGTTTGCCTATCTCTTTACGTTGTGACCTTAAGTACAGGATTTATAGCTTACTGTAGAAGTGGGTGGTGGGTGATTATTGAATATTAAGATCAATATGAGTTTTGATGATTTGGATAGCAGGAAGTTTTTATTGCTGTATGATTACAGGTAAACAAAGATTAAGTTTGATTAGGTCTTCTGGCATTTACATTGCTAGGTACATTTAACTTTACTTCTAACACAATATAATGCAACATTATAAGCAAGCAATACCCAGACGTTACAATTTGCCGAATTAGAGTAAACAATAACTGAATCTAAGTATTTTAGTTATCAAATTGATTAATGAAACATCGTAGCGACACAGGCTAATAGTTAGATGTTATGTACATACACATACAAATATTCCCAGGGCGCCATTAAAAACAAAATCAACATTATCTGAATCATGTTAAAAACAAGGAGCTTTCAGAATTTAATGTTCGGTGAAAAAGTTGCCAGATATCTCAGAGGATCCTACACAATTAGAGCTGACATTCCAGTCTCATGTGGCGTTTACGGGTCACTAAAGTCTCGTTATACCGCGAACATTAGTCTGGTGTAAAAGCAAATTACCATATGTAGAAAGCTCCGTGATGAACGTAACACAGCGAGTTACTGCGAGGTATCGATCTTAAAGCTGCGCCCAGTGCCGCATCGCTCGTCTCGTCCAAATGTCTTCGATGACTGCATGAGGCCACTCCCGGCCAAGAAGTGTCTCGATGTAGCTTCCTTTAGCCACCAAGAAGACGATTACGCCACCTTTCGCAGTCCAACGACCATGTCACATGGAAAATAGAAGCTGTGGAATAACTTCTGTAAACCCCGACGCTATGCAGCATTGGTGGATAGCGTACGCCAAAATCACGTGCTGTCCAGAGCACTCGCCATTAGCTTTTCGCTTAGCGCCCACTTGAGGCAGCGCCGGTCGGTTAGACCACCCTAGCGTTTGAGTGCAACGCCCTGACCTTGGGCTAGCGGCAGTCGTCCGTCGCATCCGGCAACCTTATTGTCCTCTAGGCAACTCCTTGCCGCCAGCCAACGGGTTTCACTGGCCACGCAGACGTTCAGAATTTTGCATTGACCATCAGTATATTACATTATTTCACATTTTATTTGCTCCTTTAAATAAACAACCTTGCATTACCAAAAGTTATTTATAAATCTTTGACCACTCGGGTTTAATATGAATACATTAACCTAGGACTTGAATAACAAGATAATTTGCCCTGAACAAATTATCTGAATATAGTAAGTCGAAGACTATATATATATATTCATGGAGTGTGGCATGAACGTCACACTACAATACAGAGCCAAAAATTAGCAAGTAATGTATCTAGACAATGTTTGGGAGGCTAGGCATTAATTTACGTCCCCACCGGCATTGTGGGTGAATGAACAGGTATTAACAAAATCATACATACTCTTAAAAGACATAATTTAATACCCGTTACAATGGGAATGGCGGCATTAGCTTTTCTAGTAAGGCGTCCGGTGCGTCGTGGAGATGCGGACAGGGTGCGGGGTGGGGAGAGGCGAAGTGGAGTAGAACGCGGTCCTAGAAAGTACACAATTTTCTGATGACATGTGTTACAGTAGTCTCATTTTTTCGGACTCAGTCTCCTCAACAAATTTTCAGGATGACTCACAGCAGTTTGGCTTAATATTGGCAGTGCTAAATTCGCTTATCCACTGGTTTAACTGCTTAGTTTGATACGGTTAGTCTTCAGTCTCTCACCTCGAGCACCCGAAATTAGTTTTTGTTATTTCAAATTGGCGCCCGACTCAAGAATGTATATTGTGCTGTTTGCGATAAAATCATTGCAACATTCGTAATGAAGTTTTCCATTCATAACGTTTTGGTAATAAACTTTGTATCTTAAACTACTTTCTTTGCCTCAGTTTCTGTAGGATTTCTGACGTTATTACATATCAGGATGCAGATTAATCTGCTACTGCCTCTACGAGTAGAAATCTGTGGTGAATCTTCATCTCATGTCATGTTGCAGGTGTTGCGACACCGAAATCATGGTCGACAGTTAAAAACACTTTTGAGCTTCGGAATTTGTAAATCAATATTAGACTAGATAAGTGATTTACAGCTTATATATTTTTTCGATACTGTGTAGTAGGTTGTCTGCGCAACATTTTTCACCTAGTTATGGCATGAGAGAGTGATATATCAGAATTTGTAGTTTACAGGTACACATTTTTGAAATCCAGTTTGTGGTATGACAGAGTCATCCCCCAATGAATATTAATATAGTCATAATTAATATTCATATTTTTATTATGTTTGTTTATTTAAAATGTATATTGCAGGGTTAATTGATACGTAAATAATTATGTATTAAGCCTGGGCGGCCAAATTTATTATTATATAGTTTAATTCAGTACAAAATTGCTGTTAAGTAAGTATGAAATGTGGAAAATTGTTGGAACTGCAGTTTTGAGCGTTCAGATAGTTAGACATTAGTGCCGAGCGCTGGCGACAACCAGGCGGCCCATACACCATAGACCGGGCAGTGGAGGACGCTTAAATCCCGTTAGGTTGTGAGGGTGATGGCCCCGACTCTCCATTGAGGGAGGCAAGGTCAGGGAAAATGTGCGCGAAACGAGTGACGAATACTAGCTACGGCGCGAAACACGTGATTGTGGGGCTACGTCGTTTCACCAATTGTGCATGGCTAGAGGGTTCACATTTGTTAATCAAAGGCTTCTGTTCCATGTACGGAGAGAGGGAAAACTGGCTTTCCGTGGCGGGAGAAGAGGACACCATGAGAGAGGACTTGCTGTTCAGGCGAGCTGAAGTAAAGACGTATCGTCCGACACACTCTCCTAGCTGTTGGTCCGCGGCTGGAGCTAGACACTTTCTGGCTCAGATGTGGCCGGGAACAAGGTGTTTCATCTGGTAAAGGCCAACCGCAGATGTACTAGCGCGGATGGGTCCGCGAATTGGCATTCAATAGTGCGACAACGGTAAAGTACCAACGCAAAGGTCCAGGGTTCCATAGGGTTTTAACGAGGCTTACAAACCGGTAAGCGACTTCTGAGATTAGACTCTCTGCTCTCATCACGACAATATTTACTGAGCTAACCAACTATCCATGTTTATTAACTTCAAATTTTAAGCATCTTGCCAATTATAACTAATTCAAATGATGCTTTTCACTTTAAAAAGGCGCCACTGGGATTTTTGTAAATATTAACTTTAATTTGTTGGCCTGCGACACGACTTTATTGCATAGTAACTTTGTAAAATCTTTGAAATATTTAAAATCTGTTTATGTTTGCATTTATCTGGCAAATTGTAAACGCCGGGTATTGCTTGTTTATTTTCATTGCAGATTTTGTGTTTAACGTAACGTTAAATATGCCCGGCCTTGTATAAGCCAGAAGACCGAATAAATTGAATATTATTTTGTGAAACTTAAATTCTTGTAGCATTCAAGGTTCTAGTTCACCAATTAACAAATTAGTAAATTAATATTCATATTCACAATAAAAGTATACGACGTGGTGGTACCCCCCTCCCCCCTCCCCCCCTCTCCGAACTACAATCGTCATATACAAGTTAGAACAAATAGCTACTGAATAAGAGAGCGAACATTTATTCGTATAGCAGATCAGTCGTCATTATATCATTCGCTTTATGAGGATACCGGAAAACATCTTGCAACAAGTCGTATTGATATTAATGATTTTTTAGGACTTTATTATTGATTATACTGGTGACCAACAAAAAAAAAAAAAAAAGAAACCTTGATGTGATAAAACAATAAGTTTATGGAAATTATTGTTGTATTTCAGAATTTATTTTTATTTCCAAGCTTCTTACCAGTCCAAAGTACTTTTTGATCGTTGTCTTTATTTCCTGGTCTGATGGAACATCACAGGATTAGATTACTAACTCGGTTCCTAATTACTTATCAGTAAGTGTCGTATAAAGAGTTTATGAAATGTTTTTAAAACAATGCTCACAAGCGGACTATTTTACTTAGTTGACGTAACAATAAACATTGTCAGTGCTAGTGCACCTCAGCTTGTGGGACGGCAGCAGGAAGTAATAGTATTAAGTGTGTAAGCTGGGAAGGTGGCCGACTAAACTCCCCCCCACCCCCCACCCTCCCCCTCACCGTCCAGGTACAGGACGAGATGGGTTTCTCAACGAAACAGGGAGTAGCAGTTGGACTGGCATTGGGAGCGGCAGACGCACTCATGTATGTATGTGTGTGTGTTTATTAATGTCGTACTAAGTGAATAATAATAGAATATAAAGTTTAAGGTCCAATCAATGGGAATTACTATCAGTGTTATATATTTAAATTTACGATGTTACTATTACAAGCAAATATTGAAATTTATTTTTGCATACGTTTGTGTCCGAACTGGTTGGCTCACAACGTACAATTTACCAGAGAAACAACAGTTAATAACAAACAAACCCCTCGCAATTACTCGCTGATGATACAGCAACTGTTTCAGGAACACTACTTCATTACTCATTAGAAAGTAGATTTTTTCAAGTATTTATGTATTTAGGGTACTTTGTCCTCATATCAATATCTAGAAACAATCCTGCCAACAATTTCGGTTTACACGTGTAATCACAGTATATGGGAAGCATTTTCCTGTGAATAACATAAACTTTCCTAGGTATCATTATTACGTTCACTACCATAAATCAAATTCGTAGAATTTACCACGTCGTTGTCACTCCTTTGGCTACAAGATTTTTCCCTATATTGGTGGGATTGACCACACCTTTTTACCGCCATGACAAGGGTATGACCTCTAGGGTGTGATAAAGGCTTAAAAATAACTGCCTGTCTCAGTCAACTGAAATACCAATTTGTAGCCTATTTAAGCGAAGTGTGGGAGAGTCTAGCTGTTCATCACAGGAGATGATGGTTGCACAATGAACTGTCGAAGATGGCATCGTCAGAAAGGTCTCAAGATTTCTGTTAGTCTGCTTCTAGCATAATTAATTTATAGCGCTTGTTTGAATGATACTTTTCTGAAATATGAAGATTGTAGAGTGGTAGGTCCAAAGTTCTCCTTAGATTCGGAATGAGTGATATCGCTGTTGTGTAAATGCAGTGATGTTTTAATTGCAACCAAGTACAGCATAACTTACATTTTTATCAGAAGTACAAAAAAAATTCCAGAATGTAACAAAGCACCAAATACATGGGATAGCTTGTTCATGTTCTTTATCCAAAATTCCACATTCTATTGTCACCAGCGAGGGTACGGTAACTAAATACCTGCGCTTACAGGAAGGATGAAGGGCTTAATGTCTACAATAAAGTGGAAAGCTTAGTTTATTGGCAGTAAAAAGTATGAAGAAATCGTATACTGAATACGTATACTGACATAAGTATTCCCGTCGAAGTAGAAAGTTGTGAATGAAATACACGTAGGCTTGCGCCTCTTTAGGAGCTCAGCGAACCAAAGATTTGTTGAAAACTTTTGTAAGCTATAAATTGTATGTTTTATGTTGTGCACGAAAGGGAAGCCGAGAAGTCCCCATCAAATGGTTCCATTGTCTGAGATGGCCCAAAGTGGCTAAAACATCCGAGCACTGGAGGTGTGCTGTTTGCTGGCGGAAGAGAGGACGTTACTTATGACTGGGAACGCAGACCGCTTGATAGTATTCCAGAGACCAACCAGCCGCCACCACCGAGCAGGCAGCCAACGCCGGTCTTGCAGCACAGCTGATGCAGAGGGTCCGTTAGACTCAGTGTTCTACATCTCTGCCAAGATACGGTAACGAAATCCGGCGATTTTTAGAGACTCTTGCTTCATTCAACCACAGACAACGCCTCGATATTTCAATCATGCTCTAAATTTTAACTGAATGTTTCATCTTGTAACTTTCATAAATATTACGATCAGTCTCAGTTCTGATAAATAAATTGATCATTTTTTATAACTCAAGAAAATAATATCGGTGTTGTAAATCTTGCTTTAAATGATATACTCTTCACAATGTCAGTACGTCGTCTGACTAGATAAAGAGAGTAATTCCAAAATTACAATTGATTTGATAAAGATACTATAGAATTGAAAGTCTTTTCCATCAAATAGGGATCACTTCTATTTTTGGCATCTACCAGAAATTAATTACAATAATTGTTTTGGTAATTAATGAGTAATTAATTAATCAATTTTTATAACTTACTAAAAAAAGTCCCATTACAGGTAGAAGATGCCACAGCTTACTAATAGAGTACAGTGAGATGAGAAATACGTCATTCATTCTCATTTTGGATTAAGCAGGAGTTTATTCCACCATCTGACTAGCAACATTTCCGGTAAATATGAGGATTATTCAATAAAATTGACAAAATCGTTGAATTATCTATATTTGATTGCTAACCCTGGTGACGTCGTTTTTAAGAAGTTGTAAAAATATTTAGTCTCATCAAGGATTTATCACTAATTTCTCTATATTTGCTTATTGTATTTAATACTTATTCGATTGTGTGAACTCATAGTCCAGATATGAGCTTGAAAGAATTAAATTTTAAATAGCCTAGATCATTGCCTAGTTTCCATTAACTGCAGTTGAAAGTCAACTTGGAAAGACACTCTCTCGTAATAGCCTCTTGTGAGCGGATTCCATTTCTGGGAACTAATTTATGGGCTACAAGCAGTACAATTAGGTTTAGCGTTGCCAAAAACAATTCAACTTCCGCCGGAACCAGGAAGTCGTATTAAAACTGCGCAGCTGAGCTGAGGAATTGCTGTATGAGGAAATGGCCTCCGGGAGACGAATGCAGAGCCACGTGCTATCAGTAAGAAGTTAAACGTTAAGAAGGCCAACTTGGTCGTAGGCCTGTTTTATTCTTAATGTGCGCGGGCATAATAGAAGCCGGAGCCGGTCTGGGTGGTGCAGCAGTTAGAGGCGAACCTCCGGTAACGAGCAAAGTTATCGCGTAATGTGCGGGGCGAGCGTGGCTGTACCACAGGCCAACTTGCCGAGTTGTCCGTGAGGGCGCCCACAGCCTGATAACAAACTGCTCCGCTGGCTGCGAGGCCCAGAGCAGCGCGCAAGATAGGAACAACCACGTGGCGTGTGCATACACAACCCTGACTCTCACTCAGCAAACGCAAGCTCTGTGTCAACTTCGGGGATTTTAAATTAAATACCAGAGTAAACTAAGAAAAAATTCGACGCTGCAAGATGAGCCGTTGAACACTCGGGTCTGGTATACACATTTTATTCCCGGTGCCGTCATTCAGATTTCTGTTTTCCATGTTTTTTTCCGAAATCACTCGAACCGAATCCCGAATGACAAGTCATAATTCCATCGCTTAATTCCTTCCCGCTCTTAATCTCCAATCTCTTCTAACTGTAATGACGCCAACGTTGACAAGTTGTAAAGCCCAAACAAAAAATAAATGTTTGCCACCAGAAAACTAAAACTATTTTAATTAAATTTTGTCATAGTAATTTTGAGTTCTAAGACTGAGCAACAAACTAAATAAGAACATATAATTAACTTCCAGAACATATTGTCTTGTAAGATATTTTCTTATTGCAGTACATACTCATTTTCATAATTTTAAAATATTAGATGTGTCCAAATAAATTGAACTGGAGGAAAATTAATCATATTGTAATGTTAAGATCACATCACAATTACTATATTAAAGCATCTGCAGTACAGTCCGCGTGATGGATAGTATTCCGTAAGGGCCCGCCAGTGAGCCAAGGACAACGATCGCCATCAGTGACCATATTTCAGGCGAATTCTGGGAAAGACGCTCAGACAGTGCTATTGTCAACCGTATCCTTGGCCGGATAAACATCTGTGAATGGACTGTGTAGGATTTCCACATGCAGAGCTCAGAGTATAAAGCTTTAAGGTGCCTGGGAATCTGTCAAGAATTCTCTTTGTTGAATCATATCAAGTGCTCAAGTGCAGACACGGTGTGATATCGACTTCTCACGAATAATGAAAGAGCGGGAGAACCGCCGATAAACGCAATTACATGAAATGTGGGCATGGAGGGAAAACTCGCAGCCAATCAGAATGAGTCTGAGTGAAGAAAGGTCATGTGTGGGGGATGCTCCAATAGCAAAATTGTTAATTTTTAGTTATTTTTTTGTTTAAAACATGTTTTTTTAATGTCTGGATGTATCCGTAGATAGGAGAGACGGAGATGAAGTGGGATTGGGCGGACTACCCGCGGGAGAGAAAGGGAGTGGAACCCAGGGTCCGCGGAGCTGGAAGGCACCAGCCGGACGGGGACTCGACCGATGACTCTTGAGGCGAGAGGTCACTGAGACGAGCTGCCAGCCGTGAAGAAGCGACCAGTACAGAGTGATGAGTGCTTATGTTCATACTGGCACAAGGGAGACTTAAGGTGGTTTGAATGAAGGTCGAGGAGGCATTGGCGTGCCCTGCTCGGAGCTCGGAGCTGACTTACAGTAAAGACTCCCACTCATACTCTGAACTGCACTAAAATTCGAAGGAGCTCTCTTGCCCAAATATTGGTCCTGACAAGAAAACTCGCAGATAAGTCTCAATCTGCCGATCAGTCATGAGCTTCGGCCGCAGCATATATATGAAATAACTATTTAAAATAAAGCCGTGCCTTTGGTTTTTCTTTATTTCATCAATTTTGTTTGTAAATTGTATGTCAAAATGATAGTTTTTTTCTAATTTATTTCTTTTGCTTGGTGAATTCATATTCAGATTAACTGTGATGGTGTCATTAAGATATTTGTTTTTGTTGTTTAATTGGTACTGAGTGATATTGAACATACTTCTAAACGTACACAATATAAGAAAAAATTGTCAGGTTATGGCAATCTAGTTTTTCATGTGTTGTTTTCTATATTTATAATTTATGTACCCTTTCTCATTTGAAATAATTTTCAATAAAAATTTGGCTGAGATAATCAAATTAAATTCATGAATAAACTAAGGCACCCAACAGAAACGTCGCGATACAATATCCATCTTCACCACTTTTTTTCCAAATATTTTGGTGTCAGCTGCCTTTGATGAGTTTGACTCATAACTAGCTGATACAATCTGGAGCTTTGATTTTACGGTTGCATGCCCTTGTTGACGCCGATCATTTTGTACCTACTGCCAGGTTTAACTACGTGCTAATGGATGAAGTGAAGGACCAAGGGATTTCTCTACCATACAAGCGAAGTGTTGGGTCAGAATGAGTTGGTTGACGGACTCCAAGTCGCTTGGTTAGTATAATGGCTTGGGTCTTGGTGGGATTTATGTCAATACGCCACCTCCTAGCCCAGGCCTCCGTTACTTGGAGAACTTCCTGTAGTCGTCGGGTGTCTAGTGCTCTACTGCGGCTGGAGGCCAAGTACGCAGTGTCGTCGGCGTAGGTAGCTGTCAGAACACCATTGCTAGTACGTCAGCGGTGTAAAGGGAGTATAGCACTGGCCCAAGCAGAGAGCCCTGCGGGTCACCTGCCTCGATATTCCTGATAGAGGAGTAAGCCTTGTCCACCTTAACGCTGAAGGTCCGGCCGATGAGGTAGGATTTTAGTAGCTTCACGTATGGCCCCGGGATACCCTGTTCGTAGAGCTCGAGCAAGAGCCCCGGATGCCACACGGAATCAAAGGCACGCGAGATGTCGAGGAGTACCATAGCGCTGTAGTTCTTGAAGTTGAAAGCGTGGGTCACTGCTTCTGATATCCGCATCAGCTGCTGGGTGGTGGAGTTACCGCGTCGAAATCCTAGCAGCTGATCTGGGATAACATTGGCGACATCAATGAATGCAGACAGGCGTTTTACTAGTGGGGGGTGACTCTAGACAAGAGACTGAACTGGTGTAGCCACATCAATTATGTCCGTCGGAGAGCAAGCACCAGGCTCCACAGTCTTTACTCTATTCTAAATAAGGACAGCAAGCTAGCACCTTCCACTGGAGTCAAGATCTATAAATCGTTCGTACGCCCCATTATGGAGTATGCATGTGCTGTGTGGGCATACGCCAGTGACAGGCAAATCTGAAAGCTCCAGGTTATTCAAAATAGGGCGCTAAATAGAGCCCTCCACCTCCAGTGCCGGTTCCCCATGGATGCATTCCACGAGGCTGCCGGCATACCTAAATTGGACAGATTCCGCCAGCTTGCGGAAACATTTTATAAACATACCAGACAATCCAATAACCCGGCGGTCATCTCGCTTGGACGCAACGTAAATGGCGATGATAGGCATAGAAGACCGCTCAGTCTCCTAACAAACTGACACCAAGCAAGAAGACACACCGAAAGTTAATAGAATTGTAACCCCTTCGCGACGTTGGAGGCAATGTCTTCGGACAAATACTCCACGTCCCACCTGCCTGTGACCTAAGGCAGAGAAGGTGCCATGTGTGGATGGAATGAAGGGCTGCTAAACATGTAATTATGCTCCGTGTGTGATAAGTGTATTTTTAATTTGTGAAATGTGTGGCTTATGACGCGGAGATTCCGATCCGTCTCGGCTGGCTGGTATGCAGGAATTTGGGCTCGCTTGCTCTCCCTTTGTAACTCTCCGATCCATTGTGCGCCGCTTTAGAGCACTGAGCCAAGCAGAGAAGGAGGAGGTAAATAGCAGCCAGTTTGCTTTATATTAATGCTCGTGTTTATTATTATCAAGGCCTTTCACTTCGTCGACGGCAACATCATTAGAGCATGAGGAGCATGGTAGACACTGAAATAGAACTTTCTTTTCTTAACAACTTTTCCTTTAAGCTATAGCATTATTGGTTCGTACATCGATATGTTGTATATAATTTGAGTTTTGTTTTGGGTTTTATGTCTCATCAACTTGGAGGTCATAAGAGACGGGAAAAGATGGGACAAGGGACAGGAAAGAATTCAGCCATAGCCTTTTGCATGAACCATCTTCACATTCACCTAGAGTGAATACGGGAATGTATAGAAAACCAAGATTAAGATTGTCGGACGGGTATTTGACCAACATTTCTTCCTAATACCAGATTCGATGTTACTTCTCACCTACTGGGATAGGAGTAAATAATTTCCCACTACCCCCTTAAAAAAAAACAATGTTTTATTCAGAAAATTTTACTATTCCAGAATAGGGCTTTTGGTTTAATGCGGCTTGGATGTACGGTGAAAGCCTTCCAATCTCGCTAGCGATATTGTCTCTTTCATTGGAATTTATACTCTCAATGCAGGCAAGCTGCCATAACTAATTCTAAATAATACCAAATTTTGGTCGTGACCTGTACGTGGACTTAACTGAACTGGGCTGCAACAATTCGTCTTGGAGAACTACCAGTTAAACAGAAGTATTATTTACTTGTCTTTAGTGTTTTGGAAACTATTATTATTTATCTATTGAGGCCCTAATTACGAACATTTCAAGATTACTTATCACGGTCACTGAAACTTCGACTAACAGAATAAGGTAAAACTCTATATAAGAACATTCGGAATAGAAAGTTTGAATTCTATACGTATTTTTCTTCTTCAAATACAGGATTCATTGCACTTAATTTTGAATTTTCTTTATTCAAACTATCAGAATTAAAGACACTTTGTATGTATCACTCTAGAAAACTGTGGTGGTTTTACAGTGTCTCTAAAAACGCTAATACGGTTTTTAACCTGTGGTGTCGATTACCATTTGATCACTTAAATCAACCAAGCAAAAACATTATTTATTCAGAAGAATCCGGTTACTGTGCACATCGACGTAAGAGCAAAGGCGAATAATAATTTACGGAAGAACTTCGCTTCATCCGAAGGAAATCAAAATATATATTAACACATTCATTTTCTTTTCAAGTAGAAGTTAGCTGAACAACGAAGTTATGCCATAAGACAGTATAATGCATTATAATGCGTATGGCAGTATTGGCCGTGATGTCCCAGTAGGGTTGGTCACCGCATTAAAGTTTCGATTTGCTGTGCATGCGCCATATTGTGGCCACTTTAACATAAAATAGTAATCTTACCGGGTAGATCAGACCTACAGTTTGATGTGGTGAAAGGTGAAGGTCCGGTTAAGCGCCTTAATCACTGAGCCAACCGACCGCTCTTTAAGGTAATACAAATAGGCCACACAACTTCAACACTGGACTTCAGATGGTGCCGTTGACATATTTAGGTGCACGGGTAAGAAGCGGCGTTGAACCCCAGTTGGCAGAGTACGGTTGATAGTCAAACTGTGATGAATAACCAAACTGGGTTTGCCTTTCATTTCTGGATTTTGGCATGAATCATCAGCGAAAAACGAGAAAACTCCACGATATATTTTGTTTATGATTATCATTGATTTACTATAAGTTATTTACGTGTTACAGGCGATGCCTCCGTTTAATTGTACAAAAACGGCGGTGAATTTGAATCAGAAAAATAGGCATTTCATTAAGAACATGATGGGTGGTGGGTGAGTGGTTAACACTCTGGCCGTGCATTCGGGAGGACGGTGGTTATCCCGGTCAATGCATCCCGATTTGGGTTTTCCATGGTTTCCCCAAATCACTCCAGGCAAATGCCGGGATGCTTCCTTCAAAAAGGCCATGGCCGAATTCCTTCACGTTCCTTGTCCCCAGTCCCATCCCGACTCTAATGATCTCGACGTCGACGAGGCGTAAAGCCATAAGTAAAAAAAAATTAAAAATAAATAAAGAACACGATGCAAGAAACATGTGCGCACAGCTTACAGTGTCTGCAGATTAACGCCGACGGTGGCACTGCTTTCTTCCTTAAGGATTCCGCGACCTCATCTGAGGCCAGAACAACACCGGTAAAAATCTACTTCACTTATTCAAAAATATTCAGTTTTCTCTTTCTAAATACTATTAGGTTTTTTTCCAATTAGCAATTGATGTTAAGAAGTTTAGTGTTGTCTCAACAGATTTTAACCGAATTCTAATTCAGCATCAATATAAGAATAAGATTTCAGCACCGACGTATAGATGATTTCCTTTTGCAGTGTTGGTTTATCTATATCATAAACTAAAGAACTTGAATCTGAAAAAATAAATTTCCCCGTCTTAATTTGGTTGGCATATTTGTTTGGTTTCGTAACAATTTTGTAATCATAATTAATTCATAACATAGACTGTGCCATTATATAAACTGCATTTGCTTAGCTACTCATAGGCGCTATACATTTAAATTTTAATCTATATGTTAGCTTAGTTCAGGGTTTCTCAACCCGAGGACAAGTAAACTGAAAAAAAACACCTAGGGACTACAAACTTACATGGACAGAACTTTTAACATATATTGTTAACATTTTGGCTACTGTACAATTATAATAAGATAAATCAAAAAGCATGTCCTTCAACTCCTACAAAACACAGTTATGAAATTGGAAGTGAACTATGAAAAGTCAACTATTTATTAAACAAATTCTTAACGTTTATTAAAGAAATGAATAATAGTGCTATGTACCTTCAAAGGGACAATGTAAAGTACGGAAAAGGAAGAATAAAAACTAATAATATTACGTAAATACTCACTGATTTTTTTAACGTTATAATATCTTTAAGTCAATTTGAATTACATTTGTAATATTCTGTCTGCGGAACACCTGTCTAATCTTCGCAGATTACAGGCTGGGAATCGCTGAATTGTGCCATTCTACACTCTATGCAGATTATAAAAAATATCTCCTATACAGTTTAAATTTTTTGATGTTCTCTTTAAACTTTATGCTTGCATGGTTCGTTTTTTTTTCAGTTCTTTCCTTCTCAGCGTATTTTGCTGGAACAAGAAATTTTTCCATGGTTGTTGCTTCCGTGTAACTGATATAACTTTAAAATATATTATTTGCAGCTATAAGAAACTGTCTTAGTTAGGCAAAACACCGCAAAATAAATAAATGTATACTTAAATTAACTTTTTGCAGAACAATAACTATTAACACGCAATAGTGGCCCATTATAATGTGAAATAATCGCGTGGTTAAAACTTTGCCACAGTCTTTTGTGTTAGCCAGGTTTGCAGTATTTTTGCCCTAAAATGCAATTATCACTTTGTGCGACAGGCCCTCCATGCTCGCTGCCCGTAATGCCACTGCAAGCTTTTTCCTCTAGTATCGACCCGAAGGCCAACAAGGACAGCCGACGAGAGGCGCTGGCAGTCGTGAAAATTGCGAATTAATTACGTGCCGGCCTGTGATAGGTCCGCCCGCTGGACAGCCGGGCGCGCCGCTGTATTATTCAGCCAGGCGTCTAGTTTCCCGCCGCCCGCAAACAGGGCGCCAAATGTGGCGCTTATTTCCGGCTTCGTTAAGCAGCAGTTATGGTGTGGCAAATCAACGCTAACTGGCTATTAAGGCAGGCCGGACGGGCAGCTTTGTGCCAGAGTCGCTACGCCAATTAATCTGCACGCCAGTGCGTCGCTTCTGCTTTGGCGCACTGTCCTGCTGTGATTGTCTGCTGGAGGTTGAACGAGACACAAGGTAGAAGCAGTGGATTGCGAGTGTCTTGTGCCGTAAGATGTTAGGTAATGAACACAGCTCTGTCAGCATCGACAAGAATATCCTCACGACAGTTATCTACGGACTAATGGAGATATAAGGATGTGATATACAAACCTCCACTTGACATTTGGGAGGAAATAGCTCTACATTAGTATAGGTCTAACATGCATAGTTTAGAGTAAATTAACAGCATTACGAAATGGTTTCTAGAGTTCTCTGGGACATTGTTCAGCAATGCAGCTCTATATCAAATGTTATTTCAGCATTATTAACCTTGTTGAAGGCCGCTTTTTCGCAGTTTCTGAACAATGAATTTTATAAATAAAACTGTTGTGGTGAATGATATGTTTTATTCCTTAGACGCGTTTCGTCTTCATGGCGTGGGGCATCATCAGTGGCTGTAAACGTATGTATTATATACACTAAATATTATCGTGTACAATAACCGTAATGACACACATATAAAAACACACATTTACAGACATTAATGATGCTCCACACCATACGGGTGAATTGTGTCTGGGGAATAAAAACTAAATTCATCGCAACAATTGTTTGTGGACAATGTTTTATGTATAAAATTTATTATTTCAGCATCGTAATTTAAACTGCTACTCCAACAAAATAGCAAAAAGTGTGTTTGTCTAGAAATACAAACTAAACTGTTCAATCACTGATATGATTAATTCCATGCAGCATTTAGGCGTAACAGTGATACTTGGATGGTAAGTGTAGCAAAATTTAGAGGTAAATTGATAGGATGAAATTTGAAGGTTTCTAACTCATATACAAATGTGATAGGTTACAAAATTCTTGTACGTCCTCATAAAGTGTGATGATTTGCTGCTTGAGACCCATATCGCTAAGTATTGACTGATAGTATCGAAGAAATACAGAGAAGAAGCGCTCATTTAGTGAAACTTATTACAAAAGTCTATCTCAGAATTAATACATAGAATTGGATTTGATTGTCTGCCAAACAGATAAAGCAGATTTCTTTCGAATTTATGGGCAAATATGCGCATACATATTTTCATTTACGACTGCAGACAATTACTTGGGCCACGAACCCAGTTGGGTCTTAAATACGACACAGATGGGTCAAGTAAGGAGTAGCATTGATACCTCCATGAATTCTATCTTATCTCGTACCATTTCGGATTGGAATGCACTAAGCAATGATTATTTATGAATTAAACATTTTCTGCTACCCATAAGGTGTTGATTGAAAAGTGTTGATGTAAAAACCAAAATATTGCCGCATGAACGCCAGTGTACCGTCTGCCAGCATGGCGCAGCGGGTAGCGTCACGAATTGCGGTACCGAAGGTCGCCGGTTCAATCCCGCCCACTGACAAAAATTATTTAATTCTGTTTATTATTTCCAGAAGATTCTACATGTTTCCTAAGGTCACTTGTAACTTCTACACATTTCATTTGTTAACTACTCTTGTAATCTCTAGTACGTTCTATCTGTGTATAAATAGAAGAGCATTCTGCCCAAGAGGCAGTCAGTGCTGCGTGTATGTTTGAGTTCTCAATAAACCTGTTCTCAGTTTAAGTGCTGTGTTCATTGACAAGTAACCTTCGAATTCACACCTGCCCCGGTTGCCAACGCGACATAGTTTGGTGGAGACGCCGGGTACCCTGTGCAACAGCTGCATCGTCGTGGCTCCGATTAGGCAACGTAAAAGTCGCCGCCTACACGGACTGGAACCGGACTACAAAGGATATACTCAGTACGTCCTTCCGAAAGTCCGCGTCATTAGGAAACCCATGGCGGCAAGCCAGCTGCACATTCGACACCCATCGGTGTTCTCTGGAGACGCTGGACAGGATCCTAACAAATGGCTAAAAGGGTTCGACCGAGTCGCCAAGTACAACAGGTGGGATCATACCATGTGCTTGGCAAATGTTTATTTCTATCTGGACGGAACCGCCCAGCAGTGGTTCGAGAACAACGAAGATAAACTGAATAACTGGGAAATGTTCCAGACGGAACTTAAGAAAACGTTTGGGGACCACCAGCGACAAATCCGCTCGGCGGAAGAACAACTGAAGAACCGGGCCCAACGACATGGGGAGCCGACGCAATCTTACATACAGGATGTTTTGGCCCTATGCAACGTAGTCAACCCGAATATGACTGAAGCCGACAAAATCACGCACCTAATGAAAGGTATTGCAGAAGACATGTACCAAGCTCTTCTGATAAAAGACGTCGCTACGACGGAAGAGTTCATCAAGTGGTGCCAGCGGATTGAGGAGATGCAACAAAGGAGGGTTGGGCGAAAGAAGTATGACAGACTTCCCAACGTAGTCCCTATGGCAGTTGTGGAAGACCAGCACGACTTTGCGTCTCTCATACGACAAATTGTGAGAGAAGAATTACAACAGTTCATGGCAGCTGGGACTCTTGAACCGAGTGAGCATCAGATCATGGCCATGGATGTAAGCCCAGTGGGTCATGAAGGAGCCGACGCGGCGGAAAAAGAGGTATTTCAGACAATAGCTCCTGTCTGCCGAGCCAATCGCACTCGACGTGAAGAATGGCCTCGCCCTGATATGACGTATGCTGCAGCTGCCAAACGGCAGCCTAGGAACCGGCCGACACGGCCACAACCAAATCCTCCGGCACCTATGACGTCCCGCAGACGAACGGACGTCTGGAGGACAGAAGACAACGCGCCAGTATGTTTCCACTGTGGGCGCCCTGGACATGTCGTACGATACTGCAGAGAGAGAAGACGAGTATTTGACGATTATTTTGCCGCAAGACGTCCGCCATCAGAACAGTTCTACCCCAGGCAGCCACCCGCTGACGAGTTCGGTCGACCTACGGGAAGAAGCCCATCGCCGTACCCTAGACGAGGTCGATCCCCGACGCGCCGCTGCCGTTCATCGTCGCCGGACAGAGCTACCAGCCGCTCCCCTAGCCGCCGCACGCAGGAAAACTAAGCAAGGCGACCATCTACGGAGGTGAGGCCGCCGCAGATGAAAATCCTCCATGGATGACAGTCACTAAGATGTCGGGAAATCTCATCAACGTTATAATCGACGGCCAACCTGTCCGGGCGCTGGTTGATTCAGGAGCTTCTTTCTCCGTATTGTCGGACAATTATCGTCGCACACTAAAGAAGACAATGTTCCGTGATACGGGGGCAACTGTGCTAAAGGTCGCAAATGGAAAGTACGTCCAGCCAGCTGGAGCTTGTGTCGCGAGAATAACCATCAACAACAGGACCCAGCCAGTTGAATTTGTCATTTTAACAGAATGTAGTCATAATGTCATCCTTGGATGGGACTTCCTTAAGGCATCCCAAGCTGTCATTGACTGTGGAACATCTGAGCTGCAAATTGAAGAAGTCGTTGCGACGGGTACACGTAACACAGAATCTTCTGGGAAGTTATTCGCCGTTGACAACGTGACAATCCCGCCGTTCGCAATGAGAAGAGTCCCAGTCAAAAACACGGACGACCGCAACCTTGAAGTGCTTGTCGATAGTAGAAAGTTTATTAGGCTCACGAAAGAAATCTACATACCAGCGGCTATCATAAGCATTATCGGTGGTCGAGGAGACATTTGGATCACCAACTGTCACGAGCAGTCACAAATTATCCCCAAGGGAATGTGCATAGGGACAGCTGAACCAGTCCAGGAGGGCGAGCTCAACGTCATTAACGAAGATCCATGCTCTGTTACTAGTACCGACAACACGCTGGAGGAAACAACTATGGAACTGCCAATAGGGTCCGGCCTGACCAAGGAACAACACCACCGGGTGTTAGCTATACTACGCCAATTCTCTGGTGTATTCACACCCCAGCAAAAAAAAGGTCAGACGAAACGGCCCACGATAAAGCATCGTATCAATACTGGGGATCATCCGCCCATTAGCCAGCGCTCGTACCGATTGTCACCAGTCGAAAGGCGAATAATTCGAGAGGAAGTGGAGAAGATGTTGCATAATGACATTATTCAACCTTCGGAGAGTCCTTGGTCATCTCCGGTGGTCCTCGTAAAGAAGAAGGATGGTACGTGGCGATTCTGTGTCGACTATCGGCGGCTGAACAAAATCACAAAGAAAGATGTCTACCCACTGCCGCGCATCGACGACGCCTTAGACTGCTTGAAAGGAGCTACATACTTCTCAACCATGGACATGCAGACAGGCTACTGGCAAATCGAGGTTGACGAAGCTGACAGAGAAAAGACGGCTTTTATTACACCTGATGGCCTCTATGAATTCAAAGTAATGCCATTCGGATTATGCAACGCTCCGGCCACATTCGAACGCATGATGGACAACTTACTTCGACACCTTAAGTGGACGACGTGTCTTTGTTATTTAGATGACATTGTTGTTTTCTCGAAAACATTTGAAGAACATCTGAGTCGCCTGTCAACGGTGCTGAAGTGTGTTCAGACTGCAGGACTCCGCCTCAATCCGAAGAAGTGCCTCTTCGTCGCCAAAGAGATAAAAATCCTGGGGCACCTGGTCAACGGAGATGGCGTCCGCGCTGATCCAGATAAAGTAAGGGCAGTCATGGAATTTCCAACTCCTCAGCACATTCGTGATGTGAGAAGCTTTCTTGGGCTGTGCTCATACTTCCGGCGTTTCATAAAAGGATTCTGTAACATGGCACGTCCACTGCAAGAACTTTTGCAGGGAGACGCCAAGTTTTACTGGGATGAAACTAAAGAAAGATCTTTCCAGGCACTTAAGGAGGCTCTAACTTCCGCACCAGTTCTAGCCTTATACGACGAGAATGCAGAAACTGAACTTCACACTGACGCCAGCGGTTATGGGATCGGTGCAGTGCTTGTGCAAATTCAGGAAGGTGCTGAGAAGGTGATAGCCTATGCATCAAGAGTATTCTCTAAGCCCGAGATAAACTACTCTACAACCGAGAAAGAATGCCTCGCAGTTGTCTGGGCTATCAACAAGTTTCGTCCGTATTTATTCGGCAAACCTTTCACCGTCGTGACAGACCACCATTCTTTATGTTGGCTAACCAGCTTGAAGGATCCATCAGGTCGACTAGCAAGATGGGCACTTAGACTTCAAGAGTACGACGTCACGGTGGTATTCAAAAACGGACGCAACCACAAGGATGCCGACAGCCTTTCAAGGAATCCTTTTTTTTTTTTTTTTTTTTTTTTTTGTAACAGTTTAACGTCCCTTTTTAACAACGTGGTCTTTAGAGACGGGAAAGGATGGGGGCAAGGAATGGGAAGGAATTCGGCCATGGCCTTTTTGAAGGAAGCATCCCGGCATTCGCCTGGAGTGATTTGGGGAAACCATGGAAAACCCAAATCTGGATGCCCGGACGGGGATTCGAACCGCCGTCCTCCCGAATGCGAGGCCAGAACGCTATCCGTTACACCACCACGCTCGGTAAGGAATCCTTTAATAGAACACAACAGCATGAATGGAATTTCAGCCCTCGCTGAATTAGGTGACGTTGCAGCTGAACAGAGGGAAGATTCAGAGTTATTAAGAACCATAGACGCCTTGGAGAAAGGAGAACCGGCCAAAGGAGAGTTTCAATTGATAGATGGGACATTGTATAAGAACAACTACGATCCACTAGGCCCCAAGTGGCTTCTGGTCGTTCCAGCTCATCTCCAGCCAGCTATTCTCAAGTATTTCCACGACGCTCCAATATCCGGTCATCTGGGATTTGTGAAGACCCTGGACCGAATCAGACGCAGGTATTACTGGAAGGGTCTCTACCGATCTGTCAAGCATTATGTGAGTCACTGTAAAGAGTGCCAGCGACGGAAACATGTGCCGCAATTACCTCCAGGTCATCTAGTACCAATTCCACCTGCAGCAGCTCCATTCCACCGAATTGGGATCGACCTTTTAGGGAGGTTCCCGAAGTCGACAACCGGTAACCGATGGATAATAGTCTGCACCGACTACCTCACGCGCTACGCTGTCACCAAACCTGTGCCGACTGCAGAAGCTCCAGAGGTTGCAAAATTTCTAGTAGAAGACATTATTTTGAAGCATGGAGCACCACGTGTGATGATATCCGATCGTGGAAAGGTATTCCAGTCAAGACTAGTATCAGAGGTCATGTCAAGATGCGACGTTGTCCACAGGATGACAACTGCATACCACCCTCAGACAAACGGTCTCACAGAACGCTTCAACAAGACATTAGCCGATATGCTGTCGATGTATGTGGATGTTGAGCAGAAGGATTGGGATACAATACTGCCAGTGGTCACATTTGCTTATAATACAGCAAGGCAAGATACGACAGGCTTCACTCCGTTTTTTCTGCTCCATGGCCGTGAAGCTGAGACCACAATGGATACGCTGTTCCCATTCCAGCCGGACGATACTCAGGATGACTATATAAAACAGCTCATTACCAGGGTCGAAGAAGCAAGACAGCTGGCTCACATACGAACACTGGCCACCCAGGAGAAGGACCGTCAGCGGTATGACGGCAAGCACCGACCTGTTGCGTACAACCCAGGAGATCTCGTATGGATTTTACCCCTGTCCGGAAGGTTGGGCTATCAGAAAAGTTACTGAAGCGGTACTTTGGTCCGTATCGTGTCATACGCCGCCGGTCAGACGTCACATACGAAGTCGAGGATTATGAGCCGTCTTCGAAACGACGAAAGCGAAGGGACATTGTTCACGTCCTCCGCATGAAGCCTTACTACAATCCTGACGAGCAGCTAGGCACAACCAGCTTCTTGTTCAAGGACTCTGAGGACGGTTTGGATACCGAGGAAGTCGGACAGGAAGATAATAGTACAAAACAGGAGGGGCCTCCAGAACTGCCATACAGAGGACCCACGACAAGATCAAGATCCAGGACACTTCAGCTTGCCCCAAAAGAAATCTAACAGCGGACGCTGTTTTCCTCAGGAGAGGGAGCAATGCCGCATGAACGCCAGTATACCGTCTGCCAGCATGGCGCAGCGGGTAGCGTCACGAATTGCGGTACCGAAGGTCGCCGGTTCAATCCCGCCCACTGACAAAAATTATTTAATTCTGTTTATTATTTCAGAAGATTCTACATGTTTCTTAAGGTCACTTGTAACTTCTACACATTTCACTTGTTAACTACTCTTGTAATCTCTAGTACGTTCTATCTGTGTATAAATAGAAAAGCATTCTGCCCAAGAGGCAGTCAGTGCTGCGTGATGTTTGAGTCTCAATAAACCTGTTCTCAGTTTAAGTGCTGTGTTCATTGCAAGTACCTTCGAATTCACACCTGCCCCGGTTCCAACGCGACAATATTAACATCAAGATCTTTGTAGTCTTAGGCTTCCGCGCCAGAGTTAGTTGGTTGTTGCCTGTCCGAGTGACGACGCATCATGATGTGTGCAGCCGACGTTTCGACCATCCTTCTGTGGTCTTCGTCACGGAAGAACTCAGAACACATTTTTAAGACATACAGGATTGGTTAATTTGCTAGTGATGGGACAATCGAAGATATGAACTGTGGAGGAAGACAGAGATTAGATAGTAATGACGTATAGTGAGGACATGTTCGTAAGGAGTATTCGGAGATGAATAACTTAACGCACGATAGTAAGAGATGGAGTATTGCCTTAACCAATCTGACACAGATGACGGCACAAACAAAAAGAAAAGGAAGAGAAAGTGGGAGAGAGAAAGAGTATTTTTAATCACCAGGTAGGCACAAATATCTGCCAAAAGAAAGTAATTTCAACGTTCAGGTTTGTGCAGCAAAAGGTCTGATAGTCTAAACAGTAATAAGATATTTGTGCGTTTATTTAAGCGTAGTTTGAATGTAAATATACGCACTTCTAATCTCTGTTGAACGATTGGATCATCTATGCCAGTCATATCGGATTTAATCCGAGTGGATCTGTCCATGGAATGAAGCGAACCGATAAAAGATAATAGACATGATATGACAGTGATATTTTACATTAAAATAGTACCAAAATACATATGCATTTATCAAAAACCAAATCTAGGCCAAATTAAAGTTTTTATATGGTAAAGTACGGCACATTACAGACATTTCATCAGATCAGCGAATGGTGACAATCCTCTAAGATATTTAAATTCGGGTTTCGTTCTTTAAAGTATGATTTCTCGTACAAGAGGTATCAGTACCGCGAACAATGGTAATAAATCCAGCTGAGCCAAACATCTCCAACTTCACGTTTTACGACATCCTATGTATGTCGCGATCCTGTTGGCGCCACAGTGCCATCACAGATAACTCAGCACCTACGTTGCCGAAATTTCAACCTCGAGTTAATTTAATTATGACGCTTATCCTAAAACTGACATCGGATACCTACACTCCCGAGTGTCGTATTGTTAATATTGGCGTTGAGTTTGTTTGCTAATGCTTCTGTATGTTTCCCGTACCGCCGTGTTCCTCAGCTCCGTACCTGAGGATAAATAACCGTTCCACGTTATCTACACATTTCTACTTCGTGTATTTCATGGCCTTATTTATACTTCCCCCTAGTATAGCTTGTATGACACAAACCTATTTTTATTTAAAAGACTTACAAATACAGACACCTGTTACGTAATCATTGCGTTACGTTTATGGTATCTGTTGAAATTTACTTTTGTGCTAGCATGGTAAATTACATAGTTTCGTGACGTATTGACTTATCAACACTATGCCCACTATGAAATAATAATTGTTGCTCAGCCGAGGGAAAGGTGTGGTGCAAGGGACAAACTATGTGTGGTTCTTGAGCGGCATAGGCCAGGATTAAATTCCATAAAAATCGGAATTAATGACGGTTCTCCACCTTCAGTCCTTATATGATTGCATCTTGCTGTAGTCCAAGTGCTAACTTATTGGCCATAAGGGTATGTTGGCTCTGAGTAATGTCTACCAGACTGGAGAATCTGTGATTTCATTTATGTGCAATCGACGACTCAATTTACATCACTGTCAATTACATTCGAGAATAAGTAATAATTTTAAATGTAGCAGATCACTCTTTACTTCCTAATTTCGCGCTAAATTAGTATTACTATGATTGCTTCAGTAAAAAAGTTACGTCTGGATACTACTAAATCCTACGGAAGTATTATCTTGTGAGCTTCCAATTATCCTGCGAAAGGGTCAGCCAACTGTGAGCTAAACACTCCGTTAGTGATTAAGACCTCTTATTTAGATGAGAAGGACTCAAATACTCCTGTTTTAATACATTCAAGTCGTTAGTTTGGATAAACAAATTGAGAAGTATTTTGACATAGTCGGAAATTAAAACACTCTGTTCTGGTCGAAATAATAATATGAATTTAATTATACCATTCTTTTACACGAATTTAAGACATATATCACAAAGAAATACGTTTCCCATACGTTTCACAAGCTATTTTAGCTTGAGTACGATGAGCCTGTACTCGCGCATACAATCTTCTGCGAGGGGCGCAACAAACACATTGTTCCGCACCCTGCTATGCTACAACGCAGGCCACCAACTAAACAATCGCTACCCGCACGGCTGTGCAGCTATCTCAAAGATTGTACTAAATATAACACACTATCCTCTCCCCGGTTACTAAGCAATTTACGGTCTGTGGAAATCCAATAATAATACAAATCAAGTTACAAACATTAATACAGTTATTCATGATATTTATAATTGATAAATACTACAAAATTCATTAATAATAATAATAAATCAACAACAAAACAGTTATTAGGGAGTTCGTCATAATGTTAAAATCTCTGAAGTTTTCGTTCAGATATAAGTATCCTTTTTCGTTAACTTAGCCTGTTAAGTGGCCTTGATTAATCCACAAACTCACTAAAAAGTAATTCCATGAATTTCTGAGAATGTAGAATGAAACACAAAGCTAACATGGAATATAAAAATAAATAAACCACCGCCCTAATGTTGCACTGCATGACCGGCTAGTAACTATTGTCAGTGAATCTAACTCAAGCAAAGGGAATTATATCGACTTGC